>NW_019167871.1:17998669-18177959 GCF_002303985.1 Durio zibethinus | reverse complement strand
AAAAGTAAAGTTGTATCATGTAATCTTTGAAACAAAAGAAAACAAAAAAAGATTATAATGATTGCATCAAGTTAGCTACAAATTAAAAGAAACACAGCAAATTAGAGTCATAGGTTTTAAGTTAAAAAATAAGTATTAACAACAATAATGGAAAAAAACATAATAGTTACAAGTCAACGTTTTGGTTATGAATAATGAATTAAAGTTATTATTCATAAGTTCTATGATAGATGCATCAATTTGAAAGTATTATGTTGGCCATTGCTAAAAGACAATTAATCATGGTAGTTTTCAAGTGATTGTCAGCTACAAATTTCCTCCAACTTTATGAAAGTGACTTGTTTTGTGCCCATTGTATATGTACCATTCTAGGTCTTTTGCAAACCAATAGGGTGATAAAAGTGGTATGCTCGTAAGATGATACTTGTAAGATAATTAAGTTAGAATTAAGTGATGTTCAATGGGATAGGATATGGTAAGGGTAAAGCATTTTCTATCCTCATCTCCGGATTTTTATTATTATACCGATCTTTGTATCCATACCAGTAGATATTTCAAATTTATCACATCCCTACAGGTATTTAATGGTCGTGGATAATCCCCTATACATATAATTCTTTTTAAAAAATAAAATAAAAATATATATTTTTAGTTTTTTTATTTTATCTTGTACATTTAGGTAATTTTTTATAAATTTATATTAAAATATTTTTTTAATAAAAATATATTAATTCTAATTAATCTAAAATAATAATTTATATTAATTTAATAAAAAATATATTTACTAAATATATATAAAATATATATGTAAGGTATAGGCATAAGGCAAGACTATATTACTTGTCTCTATCCCTGTACTTAATAAAAATTTAAAATCACACCTATCTCTATCCCTATACCTATAATGTAATACCCACTCCATCCCCCATTCAGATAAAAAGTTGGATTTTCTATTAGGTATGGGTTAAGATTGACATCATTAGTTGAAATTTGCTACACAAGCAATATGATAAAAATTTGTTAATAGAGTTTTGCAAAAATTGATAGATCACAATCTTTAATGCATAGTTCATTGTAAGGTGTTCATGATTGAAACAAATAAAATAATAAATGGCAATAGCCTATGTATAATTTATCACCAAGATGCAATATGTTTCGATGTTTGCCTTGGTCATCAAGTAATGAAAATAGGAGAATCACAATTAGTGCCATCTTCACTCTCAACATCTTTAGTATAATAAGATTGAGTATCATAATTTCATCCAAAGTTTAAGTATTCAATGTTTATAATTTCAATTGTATTTGGTTGATGTTTGAAAAGCTTGCCGATTTCTTGAATCTTTTTTAACTAGAATAATAAGAAATACAATGAATATAATTTAAGTGCATTAGAGACAAATGGAATGTATGTCAAATAAAAATGTTACCTTCTATTACTTGTAATTCATTCTAAGTTATAATAGTAGCTAATTAAAGATGCAAAAAAGCTTCAAAAGTCATATTATTTCTATATGTGAAAGTTAATATATCTTAACATTTAAGATGATGTGCATCAACAAACTTTGTCAATCTATTTTGGAAGCATAATCAACCATTAATTTTTGTCAACTCCATCTTGAATGAATTTGGGAGAAAACTCTTAATGTGCATAGGTATTGGAGCTTGAACCACTGATATGTACCTATGGAGCAAAAGCTTCTAGTAGTCTTGTAATGATATTTAGTTTTTTAGTTTATCAATATAGTTTTTATAACACAGGTGAAAAATTATTAATGAACACAATTGGTTTATGATTTTGTTAAAATTAACAATCTATAAATAATTAACATTATAGATTCTAAGAAAGTATTTTTGTAAACATTTTTATGAATTAATAACAATAGGGTAAGAATAGATAAAATCATACTGAAATTAGAACAGCTACAAAACGTAAAAAGATGGAATACAGACATTAATGTTTCATTTAAGAATGAATAAGTCACAATCATTTATTTATTTTTAGAAAGAAAATGTAATGATGACAAAATAAGTATACATAGGTTGCAATTGGTTAAGATAGCAATAGACCCAAGTATGAACATTTTATATTAGCAAAGTGATTGTAGTTTCATTCCGTTTTTAAATACACACAATTAATTTGGATTTGTTTTTTACAAAAACATGTAAAGAAAAAATGCAATCACACTATTCATAAAAGGAAAAATTGATGTCAGCAATAAAAATTTGAAATAAATATAGAAAAATACAATTTTAAATCCTAATTCAATATAAAAAGGGGAAAATAGAAAAAGAACAAATTGTGAACATATTTTTAAGATATCAAATTGTAACAATTGACCAAAACAAATAAAAAATAAAGAAATTAGTTATGTTTGGGAGATTTTCACCATAAAGTTTTAAGTAATATTTTCATGAAATAAAATCATGATAAATCATGAAAGTTCATTAAGATTTTGGCATCCCTAATGGGGGAATAATCATGGTTAGGCATGTTGTTCTTTTGGTAAGTGATAGGAGGTTTGGAATATAGAAAATTGGGTGTTGGGATTTTTATAAGGAAATTGTTACGGCTTGGATAGATTTGGCATTGATAAGGTTAGGAGGTTGATTGTTAGTGTTTTGATGAGAAGTTGATATAGTATTTAATATGTAATTTAAATTGATTAGAGACAGTTGGGATGCGACATGTCATTGGCTATTTGTATGGGATGAATGTGATTTTTGGTTTTGATAAAAAAGATTCGTAAGATTGATAAAAAGTGTACTTAAAAGGGTTGGTAGGTTGAAAGTCTAATGTTTTGATGAATAGTAGGTATAACATTTTTTTTTGAAAAAAAAGTCGGTATATATAGTATTTAATATTAAATTGAAATCCTTACAAGCAATTGAGGTGATCAATTTTTTCTTTTGTTTGAGTTGTTAATACATTTTTGTTTTTATTTTATTATAGTTTTTATTTTTTTGTAATTTTAGATTCAACATTTATGATATTAAAGAATTTGGATTTTATTAGTTTGTACAATATTGCTAAATATATTATAGATATATATAAAATAATTGTTATATTTAATCAAAACTTTATTATTTGTTTGAGAAAAAAATAAATGGATATAAATCAATTAACAACTTATGTAATATTTGATTAAGAAAAAATTTTTGGGTATTAGAGATGTTCATTATGTTCATATATATTTTATTGATATAATTGAAATTAATGTTGGGTTGGAGAAAAAAACAATGTTAAATTAAGTAAAATTTTAGATATTAAGTTGATTCATGTCTAAATGAATAGGTTAATTTAAAAAACCATTAACAGTATGTTTGCTTGTTGCTATGGGTATTTTTTTTTAAACTATGAAAGTTAAAAACCTGTTTGATAATATTGGTAATATGAAATAAAAAAAGATAAGGGAGTCAAATTAAAAAAATAAATGTAAAAAATTCAATACATAGATCTATAACAATTTTTAAGAAGAAGTTCATTTGTTTTCAGTGATAATAAAACTTGAAAACAAGATTGTGCATAAATAAAGCAATAAAAAAAATTGTAATAACAACAAAACGGTTAGGATATCATTGATTATTAATATGTACATATCATTTAACAAAAAAAAAAAGGTTAGTTACATGATGATCACATCCTAACTATAATCTTAAACACATTTTTTCTTTATTTTCAATTTCAATGTAGCTTTATATGTTAGCTAGCTTATATACAAAATGCTTGCCTTTGGAACAAATTATTTGCTTCATGAGCCATTAACAGATGCAATTTTTTCAAATACGATTAGTACTTTGAAAATAAATGATAAAACAAAAAGAGTAAACATCATGATGATTTATCAAACAAATTGGTGGCATTATGTGTTAGATGTAAACACCTTATTTTGTTTACAGTCCAAACCTAATTGTAGGATTTTAATTTTTTTAATAATTTTTACATTTTATTTCATGATTTTTACCTTTATTGAATTTATATGTACATATCTTATTTTTTGTTCTTCATTGTTTCTATTAATTTTATTTGATTTCTTTGTTATTGATTATCCTTATCTTCAAATTCTATTTTTTTCTTTAAATTATCTGATTATGAAAAAATAAATAAATAAAAGGGGAATGGCCAAAAAAAAGATGATAAAGGATTGATGGTAATATTGGATTAGAGTTCAAATTCTTTAAGATAAGTGATGTTGTTCTAATAATACAAAAATTTTAAAAAAGGATAAATCTTGAGTAGTCATGAATTCTATCAATCCTAGCTTATAAATGAATGAGAAAAAATCACAAAATCACACAACAACAATCAGAGCATAATAAAACAAAAATTGAGATAAGCAAAAAGCAAAAAACGAAAAAAAAAAGATTTTGGAAGAAGGCTTTCTTTGGAAATCTTTGGAAATTTTGAGTTTTGATTCTTTTGTTTGAGCATTTAGAAAGGTAGAAGATCAAAATTGGTGTTTATTTTTTTGGCCTGCTTTTTGGAGTTTTCTTGAAAAATTCTATAAAATTTGAAGAACTTGAATTTTTCAATTGAATTTTTTGGCAAGATTTAAGTTTTCCGGCCAACTTTCGGTGAAATCCCTAAAAGCCAATGACTATTTTCAAAATCTGACGACCATTTCCAAAATCTGACGACCATTTCCTAGTTTCTGGCAATAAGTGCAAACTTCGATCAACTTTCAGTGAAAAACTCAAAATTTGGCCAGATTTTCAAAACCTGATGAAGTCATCAACGATTGTAGAATTTTTGAGTGATCAAGATTCAGAAAATTTAGAAAAAAAAAAGAGAAACTAAAAAGAGAAAAGAAAGAGAGAGAGAGAGAGAGAAAAGAAAGGAAAAGACAACTGAAATAAAATTTTTTTAGCTTTTATACAAAAGCTAAACGACACCACTTTAAAAAAAAAAAACCTTTGGGATACGTGTGTTCATTCAACATGACCCAAATCCGAGTGCATGACTCGTGAACCCATGCCTCTACTGAAGTTGAAGTCGAGCCATTTACATAGCTGAGCCACTTCTTTAATCATACCTTTTAAGCTGTCTATTATTCTATAGCCAAGCATTCCAACTACCAAGTCGAGTAGAATTTTTAAGTATAATTTTTTGGTTCATTTTTTATTAATTTGTTAATTTTATTTTTATCTATTTGTTTATTTTTAAGTGGCATTTTTGTTTATTCATTTTTTAATGATTTTTTAAATAAAAATATTTTTACACACATAAAAATAAAACTTTACCAATGCATTAGAGGTTCAAATTTCTAAAAAATAAATTTTTGAATAAAAACTGAATCTTACCAACATATTGGATGATTTAGATTTGTTTTTAAATGAGTTGTTCAATAAAAAGCCCTACCAATATATTGGAGGGTCTATGATTTTATTTTTTTCAAAATAAGATTTTACCAACATATTAGAAAACCTTATGAATTTTCAATAAAAATTAAATTTCAAGGAAAAAAAATAATTTTCAAAAAAGCCTTACCAACATATTGAAGGGCTTGTGGCTTTTTTATTTTTAGAAAAATAGGTTTTTACCAACATATGGATTTTAATTAAGTTTTTTTTAACAAAAAATAAGTAAAAAAAATGTTCATTAAAATCCTACTAATATATTGGAGGATAATTTTGACAGAAAATCTTACTAACATATTAGAAAATATTTTTTAAAATAAAATATTTTTATAAAAATCAATTTTGAATCTCCGATTATAGAATTACTAAGAGCGTTTCAAATAACAACTTCTACGTAAATTTCTAGGTGAATTGAGAAAAGATTTTTTATACCTAGATTCCTAAAAATTTCACTTATCATAAATAAAAGTCTTTTATAAAAATTAAACTAGTACCATCCCTTGGATAGGTGTTATAAGGGTATTATAACCTTTCTCACATATAACCACACTCTTGAACCTAATTTTAATTTTATAGATTAGAATCTACCTATTAAAGATACCTAAGTCAAGCTTAGAATTTTTTTAAAAAATGGGACAGATTTAATTATGTAGCTAATTACATCTTTAAAAAAAAATTGGTGGTGACTCCTTTAAAAAAAATTAGGTATTTCTCATAATGCATGAACAAAAAATGTTACTAAAAAGTTGCAATTAAGTTGGTGTTAAATTTTAATATGAGGGATTCATTTCATCAAGTTTGAAAGGGCAGTTATTTTTTTCTCTTTTCCCCTGTAAACATTATAGACAAATAATAAAATAACAATGAAATATGTTTTCACCAATGAAATATCAATATGATCAAACACAAATAAAGAATGTTCAAAAATTTTAGATGGAGAAGTTTGGATTTAAGTTTTTTAAGAGGTTGTTCATTACTGATTTCTACTGACTTGATATCTATATTAATTACTGGTCCAATAACATTTTTCTATCAACTGTACTTTCAAGTCATCAAAAGCAAATCAATGAAGCATTTAAGATGCAAAAATAAAATGTATATATTATGATCATTAATGTGTTTAAAAGAGTTGATATAAGTAATTAATTATATATGAGACATAAACCTGAAAGCCAATCTTTTTACAGTTGTCTCCTTCGATGTGATTTGTTCTAAATTGACCATTTGATTCAATAATGTTGAACTTGGTTCTTTAATGCTACAAAAAAAAAAGGGTTAATTAAATCATAATAACAAAACTTGTTTTGTATATTGCAATATACTGCATAATAGTTTGACAAAAAAGTACATGAAATAAAGATTTTTTTATCATAAATATGTTCAGATTAAAATTGGATTCCTTTTGTTTTTGCATGTGATTCTTTTGGAAACAAATTAGTTAGTATACCTATAGAGGCTTATGTAATAGTTTGCTTGTTTTGAACATTCAAGGTAGATTCAATAATTTGTCTAGATTGATTAATTATTGACAAAAAAGAACCTCCACTAGTTCCTAGAATTTATCATTATTCAGCAATGAAAAAACTTTTGTTAATTGCAAAAGTCGAAACACTAGTTTCAATTGTTTGTTTTGTATACTTGATCTTGAAAATCCTTTCTTGGTTGATCAGATTTTTAATAGCTATAAATAGAATAATCTTTAAACAAATTCTTTTACAACAATCTATCTTATTATTTTTCCAATAAGTTGTTCAACTATTGGACCAAAAGCTATCAACTCAATTCCTCTGATGCTATCTTTAACTGTCATATAGATCTTGCAACTAATGCAATGTAATTTAAAAAAGGAATATGATCAATGGTTTATTTCTTTTTTTAAATGGCATATACATGTAAAATTTGCTATGAGTAAATCAATACCAAAGTGATTGTTCTAATGAAAGTGAAGAACTTTGTTCTCCATGTTTTATATTCAACTAATGGAATTTGTCATCGATCAATTTCAAACTTTTAGGACATTAATTTGCAACATATATAGAACCACTCATTAGAGACTTCAATTTCGATACTCTTAGCTTGACATGTGAAAAAAGATTCTAAAAAATATATAATGTTTAAATAAAGTTAAAATTCAAACAATTTTTAAATTCTATTTATGAAAAAACAAGGGTCAATAGTTGAGGAACATTTGATGTACCATAAATTTATTTTTATCAATTATTTGTCTATTTTTGTTAAAATTATCTGTAGTTGTTAGACATGCTTCTAATCACTGAACAACTAATGATACAACTTGATATCTAAATTAAAATAATGGTAAGCATAAAAGAAAAATTAAATTACTTTTTTATTAAAAAAATAATTATGTCATAAAAGAAAATTCTTGTTTTAAGTAGCTTAGTGTCGACAATTGGCAAATCAATATGTATCTTAATTATTGAAGAACTATACAAAATTGCATTTCTTAATTACAATTTTTATAAGTCAACAAAAATGATTGCAACAGGATAACCAAACCATGGAATTTCATAAGTTACAAATATTAAATGACAAAAGATCTAACCTTGAAAATGCCTCACAATAATACCAGCAAGGATGACCACAATATTTGAATGTGCTTTGAAAAGATATTTTCATTAAGAACATTTGCATTTTCAATCGATAATATTGCACTAATAGTGTCATTGCTAGAATGAACAAAAAAAAAAGAATTAATTTTGACAATACCAATGCAAAATTCAACAATAAAATATTAGTTTGATATTAACTCATCATCTTATAATAGGAGATTTTGTTTGCCCATAATATTTGTTCTATATTTGCTATGACCTTTGACAACATTACCAATACCTATTAAGATGCAAGTGACATTTAGGATAAAAATAAAATTCACTAATAAGACAACTATCTAAAAAAATTTAAAAGATAATCATACAACAAAATAAATTATATAAAAGAATTGAAAAGATGAAAAAAAGTTGTTAGTGGGACATTGAACAAGGCACATTGGATAAAAAAATGGAAAGGTTGAAATTCAAAGTAGTGCATTGAATAAGATCATAGATATCATGAAGTTCAACAAATTAGCTGTACGAACAAAGTTAATTACAGAATCAACAGCAATACAATTAAAGATTGATTTTTTTGGCCTAAGAAAAAATTCAACAATTTCATATAAAGAACTTTTCTTGAATTTTGGTATGAAAAAATTTGCATCACTTTTTTTTTTTTGTAAAGCTCGCATTGTATTCCCCTATAATTGTAAAATAGCAAATCATTATAAGTCATTTATATATGTTCCATTACTTTTAAATAATAAGACCATAATTGTAACCGAATGATATATATATAAAGCTTTTTATCGACAACCAATAAATCAAGGCTAACAAATTTTCTTTCAGCACCAGACAAAATAGAATTTCAAATCTTGAAAACACACACCTTAACTTTTTGTGAATGCTTATGATGCTTCAATTATTTTAAAAGTTGATAACTCATTGTACTTGGATTTTATATCAATAAATGTGGACTATGTTATAATTGCATGCCAAAAAAAAAAAAAAAGGATACAAATACCATATAAATAATAAAAAAAGCTAATTTAAACAGTGTTTGTCTACATATGCATTCATTTATACACCTTACATGTATGTACCAAAAATACCAATAATAAGAAAATATTTAACAGGTGAAAAAATATTTGAAATTTATAATTATGATATGTAAATGGACCAAAAAATTCAAAACAAAAATCAATATAGAAAATTTAAATTTATTGGGAAAACAGAATTCCAAAACAATAAATATGAAAATATGATAAAAAGACACTATCGGATTTAGAGCACCATAAAAAGTTTCAATTGGTATTTCCTATCTATGAGCAAAAATATGATAGATGAATTTGTAATAAAAGCAAATATTTGATGAGTAATGCATACAAAATAATAAATAATACAACAAGGAATAAATGTGTAAAATACAAAACAAAAACTTGATGTTAAATTATTAAAAATCTCATGATACAATGTCTTTTTGCGTAATGATGAGGTTTACAATCTTCACTTTTAATTAATATTTTTAAACCACCTTTATGTGTGATCCTAGATATTGCAACATATAATTGATTATGTGTAAACATAGGTTTAGTTAAATAGAGTCTAACAAATTCAAGAATTTGATCTTGACTTTATTTAATTGTCATAGCATAAGATAATCTAATTGAAAATTGTTTTCTTTTAAAAACAAAAAGCTATTTATGATTTTTAATTATAAAACATGTTCTAGATGTAAAGACTTTACTTTCATCATGACTATCACTAATAATACTAGTTTCAATAACATCGGTAGCAAACTTTGTCACAATGAGTCTAGTCACATTACATAATCCTAATGCTTGATTTAAATTTCTAAGCAACAAGATAACACAACCTAATTTAAATGCAATTAATGATTTGGGATCCTAGTAAATGACAAAGAATCTAGGAACGCGAAAGGATATAAATAATTAGTATCAACAGTATTTCTTTTGTTTTAACAATTGAATTAAAGTTATGGTATATCCTAATATTACCAGGAATCAAAGAAAAAAACATTTGAATTGATCAAATCAACAGTTTTATTAAAAAGAGTTATAATTGCACTCTCATAAGGTAAAAAGAATCAGCAAATATGTTTTTGTCTGGATTGATAGCTTGAATGAGAGGAAAAAGGTAAATCAGTTAGCTTCAAGATTAAATCAAATGATATTTTTATCCATTTTTTTTACTGACAAACTTACTAGAAACAACTTTAACTTTATCATTACTTATATCAATCATCCATCGAGCATAATCTCACATTTCGATTCTCGAATCATCATTAAAGAATTTTGACCTCAATCTCATATTAATAGTAAGAGAGAAAATGTTACAATATCTTCCCAGAGGTGATTTGTTAATAAATGCATTAATAATTTCGGATCTAGTTCTGATGGAACAATAGGCAAGATTTGTTTAAAATCTCCATTGAGTAAAACTATTTTAAATCCTAAAGATCATTTAGAAAAAGCCATTCAAATTAGAATCCATAACATCACTAAGACTCTATTCAAACATTTCAAAACAATACCTATGGATCATTGGTGCTTCATCCTAAACTATAAAGACTGCAATCTTAATGAGTTTGTAAAGTTTAGTCCTTCATTTATTTTTGCAAGTTGAAAAATCTTCAACATCTAATGAAATTTTAAACCTTTAATGAGCAATTTTACCTCCAGGCAACAACAATAATACAATCCTAAATGAAGTAATGGCCAAAGTGATTTTTCCTATTGATCTTATAATTGAAATAATATTTTTCCAAAGAAATATTTTTCATGTACCACTATGACTGTAAAATGAGTGTCCATCATTTTAAATCGATCTTAAAACGATATCATAATTAATTTCTTATCAATTTCAACTTGTTAATAGATGTCTAGCATTCAATTTACAATTCAATCAAATTATAACTAATCCCTTCCCTAAAGAAGCTATCATTCATCATGAAACTTATAAAAGTTGTAGGCAAAAGTAATTTATAAGTGGCCAAAGAACCATTTTTGTTAAATAACTCTTTTAAAGAAACCAAAAGATGATTTTTTTTAATCGCTATTTTGGAATTTGAAACCCAAATAAACCAAATAAACGATTCAATTTATATTCAATATCTTCCTCAAGCAATCTCCTAGCTTCATCCTTTAATAAGATTAAATCAAAAATTTTACAAAACATAATTAATGTAACAAATAACTATTGCAATTCAAAACTTGTGGCCTAAATTGACACTTGTTGCAAAGCTCATGTCATATTTTGTCATCTCTTAATAAACCATAAGCTTTACATTTAGCTTGAAATGATGCGCAAATAACTCCATTAACTATTCTTAAATCTTTAAAATTCCTTGTACCTTTGACAATGTTCAAAAACATTCTAAAAAAAAGAGCTCACCAACTATAGGATAAACAAATTAATCCATTCCATTGCTTTATCTTGCTCTCTTTTTTTCCAAACCTTTTCCTTTTATAACCAAATCCATTTAGTTGAAAAATCAATGTATGTAAGTTCTTGAGAATCAGAATATAACATTATTTTATCCAACAAAGCTTACTAAATGACATTAGCCAAATTTGTATTATGAATAAAAGTTATATAATGCTATTTAGGTAAATGAATTGGCAATTTGATTACAACATGTTACTTATGGTGAGCATCAAATTCAAAAAGATGTCAACATGCTTCATGAGCTGAAATGTACTTGCAATCCAAAAACATCTTGATTCATCAGTTTGGATCACATTTTTTGCGCGTCAATACCAACACCAGCTAGTATTTCTTCTATAACAACTTTGGCTTGATCCTGACATTTATTGATGTATTTAAACAAATACCTGATAAATTTTGTTATCCTATAGATTTCAATATTGATATGACCTTGATGTTGAAAAATCAAGTTGACATTTTGAGGCATAAGGAATCTCGAATCTAAATTGATCCTATCTTTTTAACAATCATTCAATCATTTTGAGGCGATCATTTCTATATAAAACAATACCACTCTTTTGAATAACGGTTTCCTTTTGATATACCATTGGATAAAACTTGGAACTTTTATTATCCTTCATATATGGGGCTTCAATGTCTATCACACCACAAGGTCTGTGGATCATAAAATTTATAATAGATTCATAAGCCAACTTATCTAAATTTTTATCAGAAATCTTAGTTGAAAATTGTCCTATCAACATGAGCAAGAGTCAAACATTTATCCTTTGGATGCAACTATAACAAAAATACGCGTGAGAACATCCTCTTTTTCAAAAATCAATGGTATAAACATCTAAATAAGAAAAAAATAATGATATATGCTTATAAATTAGTGTTTGATTGCATGAATTTGAAACATAAAAACAATCAAATGGAGAAAAAAAAAGATACAAAACTCACAGAAAAATCAAAAAACAAACTTGCTATAACTTCACCAAAATCTTTTTTTTTTTATTTTATCAAATTATCCATCAAACATTTAAGTCTCAACTTAAATAATCTTACAAGGATATGACTTCTCTCTTTAATTTGTTGCATAAGAATCATAGATAAAGCTTCATTGACTTTAAATCATTTAAGATTACACGTAAAAATGATGAACAGATTAGGATGACCAAATTGTTTACATATAGCCATTGCATCTAGGTAATTTTAAAAAAGAAATTGTGGATTAGAAACATAAGTAGATGGAAGAATAATTCTTTTACCAATTGCATGGTATCAATATCACTCATTGTAACTGCAGTCTTGACCTTTTAGTAAACCTCAAATCTCAATTGTGTTTGATTGTCTTGTATCTATTGAAAAAGCTTTTATTCAACATAAAAATAAGCATTAGCAATGAATTACTAAAATAATCTTGCACCCCTCAACAACATACACCTAATATCTATACGTTGTTGAATCAAGTATGCATAATATTCATCAAGTTACATTTTGCTTTCTTTTTTATTAGCATGATGATAACTCGATTCATGTGATTGATATGAAATACCTAATGAAAACCCATCTTCACTAAAAGGGAATAGAAAAGTGTATTACATTGTCATAAATAAAGAATGTAGCTCATTTATCCATTTTAAGCCATCAATTACATCATCTATAATGATATCGCATTCATCAATGGCACTTTCATTATCTTCACCAACAAATCGATAATTTTTTACTTTGAAGGCTCATCATATTATTTGTTACCTTTGTTTCTTCCTTTAATTCATCACAATCTAACAAGAAAAAATCAGTTTCAATCTCTAGCCATCCTAAAAGTTTTAACAATTTTGTTGTAATAATTCAAAATATCCATCAAACCTCGAATAATGTCAGCATCTATTGGATTTGAAGTTGAAGCAAAATAAAAAACAATCATTCTATTAGCAACTTCACTGGCCACATAAATATAAAACTATGCAAAGACCTGATGCAATGATGCATTTAACTTGCAGTAAAAAGTAAATCAATTTTGCCACCAATTGATGTAAACTAGAACATCAAATTATATTTTCTAATCTTATCTTTAAACTTAGCACTTTCTCCATCTCTTGCATAATTCAACAATGAATCCAAATAAGTTGGTATTTGATTAAATAGTGGTAACCTAACAGCTAATTGTATACAACAAAGATTAAATCCAAGAGAATTCTTTCGATTAATTTTGTGATCCTTTTTAGAAACCATATTTATTTACCATAATGACTACAAACTTGAGTTAGGTCATCTAGATTTAAGGGTTCAAAATATTTCCCTAGAAAAAAAATAATAGCAAAAATTGATAAACCCTTAAAAAACAACAAAAAGTGATAAACAATAGATTGCAAACAAAAATAACCATAACAACAAAAACCATAAAGATAGTAAATATGCAAGACATAAATTTGCAAAAAACAAAAAGACAAAGAAACAACTAAAATAAATTCACTATTAAGAGGAACCTCGTTATTCATGAGATGAACATAATAATCAATGGATTGAGAATTTGAAAGAGACAACAAATGAGAACCTAGTAACCATATCCCAAAAATCAATAAAAAAAATGATAAGATTTTAAATAATCAAATATATTTTAAAAATGAAGATGTTGTTAGGACAAAAAAGTTGCCTACATTTTGATCAACAACTTGTACAATAGATGAATAAGAATTGACTTTTAATGATGAACATCTTGAACATATTCCATAGACTGATGATAAACATATTGATGGTTGAAACTATCAAAAATCAAAGCAAAGTTTGATCCAAAACATTGCAAACTAGACATTGTAGTGGAAACTGATTGCTGATTAAAAGTAGTTTTGCACATACAGTTGAAATAGTTTCAAGAACTTCTTGTGCATTGACAGTAGAATAAACACTTATATGTTGCATTGATCTTCTGCTTTTTAAGGTGGATAAATGACCAAATTGATAGCTAAAGTTAGAATTCAATTAAGCTAAATTATTTGGAAGTTTGGTCATTTAAATGTTGTTAGGTAACATATAAAAAAAATGCAAACCTAAATCTTGAAAGCAAGGAAGCCTATAGTTTTTAAAAATATTTAACCTTCTTAACTTATTAATCTTAAAAATATTGATATTATCCATAACCAAAAATAAAAGCTTTCTAAAAATAAATAAGTTATAAAGAAATTATATTTAAAATAATATAAACAATTATAAAATAAATATGGAATTCATAATGAATTGAACAAAGAACTCCAAAAGAGCCAATTACTATAAAGATAACAAAAGAAGGAACACAATTCACACAATCAATAAACATGGCATACTCAACTACAATGAAAAAGGAATCCACATAAAATTAAAATAAAAACATGGTATTGAAATTAACATAATGAAAAGTAAATAAAACACAAAAAGCAAGAACAATGATGATCCCAACAAAGAACCTTCGTGTATCTTGCAAAAATAATAAAAAAAAAACAAATCAAAACCTCTTATGCTATATTTGTAGGATTTGTATTCAATTTATTTTCATTGATATAAAGATGAAAATATAAAAAGTAACAAATAAATGGAACAAAGACAACACAATAGATTAATGGTAACAAAAAACATATATACATTAAGCAAAAATACAACTTATTTTATGTAATATTTAACTCCATCAATGATTTAAACATCATTAAAAGAAGCATTGAACCAAACTTAATTTCAGCAATAATAAGAAACTATGAAACAACATCAAAATTAATATGAAAATAAATGCCTAATAACATCCCAAATAAAAGCATACTATCAAAACAAAAACAATGAGAAATTATTGAGACATAAAATCAAGAACCATAATGCCCTCAATAAATAACCTTCCAACATGATCTAGAAAAAAGATCAAACAAAAACAAATAAAAACTCCATCTAACATATTTGTGATTACACTTTTTTATTTATATACATTAGCCAAAGCAAAATTCATGGGAATAAAATGAATACGTATCATACAGCATATCTATCACCATAATAAATTCCAAAAAGCTAAATTAAAGGAAAATAGAAACAAATAAATAATCCTAAAAAATATATATCAAATCAATCCAAAACTCATTTTATATAATATTTAACCCTATTAAAGATAAAAAAAAAATCATTGAGAAAACATTGCATCAAAATTAATTCCAATTATAATAAAATAATGATGAAAAACCATCTAAATTAACATGTAATCAAAGACATCATAACATCTTAAGTACTAATATTTCTCCACATCAAAATCATTCAAAATCACCAACTACCACCACAACAAAAAGCCAAAGCAAAAAACTATAATGAAAAACCATAGAAAAACATTAAAATTCATATATAAGACAATACGTCACAAAATCTCAAGCACCTATACCATTCAAGACTCATGTAATCCAAAAATAAATGGCATAAAAGAAACACGAAAAAAAATCACATTAAAAAATTGGATACAAAATGAATAAATGACATAAAAACCATACATGAAAAAGCCTTCCAAAATGCAGAACAACCAAATGAAGCAAGTAAAAACAAAAAACAAAAGAAGAAATATGATGAAAAACCTTAAACTAACCCAAGTAAAGCGTAACTCACCTATTACATGATGTAATAAGCCATTTTTTATAATTGATAAATTCATAATAAATGACATATTAAAAAAGGATTTGACACCAAAAGGACAGATGTTGTGACAAAAAAGAAGTAAACATGCACCAACTATCATAAGTTTGAAAGAAAAATGATCTTTTTCCAAGATTTAAGACCATGCAAGATTATTTAAGACTTCATAAACAATAGAAAATTAAGAACTTTTTAAAAGAGTTGAATGACAAAAATGAGGATTATGAAAGAAAATTGTTCAATAAAAAGATGAGATAATGAGAAATTAGCAAAGAAATGTGGAAGACAAAAAAAATACAAAGAAAATAAATTAATAATTGAAATTAAAATAACATATAAAAAAGGAACTAAAAATGATAAAAAAAAAAAGGCAATAACAACTACGAGACAATGAAATAAAGATTGAATGAGAAATTTTTTGAACCGAAGATTAAAGGGGAAAATAAGGGAAATAAAAAATAAAATCCATTGATAAAAGAAGAAAAAAATGTAAGGAAATCCATAAGACAATGAGAAAATGAAAAACCAAAGAGAAGGAAAGAAAACATATAAAATGAGCTGACATGTGATCGAAGTAAATGAAAGTCAGCAACAAGTCAAAGTTACCAAAATTTAAGTATTGGATATGAAAAACAATAAGAAGATCATATAACCTTTGAAATTTTGTACTAATCAAAAGAGAACTTTTTTTTTGTACGAATAGGATGTATAATAATTTGGATCTTACTTGCCTATTATTTCACTTTATTTTATATACCTACCCGTCTTTTCTAGTGTAGTGGCATAGCAAAAAATTTTTGTTGGTATGATTAATATATTATTATTTTTAATTTATAATATGTTTATTGCGTAATATATTATTAATAAATGAAATATAAAAATATTTCACAACATAATACAACTTTTAAATAAATAAATATTTTCTTATATTTTATTCAAAACAAAATTTATCTTTATGACTTCATTAGACTTGTTATATTATTTTTTTTTCATTTTTCTCTTATATCAATCAAAATCTTAGAAAATAATGCAATTAAGTATATGATACAACACTTTTTTTTTTTTTTATTTCTCTTATGATGAGATTGCATTTGTACCATCAAACAACTAACTACCTATGAGATCAAGTGCAACAAACCAATCAATTATAAGTTAGAACAAACTTATATATAATATTCTCTCGTCTCATTTTAAGTGTTTTTTTTTTTTTACTTTTGCATATTTTAAGAAAGAGATTTTATTTTTTATGTGTTTAATATTATAAATATAATTTTTTTTCTAATATCGATACACCATATATTTTATTATAAAAATAAAAATTCAAATTTAAATATAGGAAAAGTAAAAGTAAAAGTTGTTTAAAAATGAAAAAAAAAATTGTGTTAGAACATTCCAAAAAAGAAACATGAATACTTAAATTGGGACATAAGAAATATGTAATATAAAGGTAACTAGGGAAAAAATTTATACCTGGTAACTGTAATGACAAGAAAGTAAAAACGAGATAATTTCAACAAGAAATAAGTAACAAACCAAAATTAAAATAAGGCTAAAATGAGATTAATAAAATATCAATAGAAATACATACTAAAAAAAGTTTTAAACTTATGAATTAAACTTATACTAGCAGTGAAAAAATTATTAAAATTCTCAAATTTAATAGAATGTAAAAAGAATGAAAATGATTTTTTTTTTATATTTTAAACAAATTTTAGTAATGTTAAAATAAGAAAAACACTAAATTGTTTTTTATTAATTATATATTATTCAATTTTAAAAATTGAATAAAATCAATTGACTTTCATTTTTTGTGTACATAATAAATAATTAACTCATAAAAGTTAGCAACGTGTTAAGATTTTCTTTTTTTCATTCATACTAATTTTGAAGTTACATAATAAAAAAAATCTTCTCTTATTTAATAAAATTTACTTGCCCAAGATTGAAATTTGAACGTGAAATTTTCTAGCAAAATTAAATTTCAACTCTAACTATCAAATAGACTTGTTCATGTGCCGAGAGGGGTCGAATTTGGGCTAGGCCTAACCTGAAATGTGGGTATAATTTTGCTGCCCAAGCTTGACCCAATTTTAAAAAGAGTTACCCAAGCCTGCTCATATTTCTATTTTAAAAAAATAAAAATAAATTTTATAATAAATAATCAATAAAATCAAGTCTAAAAAATGACTTTGTTAATTTAATTTGATATTTGGATAGAATTTATACATATAAATATATGGTATCAATGTAAACATATATATTATTTAATTACATATTTATTTTTATGTAATATAATTACAAATATAAAAAAATATAAAAGTTATTTAAACCTGTTTTTTGAACAAGCTTAAAATTTAAGTCCAAGCCAATTTAACAAGCCTAAAATTTATGTTCAAATCCTTCTAAATTTTGGGTAAGCTTTTAGGCTTGGGTGAGTAGCTCGACCCTCGAATAGATCTACAATCAAAATATTATTTTAAAAAGCAATAGTGTTAGTCCTCTATAAAACATCCAACCCTTAAAGAATCTAACTTGAAAATCTTGTACTTAAATTAGAAAAATGTATGAGATGAAAAAAGGTCATACTACTTGTTACTTCTTATTGTGTAACCTAATATAATATGTTAAAAAACAATATTAATTGTTAGACTTTAGAGTTTAGCATTATAAACAACAAATATATAAAAATCACATACAAGGGTTAGTTCAATTAGTAAATGATGAAACCTTTTTTCTTGACAATGTGGGTTTGAACCTTATAAAAGATACTTTATAAGTAAAATCTTGAATGTATTAAATTTATTTTAAAAATATATATTTTAAATTATCTTAACAAAAAACTAAATAAATATGATTAAAGGTCAAGTTGGAACCTTATAAAAGATACTTCATACGTAAAATCTTAAATGTATCAAATTTATTTAAAAAATGCATTTTTAAAATTATCTTAATTAAAAATAAATAAATATGAATAAAGGTTGAAATATGAAGAAAGGCTGAAAATACCCTTGACCCATTTTATAAAAAAACATTTACAAGTTAGAACCCACCTAAGATATTGGCCACAAATATAGGGTGGCAGTAAGCTTTAATGGTGAATTCGCATAATTGAAAATTAGCATTTTCGCAGAATTTAAACCTAATAATTTTTTGAAGGAGTACAATTAAGTGGAGGCAAGAAATTAAATTAGGTGTGGGAGAAGAATGTACAACTCGTGTCACCAACTCTAAGTAGGAAAGGCAAGAAATAAAATAAAAGTTAAGGCTTTGTTTGTTTCACGATCCGAAATATTATTATATTAATAAAAATATATTTACTTAATTTTATTTAAAATTTTTTAAATTATTAATATTAAAAGTTTTTTAATGTTTTTAATTTTAAATAATTTTATAATTTTACTCAAGTTAGGTTTTAGATATGATATTTTAAGTTTGAACTTGATTTGACCTAACCCAAATATTATTATATTGTTAAAAATATTTTTTTTAATTTTAATTAAAAATTAAAAATTAAAAATCTTTCGATATTTTAAACTTAAATATTTATATTTTATATATTATTTAACATAAATATTTTTAATATTTCAACAATAAACAGTATTGTAATATTATTTTAAGAATAAATATTAATATTTTAGATGATATTTTTTGTTATTTTAATAATTAATAACATTTAATATAACAATATGATTATTTTAATTAATATAAATATTTTAATATTTCTTAATATTTTTCAACTTAGAATATATTAGTTTATATTTATTTACTAATGTATTCATGTTACTATTTAAATAATAAATATAAATAAATAATATTTTTATGTTTTAATAATATATACTTTCAATATAAAACAGAACTATTTTAGCATTATAAACATTTTTAATATTTATGAATAATAATATTATTTTAAATATCTTCAAATATTAATATAAATAATAAATAGTTTTATTTTAAGTGTTTAATATTAATATAATATTTAAATATTAAATATTACAATTAAAATATAATTTTTATTATTAATAGTTTTAATAATAAATAATTTTAATATATTTAATAATAAATAATTTTTAATATTTTAATAAATATATCAATACTATTTGAAAAAAAATTTCATAAAATAATCAAACAATCAAAAACAATTTCATTGACTTGTCAAAATAACGAAAATCTCTACTTTCTAGAAAAAGTAAATATCTTTTAAAAAATATTTTTTGAAAACCAATTTTTGTGAAACAAATGAAGCATATGGTAAAAAATAATGAATTTATCGCTAGCATAGAATTAAAGATTTGAGAGTAAATAGTACATGTTGTCTTTAAACTTTAGATCGAAAATTGTTGTAGCCTATAATATTCAAAACATAATTTGTTAATCCTTGATCATGAAATTGTGTAACAATTTAACTTTTTCATCAATTTTAACATCAATTTAAACGTTAATTGTTGCACAAGGGGTTAGTTGGTAATTATAAAATAGATGTGAAATCTTTCATTTTATAAAAAATAAAAAAATATTTTTAAATAAAAACATTTTAAAATTAAATTATTAATATAAAAGTGTTAAATTTTTTTCTCATTTCTTTCTTTATTCGCTTTCTTCACTTTCCCCCTCTCTATAATTTGTCAACCTTCAAAGATCCTAAAGCTAGTAGCCCTAAAACCGAATTTTGTCATTGTGCAAAGATAAATGCACAGTGGGGGTATTAGGGGTAGTTGCCCCTACTAAGATCTATGTCCCCTTAAAAATATATTATAAAAATATTAAAGGAGTTTAATTCCTTTATAATGCCCTTACTGAAATATATATATAAATATATCTAGATATATAATATGTAAAAATCAAACTTATATTAATTAGAAATGATAGGTTTTTTAATAAAAAATATTTTAAGGTTATTATAAAAAAAAAAAAAGCAAATGAATGGATTGTAAATAAAAGTAATCGATTTTCCATTTTCCTCCATTTACCCCACTTGCTACTTTCAGTTTTCAAACAAAAACAGAGACAACCATAGAAGAAAATTAAAGAAGTAAAAAGAGGAAAAAGAAAGTCTTTAAAGAAAAGAAACAAATTGCAAGTTGGTTATCTTTTTTTTCCAACAAGATATACAAGTAAGTTATTTATATATTTTTATAATTAGTCATTCAAATTTTTTTATATATTTTTATATATAGTGTTTATTTATTATTTGAAATTTGTTATATTGATGAAATAATTTGATCATGTATTCATGTTATTGATAGCATTTATATTTGGCTTTCTCATGTTTGAATTTTTTATGTTTTATATTTTCCTTTATTTTTTTTCAGTTATTACTCATTCAACTCATAACTTTAAGTTCGGTAAAGATTAATTTTTATATTGAAATTATAAAATTAGCTAGAAGTTCTATCCAATTTCTTGCATAGCAGTATGATTATAGTATATGAATTACATTTCTAATTATATATTTCAATATAGGGTCAGTTAATCTTTATTAACATGCATAATTGTATTTTGAATATGTGTTCTTATATTTTATAAATTACATAAACTAAACTATTTAATTTAATTAGTTATGGAGAAATATCTTATTAAGAGGAAGTCAATTTTTGAAGAATCATCTTGAATCAATACCAGAGGCATATAACATTGTACAAAGCAAGTGCGTGTTGAATTAAACTTAGATGATCTTCCTTCAGATCTTAGGTTACGTAAAAAAATTTTGGACTATAATGCTAATGATAAAGACAAAGTATGAAGAGCTTATTTGCAAAAAAGTCCATGTCAACCTTATGAACATAATTTTTTCCAAAGAAAATTTGGAAAGACATTACATTATTTTATTCCTACGTGGTTCAAAGATTATGCTAATTGGTTGGAATATAGCATAGAGAAGGATGTCGCTTTTTGTTTGTGTTGTTATCTTTATAAAATAGATATTGGAAAGCAAGAAAATGGTGATTATTTTGTTTCAATTGGATTCACGAATTGGAAAAAGAAAGAAAGATTTAAAATTCATGTTGGAGGTCCTAATAATGCTCATAACAAAGCTTGGAAATATTGTCAAGATTTGTTAAATCAAAAGCAACATATTCAATTTGCTTATGCAAAACAATCCAATCAAGCACGAAAAGATTATCGAGTTCGCTTTCTTTTATGTCAAGGTTTGGCATTTCATAGTAGAGATGAAATTGAGAATTCTCATAATCAAGAAAATTTTCTCGAGCTTCTTAGATTTCTTGCCAATCTTAATGAAAACATCAATGGTGTTGTATTGGAGAATGCACTGGGAAATTAAAAGTGATAGCACATGATATTCAGAAAGATCTTGTTCATGCTAGGCAATTGAAACTACCAAAATTATCAAGGAAAATCTTGTAGATGGATCATTTTCCATTTTACTTTATGAATTTTGTGTTGTTTCAATCAAAGAACAAGTTGTTATTGCTTTGCACTATGTGGATTCTAAAAGGCTTGTAATTGAACATTTTCTAGGTATAATACATGTCAGTGATACAACCGCTTTGTCACTTAAAATAGCTATTGAAGCATTATTCTCTAAGCTTAATTTAAGTATGTCAATGATTCGTAGGCAAGGTTATGATGGAGTAAGCAACATGCAAGGTGAATTCAATGGATTAAAAACTTTAATCATGAAAGATAAGGCATCTGCTTATTATGTTCATTATTTTGCTCATCAACTTCAATTGACACTTGTAGCTATGGCAAAGAATCATGTTCAAATTGCATTACTTTTCAATATTGTGACAAATGAGGTGAATATTGTATGTTCTTCAAGAAAAACAACTTGATAAAGTTGTTGAGGTATTAAGAGTTGGTGAACTTTCTACGGAAAGGGGTTTAAACCAAGAAATAAGTTTTCAAAAAATTAGGGATACACGATGGGGTTCACATTATGGGACTTTGATAAATTTAATCCTTATGTTTGGTTCCACCATTGATGTGCTTGAAATTGTTGTAGAGGATGGGAATAGCTTGAAACAAAGAGATGAAGCTTCTGCCTTTATTAGATTTGACTCAATCTTTTGACTTTACTTTCAACTTGCATTTGATGAAAAATATCTTGGGGATTACAAATGAACTATCCTTGGCATTACAAAAGTGAGATCAAGATATTGTGAATGCAATGGCATGAGTAAGAATAGAGAAGCAACAACTACAAATGATGAAAAATAATAGATGGGAATCTTTGCATAAAGAGATTTCTTTATTTTGTGAGAAAAACAATATTGGCATCCCAAATATGAATGATATGTTTGTAACTCATACAAGACATCAACGCAGTGCTCTAACAATCACAAATTTACATTATTATCGGGTTGAGTTGTTTTATACAGCAATTGATATACAACTTCAAGAGCTCAACAATTGTTTTAATGAGGTAAATATGGAGTTATTTCTTTGTATGGCTTTTTAAATCCTTGTGATTCTTTTGTAGCTTTTGATAAGGGAAAATTAATTCGTTTTGCTCAATTTTAGTCGACTAAATTTTTAATGTGGAGCTATAGTTCTTAACAATCAACTTGAAACTTACATTGTTGATTAAGATCTCATGATGAGTTTACAAGTTTGAAAAGTATTAGTGACCTTTCCATGAAACTTGTTCAAACAAAGAAACATTTTGTGTATCCATTGGTATACTTACTTGTGGAATTAGTTTTGATATAATTTCTATTGCATCAGTTGAAAGAGTTTTTTATGCTATAAGATTGTGAAGAACCATTTGCGACAACTGAATAAGAGATTCTTGGATGAATGATTATTTGTTACTTATATAAAAAAATATATAATTTGTAATATTCATAATGAAAAGATTTTACAATGCTTTCAAAATATGAAAAGTCGTAAAGAACAATTGTAATATGTTATTTTTATGTATACTAAAATAGATTTTTTATGAATTTTAGTTAACTTATATATATTCGGTATTATATATATTTTTGCCCTCACTGAGTATAAATTATGGATCTGTTCCTATCGTTGTGGATTGCTAATCGTCATTGTCAAATTGTTGTTAAAAAAGAGCTTCAAACTTTTTCCGAGCTCCTTTATAAATTTTTTTAACTTGATTTTCCCTAAAAAAATATGGTAGTGATAAATCTAGTCTTAGATTGAATGCTTAACATAGTATTAAAACTTAGGTTCTTTTCTGTTGTTATTATCTATTACTTTTGCTTATTACATCTTTCAAGTTTGTCATATGATAGGCGTCTGTGTCCTTTTACACGAGATGAAAGCTTGTTAAAAGTAATGCTATCCCACATTTGTTAAATATTGGTTTTTTTTATGTCAAGCCTAGTTTTAAAAACCAAAGAAAATCAACAAAATACCCAAATTAAAATAATCCCTAATTACTGATTAGGGCAAATAAGTGACTACAGACATATAAAAGTAGATGAAGTTCACACTCATTCCAAATTTTAACGGCAAAATTTAACGAATATAAAAGTTAACAGTGAATGCAGTATACACTCATGATGAATCTTATTTTGAATTAATTTAAAAATATTTAATCTTGTATTGAATTAAATTAAGGATAATATTTTTAATTTAAAAAATATTCCAATATTAAATGCTAAATTGAGTATTTAACTAATAAAAAATAAAGAAACTAAAGCCATATGATTGAGGGATTTATTTGAAGCAACAATTCAGTGCCATTGGGGTTTCCTTTTGCCTAACTGTGCCCCAGTTTGTCGTTTGGCAAGCATTCCCACGGTCCAGCTAAGAGCTATTTCCTTCACTGCAACCCCCTCGTGAGATACGGAAACAATACGGTTCTTCTATTTACACCTTCGTTTTTACTCTTTACATTTAAAAAAAAAAGTATCTCTAAATAAAAATATTTAATTATTCTTTCTCATTTCAATTTAAAAGTTTTTTAATATGTATCTCTAAATAAAAATATTTAATTATTCTTTCTCATTTCAATTTAAAAATTTTTTAATATATATATCCGGTAAATTTTATAACTTATTATATATCCATATCCGATAAGTTATAAAACTTATTATAAACAAAAATTGGTAAGTTAAATCCAATAAGTTTAAAAAAATTACATTTAAGGTTTTCAACAAAATCTAATCAATATCAACCCCATCTAACAAAGAAATATTTATTTAATTTTTTGAGATTCCAACGAAACTAAGAAATTCAGTTGAGGAAAAAACAAATCATATCTTGAAGAATTTTCACAATATCTGTCACAAATTAAACTAACGCTGAATTTAAATTTAAAGAGAAGAATAGTGCGCAGAAGTGTTTTAACCATGCAGAAAATTAATTTAGACTAATACAATAGCTAAAAATTAAGTGCAACAAAATTTTAAAGTGCACAAAACAGAATTTTAAAACTAAAACAGTGCAGGAAAATTGAAACTATGCTGTAGCTAAATGCATAATTTAAAACAGTGCAGAAAAATAAAAAACAGTCACCAAAACAGCTCTAAACTATGCTAAACTCAATTAACAATAAGTAGTCAAATTTTCCTAGATTAAACTGCTTAAAACAGAAATTTTAAAGCTTAAAAAAATTCAGGAAAACCGAAATCAAAGGAAACATAAAACCAATAAACAAAACCTGCTCTAAACTGAAATTATAAGGTAAATTTGTAAGAACAACTATTAAATTGAAAACATCAAAAGAACTTAGACAAAACTTTAGAAACTTGAACTTGAAACTAAATAACTTAAAAATAAATTGCAAAAGCTTGAAATAAAAGAGAACTTGAATGTAAACTTGAATTGAAATTAAAGTTGCAAGAACATAAAATGAAAACAGTTTTGAAAACTTAAAAATAACTTAAGAAAACTAGAAGAAAAAACTAAACCTAAAGTTAAGGTTGGTCTGCCGTTCCAACCATGATTTTTTTAGTTAAAATGTGTCATAGGTCTTTGTACTATTCGATTTTTAATAATTTAGTCCCTATAATATTATTTAAAAGAATTTAATCCTTATAGTATTATTTTTTAAGGAATTTAGTCTCCGGCACATTTTGACCTATTTTTTTCTCTTGAGGTAGCTTGGTATTAATAGATGAGGGAGTCTTCAATTAGGGTAGCAACTAGTCTTCATGAGGGAAGCAAAGAGAGGGACAGCAGCTCTACTTCTTGTAGGAGAATTTCTGGCAGCTTTGGTAAGTATTGGATTCTTCAACCTTTGACTTGCTATTCTTGCTCTCCAAGTTTGGTCCAATTTGGCATTGTCTTGATCTTCAATAAATTCAGAATTTAGGAGATTCTAAGGTGAAAATTCAGATTGCTTCTCTGATTTTCTTGATATCAAAGTTTGACTTGATTCAAACTTGATTATAAAGTAAAAAAAATTCAGCTCATTAATCTTCAAATTCAGCTTCACTAAGCCATCTAAAATCTGATTTGGCTTGATAAATGTCTCCTAAAATCAGCTCAATTAAGTTTCAACTTGGCTCAGCTCAATTAAAACCGAAATCGGATGTCTTTGGCATCAAAAAACGGAAACTGCATAGCTTCAGGAAAAAAGCCACTGTTTTATTCTTTAGTCCATCCTTTTGCACCTAATTTTGTCTTATAAAATTAGCATTTAAATACCATCAAATGTAGCTTAAGTTAAGCTTCAATCCAGCTCATTTAACAGCTTCAAAATTTACTAAATCAGCCCCAAAATACAGCTCAAAACTGACGCCTACACAGCCCTTGAAAATCAGCCCACGTTCGCACTACTATCTCATCAATTCTACTACATGTAATTAATGCCCAGCTGCTTGCTTCTTTCATGCATTATTTAGCAGCTTGAACTTTCTTAAAATCCCAAATTTGCTTGGCTCTCATAGCACCCAAAACAGCTTGCAACAGCCCCTTGTGTTCACGCCTCTTCAGCCCTTGTCATCAAGCCAATTCAACTTCCATTTACTCATCTATTTGCTGCCAATTTTTAGCTCATAAAATCACTACTTCAAGCTTAAATAAATGTCATCTAAGATATCTCATATTCAGCTAATGTTACAACCTCGAAAGCTTGCAAAGACAGCCTCCAATTCAGCCAATCAGTCACGCCACTTACAACCAGTTTTTCAACCAATTTTCAGCCAGCTTCTCGCATCCAATTTGCTTCCAAATTTAGCTCTTTAAGTCAGTACTTGAACTTGAATTTAATTCTCTTATGCAGCGCCAATTTAGCTAAAAATAAGCCTTGAACTCAAGCCAAAACAGCCTTGAAAATCTTCTTCAACTTCCTCCCAGTGAATGACTCCAAAAAAGTCTTGAATTGTATCAAGTTGTAACCTTCAATTCCTCGACTTCTAGACATGCATTGACCTCCAATAAATTTCCGCTCATCTACCATCTCATCCCATTAAATTTCATGCATGTACACTTACATAAAACATCATGAAATTTGCATGAAAAATTTCACACTGCAACCTGCCAGAATTGAGAAGCCGAAAATGTCAAAACTTGTCATCTTCAATTTAGCTCTAAACGTCTTCAAAAATTCTTCAATTGAACTTCTAAATTCAGGACTTCAAAATTCATGCATTTATGATCAAATCCACCGATTTGCATTGAATTTAATCTTTTTCTCAAATTCTTAAATTTTTCCTATACATGAGTAAATTAAGCAAGTTAGAAGTAAAAAATAAAATTATTTTATCAAGAACATAAAAAATTCATATGTTAAAACACTAAAAAATAACTATTTTATAGAGTTACCACCTATAAAAGAGAAGAGCTAGTTTGAAAAAAGGTAATTAAATAATTTTACTTAAAAATAAATTTGAAAGAAAAGAAAGGTGTGAAGAGAAAAATGGAGTGCAAATAGAAGCTCCCAAACAATATAGGTGCAGTGGCCAACTGTGATGGATATTGGACAATAATATTCATACTATTTTTTTCTTATTTTACCCTTAAATTTATATTAATAAGACTCAAATACCCTTAAAGAATCAAAATATTACGTCCCTTTCTTATCATGTTTTTTTTTTTCTTATTTTTTATCCTTAAATGTATATTTTATCCTTAAACATAAACATATAAATTTTCATTTTGATAAAATTTACCATTGTTTTTTTTTTTGTTTTAAATTTTTTATTTTGGTATTTATATTTAAATTTTTTTTTGTTATATGTTTTATACTTCATATATTTAATATTAATTTATCCAAATAATATTTGCAATTATTATAAGCATTATTTCTCCAAATATTAAATGTTATGATGTATTTTTATAAAAAAAAGTCTAATTATTACTTGTAATATAAAATAATATGTATCAGCATTTATTACTATCAATAAAAGCTATCCCAACACAATATTACATTGACAAATCATCAATGTCCAAAAAAAATAATTTAAGGTTTATTTTCGAAAAAATTTTTGATTAAGAATGAGATTGTTTATGGTTCAAAGCTGCTTCCCTCTTTTTTGGTTCTTTCCATTTTCAGTTTCTTTCCTTGCGTATTTTTTCCTTTTTCATTTAGGCGTGCTTTTTTCTCATCTTTTCCTTCTTTCTTTCTTCTGTTTGTGTTTTTAGTGTTGATTTGAGCTTTTATTTCTTCATCTATTTGTACATAAGATTAAAATTAAGTCTGTCAGTATATTTTAGCATTTTAACAAACATTGTTTGCAATTAAGTTGATCAGCTAAATTGGTATAGCAATTTAATGCCGTTTTTCATGCTATTGAATGCCATTTGTATATTTGTGAAAGACATATGATGGAAAAAAAATCAAAACTTGTTTCCAATGCGAAAAAAATTTATTTGATTTAAATTGCGGTATTGTTTCTTTTTTTTTCATCTGCTCAACTCTCTTTGTGGGTTTCATATGTTATGTTTTAGATTTGTCTTTTCCAGTGCTAGAATTCATTATTGGTGATCTGTTACTCTTCTCTGGTTGGAAGAACATTTGGGTTTTGGTTTTTAGATGCAAGAAATTTTGGTGTTTGATTCTTTTTTTTTTTTTTTGTTTAATATCCCTTTTTAAGTATCTTTATTTGGTTTAGCCATATGATATTTGTCTTTTAGATTGTGCACTGAAATGTTGAAGTTGTTGCTTTTATTGTCTCTTTATTTGATTAAGAGGTGATAGTGGATTGACTAACTGAAAAGTTTTTTTTTTCTATATTTTCTATTTCCTCTTTTCAATTTTGTTTAAACTTTAAATTTGGGTTGTTTTGTGGTTGGTTTTCAACTAATTTTTATTAAACTGATTTTTCATATTGATGGTTGAATTTTGTAAATTCATATGATAATAGAGTTATTTGGATTCTAAATTTAAAATTGGTGGCCTCTTTTAATAGAATGATTAGAAATGGACCCATGGGTTTTTCAAAAATTTTTCTTTTGTCTTTTGAATGTAGAATGACTCAAGGAGTCTTTTAGTATTTGAATACTATTTGGCTTGTCACTCAACATTATGTTGTTTCTTTTGTTCTTATGTGCTGGGAAGCGGGAATAATTTGTTGATGTCTTGTTTGTGGATTCTTTTCAATATGGTCAAAATACAATGGTTATAAAAATTAAATTGTTTTGATGAGTGCTATGGTGTGTATGTGGTTCTCTAAGGTTTGTAATGACAAAATTGCTATTATATAGGATACAAATTTTAGTATTTACTAAAACATTAAGGAATTTTGAATCAAGCAAAATTTTGAAAGTTGTATTTTAGAAGTTTTTATTGCTTTCGACTCTATTGATTATTATAGCTAATAGGGTGCATGTGATTTTCAATTTTTGACTCTACTGGGAAGTGGAAACAAGTTGTTGGATTTCGGATGCTATGGTGTGTATGTGGTTTTATGGATTTTTGTTTATATATGTATTCTACTACAATGCATAATATTCTTATAATGCATTTGGTTCAGGGGAATTCACAAATTTTCTCTCAGAATCTTGATGGTGGGTATTTAATTCCCATGTTTAGTTCAGGATAATCCAATTATGGGAGAAATTACAAATTACCAATAGTATCTAAAGTCCCAAAGTTAGAAACCTACCTTTCTCTAGGGTATTCTAAGATTCTAGGGGAGAAAGTTGTCTTATTTCCAAATTTGACTTGAATAAAAAATTATGAAATAGTCATTACCCTTTTGAAAAGCATGTCTGAAAGTGACTAGAACTCAGTTGTAGGTTTTTATCGCTAAAATTTTTTTTTATATTACAATTAATGACGTTTGGCATGAAAAAATACTTTAAATAATCCATCATTTAAGGCATTTAGGTTGAAGAAATGCCATAATTGATGATCATTTAAGGCATTTTCTATACAAACATGCTTTAAATGATCATCAATTATGGTGTTTGGTTCTTAAAATGGCTTAAAAATAATCCATGCATCAATTATTTAAGGTGTTTTCCTAGTTAAAACATTTTAATTGATAATTTAAAACAAATCTTTTTATTTTCATAGATAAAGAATGACATGATCCATTTTCAAACACGCCTATAAACAAATGATTAAGGTGGTTGTATGGAAAAATGCCTTAATTTATAATGAATCTTTTTTTTTCATAGACAGTGTTATGGCATAATCCATTTTCATAACATTGTCTAAACAAACGATTAAGGCATTTGTATGGGAAAATGCCTTAAATGGTTATCAATTGAGGCATTTCTTCCTACAGCTGCTTTAATTACCGCAAAGTAAATTTTTTCCCTCTCAATGATCGTGTTTTGATAATAGGAACATTCTAACGTAAAATCACGAAGCAGAAGAGCTTATAATTTATATATCAAATAAGGCATTTGTATATATGGAACACCTTATTCAATGTCTTCATTATGTTTTAATAACCAATATGTTTTTTATTTATATTTCAACAGGTCTCAACTCATAGCATTTACTTTTCCTTTCTAAAAAATTTTAGCTTCCTCATCCGTTATTTAATCTTTGTCTTGTTAAGTTTGTCTTTGTTTTTTACACAAAATGGTGTGTATACTTTCTGATTGATAGTGTATAATTGATGTTGCCTTCCAATGTTTTTATTTTTCATTTTTTTTAGATGTCATTTAGATATGGATTTATGTTTATGATATAAATGCATTTTTTGTGATTATTTTGTTTTAGCTCCTTCCAATCTTTCAATGCTTTGTTTGTGATCTATATTTTATTTGATGATGATTGATAGATTCCATCTACCATATGCTAAGATTTTCTTTCCATTTATGTTTTCAACTTTAATGATATTCTGACTTCTAAACAGTTATGGCTGGTTTATCACTAAGAAGGAAGATGCGATTAGTTACATTGCTTTTAATGCATTTTAATAAGATAGAGACTTTGTTGCATCTACTATATTTTATTGTTGTAACTTTATTAAATATGATCTTAAGAAAATGACATAGATTATCTTATGATGGAACATCTTATGATAAGCTATGTATTAGAGAGTTAAACTTAAACACAATGGTCTTTAAGAGCGATATATAGTGTTTAGATAATACTAGAATGGACATGAATGCTTTTGTAAAATTATGTCATTTGCTTAAAATAGAAGAAGGGTTACAGTTATCTAGATATGTGTCAATTAACTTCTTCACATCATTGCCCATCATACAAAAAATAAGGTTATGAAGCGTTAAGTGGCCAGATTTGGAGAAACAATTAGTAAACAATTCTATTATGTGTTGAATTCTATTTTAACATTGCATATGCTATTGTTTAAAAAGCCTGAACCCATACAAAAAAATTCAATTGCTAATAGATGAAAATGGTTCAAAGGTTGTTTAGGTGCCTTAGATGGAACATACATCAAAGTCAATGTAGACACAATTGATAGGCCTAGATAAAAAAAAAAAAAACTAGAAAAATTAAATTGCTACCAATATCCTTAGTGTTTGAACTCCAGATATGCAATTCATATATGTTCTATCGAGATGGGAAGGTTCTGTAGCAAATGGTAGAGTGTTAAAAGATGCCATTACATGTAAGAATGGGTTAAGGATCCCACAAAGTATTATTTTTATTATGTTCATGTAATGTTAATAATGAAACACCTTCTTTCTGTATTATTAATGTTGTTGAGCATTCAACAAGCAATTACTATTTGTGTGATGTCGAATGCACAAATAGGGAAAGATTCTTAGCACCTTATAGAGGTAACGATACCATCTTAGTGATTGGAGGGCAGGACTTCAATTGACGACCCCATAGGAATACTTCAATATAAAATACTCTCAAGTAAGAAATTGTATCAAGAGATGTTTTAGTATATTGAAAGCTAAATGGGCAATTTTAAGGGAAAAGTCATTTTATTCAATTAAGACACAGTGTAGAATCATTTCTTCGGGTTACCTTCTCCATAATTTTATTAGGTTTGAGATAGTTTTTGACCCTATTAAAAGTGATGTTGCTAAAAGAAGCATTACCTAACCAGATGAATTTGAACATTAAGATTTGATTACACATGTTGAGCCATCTAATTATTTGACTCAGTTTAGAAATAATTTGGCTAATGAGATATTCACACATTGGTTGCAATCCCGAGGATAATGACATTATAGATATGTATTGTATTTTATTATTTGTTTATCCAATGGTTTTTATTGTATTCACCATATGGTTTAGTGTAGAATTTGCTTTATATGAATGTTGAATATATGTTTACATTATATTTAAGGTGTTTTTAAGTGTCCAATGTATATTATAATTTGGAGTACACACTTATTTGTTATCTTTCCATGTGTATTCATTTATTTCATTCCCTTGATTATTTTTTATTTACTATATTGATATTGTTTTATGATGTCTAACCATCTGATTAGGAATTGAATATGCCTTCATCACGTGCCAATCCATCGTAATCCGTTCAAGGCTTATCTAGAAAAAGATTGGATAGTTCAGGCATTGGTAACCATTCATGGACAAAAGAGAAGGTTTCTATCTGGTTTAATGCCTACATTGTTTGGCTTTAAATATCCTAGATAAAGAGCAGATAATGGGACATTTCACCTTGAATATCTAGGTTATATTGAATGAATGTTGGAGCAACTCATTCCTATTTCATAACTTAAAGCCACCTCCTCATCGAATCCAAGGTTAGGCTGCTTAAGGGACAATATCATGCAATTTGTTATATAAAAAATTCTAGTGGATTTAGGTAGAATGATCAAGAAAAATGTACCACAACTGAGAAAAAAGTTTTCGATAAGTGGGTTTGGGTAAGTTTTTTAAAATTATATTATTGCTTATTTTAAGATTATTTTTAAAATTTTAGTTGTATGAATATAACTTAAACAGTATTGTAAGGAACCAGAAAATAATCAGCTCGTTTTTGTATGCATATACCCACATGACGACCACAAACAATGATAATGCCACTTGGCTGACTAATCACATTTAGATCAATGAATTTGAATCTATGGGTCATTTGTCTCATCTTGATCTCTCTGTATAGGAAGCTGCACGATAATAATCAACAATACTAGTTAGTAATACACCCTAACATAGAATAATAGATATTGACTTTTAATATATAAATTAATTGATAAGCTAACATCATATAGGCAACAATATCAGAAGCTAATATTTCATCTAGGGTACAAAATGCCTCAATTTTAGGCTCTCAAATGTATGAAATGGGTGGATGATCAAATAACCCATACTTGGACTCAATGGTAATGACATTTTCTTCAGATAAATGATCAAGTGTATAATCAAATAACACATCAATGACAGCCTCAACAGGGGTTATCCTCTAAGTCCCAATATCTTGTTACAATATATAATGAAGTATGAATATTAATACCAAATTAATAAATATAAAATATAAATAAATATTAAGTGAATAACCAAAATAAATATATTGATTATTATTAGAGTTTGGGTTTACTATTAGACTTGATTCACGAAAGCATGTCCTTGCTAGATGTTAGTAACAGATTGCCCTCCTAACATGTTTGATTGCATTATTGCTAACATCACCTCCAAATCTGTAAGTCATTACTATTGATCATTCAAACATTGCTATTGCTCATCAAGTCTTTGTTGTTGTTGTTGCTGAATGATTGCTTTATATTCTACATTTTTCACTAAAGGGGTTTGGGTTGATTATTGAAGAACTTTGATAGCAACACAAATCTACCAACCTACTGAACTCGACCATGTCTTTCTTTGAATTTTAATGCTAAAGACAAGGGATCTTTACCATAACCGATTGGCAATTCATTGGATTCAAATTTAGTAACAAATTCATCTTAAAATACAATAAGATAGTGCATAACAATAAAGTTATATAATATATAGTCATGCATACAAACACAAAGCCAATCATATGTGATAAATTGATCAATTATACTTACAATCTTTTTAGCCATTTCCTCAGTTGCTTCATCTGTGAACGATCCATCCTTGTGCATATGTTCTTTTTTCCATACATCCCATTTAGAAACTTTGGTTCTAGAGCTAGATGATTCTTGAAAAATTAAGGCAATACAAGAATCAGAATCTATTAAACAAATGTTCATAAATATTCATATATGAGTATAAAACAAGTGTGTGAATACTTACAAGATCATACTTGACATTTGCATAGCCCTTTCTCAATGTCTGATGGTGATATACTTGTTTGGCCCTAATGTTCTTTTGTTATTTTTTTATTTTCTTTAAAAAAAAAGAAAGGTAAATCAGATATTAAAATATTGAATATATTACATAAAGTATTATAAACAATTAACATACTAGGTATGCATCTTGAGAATTCATCTGATAGACGATCTAAAGCAAAATGCGTACACTTTTGATAACTGATAACATTTATATATGACGATGGAGGCTAAGCCAACAAATCACTATTATCAGTGAATAGTAAAATATATTAGGCTGTCAATCTGCTCTTAAAATCTTTAAATGCTTTCCTAGTGATTGCAACATAAGTTTTTTATACTCATTTAGGACGTCGAACCATTCTTAATAAATTTAAAATAATTAGTATGAACACATTAATTAAATTCAATTTCCAAATTAACAAATTTTTTTATATTGTTGAATAAATATACCATAATCGACTCCATATACTATCCTTTTGATCATCAGGAACCATCCACCAATTATGGTACATATAGAAATACTATTACAGATGATTGCTCCAATGTGACTAGTCAACTTTGCAGCTCCATCTAACACAGCTACCCACTTTGATTGAAGTCGATGTGAATTTTTGTCTCAGTTGCTTTAATTTGGTTACCACATCCCCTTACTTTTATTTTTTTCATTACGCTTGTGTCTTCTTCATATTTAGTAGCAGGAGATATATGTTCTTCAGATTTTATAATACCTACGATTTTGATCATAATTATATGAAATGCACCAAATTATCTCTCTAAATATCACACAGTAAAAAACAACTAATATCCATTATAGTTACTAGACCAATATACATAAAACATCCTAAATAATAATATTTTATAGGTACAAGCCATACTATGATTCCACATTATTCATTAAGAGTTTTCAGTGCAAAACAAATGAGGATAATATAAATAACGGATTTTCCACAAAAACCATTCAACAAACCGATAATACTAAACCAAAACAGACAAAGAAAATCATACATGCAATGAAGAATGGTCCGGCGCCGATTTAGTTAGGTGAACAATTTGGAATATGCATAAAAACACAAATATATATATATAGTAAGGAAAGAAAAAAATTACTTATATAGAAGAATATAAATAGTACAAAAAGAATAAAATATGCACATACCTGTAAAAAAGAAGTGTGATTGTGTTGAGTGGTTACTGGTCGATGGCAACAAGAAAGATGAAGAAGCCCAAAGGCAAACTAAATGGGTTGATAGGTTTAAGGGTTTACACACAGTGTAGCTTTTTATTGTTTATTATATTAGCCGTTTGGTTTTCAAATGTTCAATAATGATAAATGAATATTTTAAAATGATCATTTAAAGCGTATGTGTACAAAAAACAACTTAAATGATCATTTTTATTTTTTTATAATAGGATTATTTAAGGCATTTTATGTATAAAAATTCCTTAAATAATAATTTTATTTTAAAAATGCCTTTTATTTTTTTATAAAAGGATTATTTAAGGTGTTTTGTGTACAAAAATGCCTTAAATAATCTTTATATAAAAAAATAAAATGATCATTTAAATGATCCATAATATAAAAAAATAAAAGGATCATTTAAGATGTTTTTGTACACTAAAAGCCTTAAATGATCTTTCTATGTTTTTATAAAAGGATTATTTAAGACATTTTCTATACAGAAATGCTTTGAATAATTCTTTTATAAAAAAAATTAAATGATCCATAATTTAAATGATTCATGCCTTAATTTTTATTAAAGAATTATTTAAGGCCATTTTTATACATTTGCATTTCTCTATAAAAACACCTTAAATGATCCCTTTATCATATACGTAAAAGATTATTTAAGACATTTTCTATACAAAAACGCCTTAAATAATCATTTTATAAAAAATAAAATAATCCATAATATAATTTTTATTAAAGGATCATTTAAGGCGTTTCTATACATAAAATACCTTAAATGATCTTCTAATTTTTTTATAAATGGGCCTTAAATGATCCATTTATCATATATGTAAAGGATTATTTAAGTCATTTTCTGTACAAAAATGCCTTAAATAATTTTTTTTAATTAAAGGATCACAAAAATAAAAAGGATTATTTAAGGTATTTTCTATATAAAAATATCTTAAATAATCTTTTTAGTTTTTTAATTAAAGGATAAAAAAATAAAATGATTATTTAAGGCATTTTCTGTACAAAAACACCTTAAGTAATCATTTTATTTTTTTTAATTAAAGGATCATAAAAAGAAAAAGATTATTTAAGTGCAAAAAATGCCTTAAATAATCCTTTTATAAAAAAATAAAATGATCCATAATTTAAAGGATGCATAATATAATTTTTATTAAAAGATCATTTAAGGCATTTCTATACATAAAATATCTTAAACAATCTTATAATTTTTTTATAAATCGATTATTTAAGATGTTTCTATTCAAAAATGCCTAAAATAATCATTTTATAAAAAATTAAATGATCCATAATTTAAATAATCCAAAAAAATGATCATTTAAAGCGTTTCAAATGCCCTATAGGATTCTGTAATTTTTTTATAAATGAATTATTTAAGGCATTTCTTGTACAGAAAATGCCTTAAATAATCCTTTTATTTTTTTAATTAAAGGATCATAAAAATAAAGGGATCATTTAAGGCATTTCTATACTTAATCCTAGTAATTAAGGTGTGCAAAGTGCCAAATGCCTCAATTGATGATATTTATAAATAAAAACAACAATCAAATAACATATTTAGGTATTCTTTTTTTGCAAAAGGTATTATTTGTCATTTGGGTATTTAGTATTAATAAAACAACATTGTCATAATATATAGATTCAAAAATTTATAGCTAGATTTAACAAATGAATGGAGTCACCACCAATCTTTTATTAGGTGTGATTGGTCACCTAGGGAATATATTATTTTAAGGAACTCCTAAGCTTAACTAAAGGTCCCTAAAAGAATAGGTTTGGGTTTACTAACCAAAACAGGGTTCGAGAATTCGATTACATGTGGGGAAGGTTATAGCACCCCCACATGCCCATCCCAAGGATGATACTATATTATTTCAAATTTATCCTAAGGCTTGGAGTCTAATGGTTTCAAATTTTATGTTAAATATTGAAAATAAATTTTAAAATTCTCCATAAATCTGGTAGAACTCTTAAAAAATACTTCTTCACCTCAAAAGTATTCAAGAGTCCCATTTGATTTCTTGAAAAGACTCCGTCGTCGGAAAATTTTTTTTTATTTTTTTATTAAAAATAAATCTAATTATTCCACCATTTGGGTCAAATTAGAAATGTTTTTTCTTTTGAATTTCTAAAATTTTCACCATTTGGGTCTATTTAGAATTCCCTTTTTCTCTTTTTTCCTTGGAAAGAAAATAATATGACAATTATTTTTATTGAAATTTCATCTAAATTATTCCACCATTTGAGTCAAATTTAAAGAAAATTTCTCACCTAGATATTTTTTAAAAATTTACCATTTGAAATTTCTAAGAATCTCATCCTTAGATAATTATCAAATATTTTCAATCCAAATTTTTATGTGGAAAAGAATACAATTACTTGTATTGAAATTTCATCTAAATCATTCCACCATTTGGGCCAAATTTAGAGGAAATTTCTAACCTAGAGATTTCTTAGGAATTTACCATTTGAAATTTCTAAAAATCTCATCTTTGGGTAATTTGTATTTAATTCCAAAAAATTTTTATATTTTTATGCTTTTTATGTTTTTAATTTTTTTTGTTTGAAAATAAATATTAATTATTGTTATTAAAATTTTATCTATATTATTCCACCATTTGGGACAAATCTAGACAAAATTTCTCACCTAAAAATTTTATAAAAATTTTCATTTGAAATTTTTATAAATTTCATCATTAGATAATTAATATATATTCCAAAAAATTTTATTTTTATTATTTTATATTATTTTGATGAAATAAAAAAAACAAGTAAATTAAATAAATAAAATAAAATAAATAAAAAATACCAAAAATCTGAAAACGGCTCGGCTCAGGCTTGGGATACGACTCGGCTCAAGACAAAAATCACGGCTCAGATAAACGGGTCGGGATCTCGGCTCGGTTGGAATCCAGGCGGAGAAACGGGTCGCTGGTTCAGGTGTGTTATGGGTTGGGTCGAATCTTGGCAAAACGCGTGGATCTTGTGGTTTTACTAACGTAAAAACGACGTCATTTTGGGGAGGGTATATAAGGCTGAAGATCAATTTTTTTTTTAGAATTCCCTTCTCTCATTCTCTCTTTTCCCTTCTTTTTTCCTCATTCTCTCTAAACAATTTCAAATTTCGGTTGAATTCCTACCGTGATCTGGAAAAAGCCATCGAAATCTTCAAATCTAGCTGAAAAACTCGTTGAAAAATTCAAAATTCGTCAAAAAATTTCATCGAATTTTGAAAAATTTCCAAAAATTTTCCAGAAAAAGAACTCAAAAAATTGGAAAAAAAAAACTTCTAAAAATCCTATACTGCCTCTAAACCCTTTTTGCTTCTGTTTCACCTCTCTGTTTTCCTTTTTCCTGTGTCCCTTATGTTTGATTTATGGACCTATTTATAGGGATTGATCAAAACTGATCAATCCCAACTTCTTCTGGTATTTGGATTCAATCTTTGAATCTAATCCCAACTCTGTCAATTCCCAAATCACGATCAAATTCATTCCGATTTTTTTTATCCTAATCCTAATCTTAACCAAAAATTAATCAAAATAAAAAAGATAAATATATTAATAGATAACAAAAAATAATTAGATAAATAAAAGAAATAGATAAATAACAATAATAATAAATAAAAGCAGATAAATAATAAAAATATTAATAGATAAAAAAATAAAAAATATATATATTAATAAATAGACAAATAATAAAAATAAAAATAAAAATAAAAGCCAATTGGGCCTGCTAATTGGATCATGAATCGGACCCAATAGACTTAAGCTCAAACCCTATTGGACCAGGCCTAATGGCCTTAGGCCAGGACCAAATAAGGTGTCTACAAACATAAAAAGTTTTCATCATATATATCAAGGAGATTATGATAATTATATAGAAAGTAATATACGTGAATCTCCCCTAACCAAACAAGTAAATCTGAACATGAGATGTCCTGAAAATGAAAAAAAAACCCTAGATATCACACTTTCTAGAGGATCTCACTTTCTTCTGAAATCTACGATTCCACAAACTAAACACCCTTTTAAAGGAAAGATCCTTGCGTTTATCCTTGTGTTTATGTATATTTCTATTGCCAAGCACAAAGCTATTGAAGGGATTGAAACACAATTGGCAAAAATTGTGTCGTTCTCCATCATCAAATTGAATTTAACAAATCACCTTTTTTTTTTTTTTTTTGTATTACTTGTCCTACTTTGTCAAGTTTATAAATGTCTATAATGGCCAGATATGCATAAACCATGAGCTACACTTAAATACTTAGTTTTTGAAGGAATTTGTAATGATGCATTATTTAATTTGCATCATTTCTAGATTAACACTCTTTAAAACTCAAGTTACTATAGTTTTATATATTGATTACTATTATGTTCAAATTATAACTCTTAATTCATGGACAACGATCGCAATGTAGCGCGAACTTTTGCGCTAATATTGATTAAATAAAACTTTTAAAATTTTACCTAACTAATGTTAAAATATATAAATAATTTATCAATACACTTTTAAATTAATGTTCTTAATTGTTATTTTTTTAATTTTTATCTCATTATTATCATTACATTTGCATCTAAATACTATTATACTATTGATTTTAATCTCATTGCTATAATATTCATCTTATTGTTATAATAACTAATCTTACTATTATCACTATTTTTAATTTTATCAAAACTAATCTTATCATCTATTTAAATAGATATTGAATCGATTATCCGACTGCCAAAGGCCATTTGTTTGCCAGCTTAGCGCCAGTTCGAGGCAATTAGCACAATTCACACCGCAAGGAATTTGTGTGGATAGGTGATTGAAAATTTTCAATTGCATCGTACCTCTGATTAGGTGTTCAATCGCCACTGGTGCTAAAGAGGCCAGTAGAGATTCTCAGCCTGTTACTGGTGACAAAGATGCTTAAATACCCTCACATCCTTTAATTCTACATTTATCAATTTATTAAATTTAAAACCTTTACACTCAAAAGGCCAATTAAATACGAGATGAAATTCGATATATTTTGTTTTGGTTCCAATCCTCATTTATATTACTTTTTATTTCCTTTTTTTTTAATTTCTATTGCTTTCTGCATATATATTTTTCTTTAATCAATATTTATAAAAAGGCTTTTAATATTTTTATCACTTGTATAATGAAGTAAATTATTTAAAAATAAATCATATAAAGTTAATATTTTTACTAATAGGTTTTAATTATTTATTAACTTAAAAAATACAAAATATATTATAAATTGTTTTTGCTGTACGTTTACAAAACATATACTAAATTCTAATATATAAAAATTTTAACTTGATACATATACAGGTATATAATTTTAGTAATTTTTAGTTTTTTTAATAAATTTTTCAAATATATATTATAAATTTTATTATATACAAATTTTAATCTAAAATCCTTAATAATAATTTTTTTCTTATTAAACTTTAACTTATCGTCACCTCTGCGTATGCTTCCAAATATATATTTCATCACTAATTTTAATCTTATCATTATAATATCTAATCTCATTGCAGTAGTAACTAATCTCACAATCCATCTAAATGAATCCTAAATTATTAGATGGACTTACAATTAGCTCATTTCAAATCTTATTGAATAAGCAATTTAATTAATAAAGCGATGAATTGGTCAAGTTTTGTTAAATTGAACTGATTTTAAATTTGCTAATAAAATAACCTTAAAAATTATGATTGATTTTATTTTTATAATTAAAGTTATGAGTTGTTGTGTTATTTAACTAAAATAATATATTTTAAAGTAAAATAAAAATTAAAAAATAAAAGCTAAATAAAATGTTGTTGCCCTTACACTTTATGCATACTAAAAAAGAACTTAAAAACCATACCCCGTTTTCTTTTGTATTTCTAGGTGTCACACTCACATCATACTGAAGGATAAAACCTTTATTGATTAAAATAAAAGCTTTATTTATTAATTTGGAGTTTGTTTGATTTTATATCAAATACCTTCATTTTAAAAGTATGTATTTTTAATTTTTTAAAATTTATACTTTACATTTTTTGGAACTTTAGTATATTTACATTTTCTGGTTTGTTAAATTAATATGGTTGAATTTTTAAATAATATTTTAATTTTTAAAATATAAAATTATCTAGATACAATATTATTATTTATTGCATAATGAATTCAAATTTTAAATTTTAAATAATTGACTTGATTAATCTAATGATTCAAGAATTGACCTAGTGACCCGATATCTTGAATAATTCATTATCAAGTCCAGTTTTAATAACTATGTTGAAGCAGAACTCAAATATTCTTAGTTCTCTACGTACAACACTTTGTATTCTTAGAATATAATTATTTATTTATTTTTATTCTAATTTATTTCATAAATTTTAATTGCTTTTTTGAAAAAAATTTGAAATTTAATTTTTAGAAAGTATTTATTTTAATATAAATTTTATGAAAACAAATAATAAATATGCATGTGGCATACCACATGTACATTTTTATTACATTTGAAATATTCACATAAAATTTTGTCTTATTAAAAAGTTATTTTAAAAATATTAACAGAATATTATACATAATATTTTATCTCCATTAGCTTTGGTCCAAAAATCAAAAAATTTAAAAATACAATGAAATCAAAGTATAGTTGCAAAATTCAATAAAATTAAAATATAGCGAAAAAATTCAACACATAACTTAATTCTATTTTTTAATTAAACAAATAACAAAACATTTAATATTTTATTTATTATATAGCATTCTAATTTTATATATATTAATTTTAAATTCATGTGATACGTGAAAATATATTTTTAGGTTGTAACTAATTTTCTTATTTTTAGTACATTTGGCTCATATCTAAATGTTCAACATCAATATATTTAAGAATCACCTATGCTACTTAATAAATTATTATTAAACTTTGATCTATCTAGTTTGTTACCAACTAAACATTAAGTTACAAAAACGATTTATTTTTTATTTAAAAAAAAGGAAGTGTCATTATTCTAAGATTATAATCTCATGTTTTAAATGCATCATGCTAAAAAAATCATTTCATTTTTATAGGTATATACATTATATATGTGTGCGTGTGTGTGTGTGTGCAAACTTTGTATTATGTTGAATTAATGGGTGAAACTTTTGAGAATAAGTATGGAACCTAGATTTTAGACCTTTCTTAGGTTAGCATTATTTTATATATGAAACTGTTCGTTCAAGTATAGATAACAATCAAAAGAGGGTGAATCGAATTGTCTCTAAATTCTTCCCAAAGATAAATTTTCAAATAAATATAAATGAAAAATTGAAAATATAAGAAAATTATTAAATTAAAAGTATAAATAAACAACAATGAAAATAAAGGAGTAAAAGTAGAGATATCCAACATAAAAATTTATAGAAGTTTGGTCCTTCTCCAAAGGCACCTATGTACTCTCTCTTAGCTTACCTAGCCAAGCTTCAACTCCACTAGTGACAAATATTCTTATACAAATTATAATCTCTATCTTATCAAGGTCAAGATAGCAACAATCTTTATCCTTTTTAGAATTCTATCCAATCTCACTACAAAGCTTTTAAGAGGATACCTTACCTCTTGCTTACTAATCCCTTTTGGATACAAAGGCTTTTGCAAACTAGTAAAAACCTCTAATATGCAAGTGTTTACTAAGGTTAAGTACAAAGATGAAGAGATAATTTGAGATTGGATACAAGGATTACAAAAAGAATATGGAATTGAAGCACTATTAGCTCTAAAGCTCTTAATTTCTTGATTTAAAGCTCTTTGTTCATCATCATTTTTGTTTAGAATGTGTTGAGCCTTTTTTTTACAATGGGATATCATATTTAGTCAGTATGCGTCATTGAAATTGAAGAAAAAAAATCATTATTTCCTTCAAATTGTGTCTTTATTTGAACTTCTTGCTTAAAGGAGATCAATTATCATACTTCTAGATTCAAAAATATAACCATTAAAAATTAAGGGATTGATCCTCTAGCTTGAAAAACAACTATTCTAACTTAAGGAGATAGATTTTAGAATCAATCCTTATTCTTGGAAATAGTGGAAGAGCATTTGGAAATATGGGATTGATCCTATTCATGAAGGGATTGATCTCTTTTTCCAAATTTACATATTTTAACATTATTTACTAAGGAAAAAATGTTGATTTTTCTCAATCATATTTTTACTAAAAATATTCATTTAAAAGTATGAATTATTGAGAAAAATTATGATTTAATAACATTTAGTAATTTTCAAGAATTGATTCAAAATAATGTCAATGAAAATTACTAAATGAATAAGTTTGAAAATCATAAATTTAACTTAATATTTTGTTATATCAAAACTTTAGATTAATTCAAAGCTCACAATCTCTCCCTTTTTGATATGACAAAACTTAAGATAAATTTGCTTTGAAAAGCTCTCCCTTAATTAATTAAGAATTTTGAAAATCAATTTGAAAAAACTCCCCTTATTTTTATTGCAACTAATTAAGCTCCTTAGAATAAAAGCATATTTCAATTTGAAACAATTAATAGGTCATAAAATATTCACCACTTTTCAAAACAAAGAATTATATATCATGTATCAACAAATAATCTTAGCCATATATCAAAGATAATTTCATTTGGCAATATCATTATATAATATTCAATAAACATTCAAAAACAAATTTTGTCAATGTATATATATCTCTCTCTGTTTACCATAGCAAAAAAAAAAAAAAAGATCAATTCAAAACATAGAACAATTTCAAGAGCATTTATATATAGCCAAGCACATACAATCCCATCAAGTGAAAATAATTCAAGCATAAAAAATCCATGTATTTAAGTGTAATATGTGCAATGAAGTTCAAATATATGTATTCAAGCAAAAAAGCATAAACATTTCAATGTATACAATTTAAACATTTTAGCACAAGATCATAAATCCACCATATGATTTTGATAAGCAAGAAGACAGTGAAACAATATGCATACTACTCATAAATCTTGTTTTTATAAAAATGTGCTTAGAATTTAAAACATTAACATCATGTAAGCATATTCAAGCTCATATTAATTGTTAAAGAAATGTTTTAACATAAGTATCCATTTTAATCCAAGCAAAATAGGATTATAATATTTCTCTCCTATGAATAAAAGAAAAAGTGATCAATTTAAGGCACACACAATTTTGCATGAAAGATACAAGTTTTATCAAGGATAGACACATATTTCATAATGAGCATAAGCATCCATGGAAGTTAAAAATTCATTAACAATTTTGTCCACTAACTTTAAAAGAACAAAAATATTTCATGCAAACGAAAGATTCAATCAATAAATCTAAAATTATAAAAAGAATCTTTTATAAGCATATCATATCCAAATAAATTCTCAATAAGAATCATAACTCATTTATAATTAATAAAACATGAGTACTAATGAACAATAAGGTTCAAATCATCATGTTATAACCAAAATTATATAAGCATGGTTTTCCAAACATAATGAACAATGCTATAGCAAAGAAATAATGAAAGCATAATTATTCAAATATATTTTGAATTATTTCAGTGCATAGAAATATACTTAACCTAAACACATGCAAGTATTCAAACATATATTTCAATTAAAATTATGTAAGTATATGCAAAAACATTTTAAATCATATAGTAATATACCAAAAAGGATACAAACATTTAGACATAATGTCGTACATGCTATCTTAATGATCTCAATCAATGAACTTGTATAAAATTTCAAATAACAAGTTCATAATCTGTGAGTCAAAGCAATTAAAGTTCAAGAAATCAATATATTCAACTCATATCCATGTTCAAACATTCATCTTAAACAAGTATTCATGTATTAATGATCATTAATCTCATTAAGGAAATCATGAACTAGACATGAATATTGATAGCACCTAAATATATAGAGTTCTCACTTGGACTTCATCATGTTCGGCCAAACAAAGAAGTTTGATATGAGCATAAATCCTTTTCTTAGCCATGAAGCAATTATGTTGCACAAAGACTTTATCCATTGGGCCATGAAAGGAATGATCAATTTTCAAAATTGAGGACTCTACAAGCACCAACCTATTCGATCAAGACCATGCAAGAGAGCAACATGTAAATTTTCCACAATAAAGGCTCGATACATTCGGCCAAAAGGAATTTAAAGCTCACTATGAAGCTTGTTGCTTAACCTTAAAGATTTTGACTTGAGGTAGGATTTTATCTATTTGAAATTCAAAGACTTGGATAAAAATCTAACCTTGTTTTTAAAATTCCAAGCTTTACCAAATCCAATGGAAGGGATTATTCAAGATTTGATTGATAAGGGCCAAGATTGCACAATCAAGAAACCATTTAGCTAAAACACTTAACCATGAAGAGTCCCATTTGGCTATGAAGCTTCAGAAATCAAGATTGAGTTTATTCATTTGTATTTAAATTAGAAACAACTTCTTGTAAAGCTTATCCCCCTTGTTTGAATCCCCTACTATAAATTGAGGGCCATTCACTCTTTTTCATCATCCCATCCCATTCACTCTTCTCTTTTTTTTTCTTTTTTTTTTTTTTAGATCTTTAGTTCATTAGGTAAGTTATTAGCTTAGGTGACAGATTTGCCAATAACCACCAAATTTTTGTTTCTTTAAATTCTTTTAATTCAAGAAGTATTATTTTCAATATCTTTTTTTCTTGTTTTCAAATTTTCAATTCTTGTTTTCTTTTCTTTCCTTTATATTTGGCAAAGCATTATTTTTAAGATCAATCAAAGCTTTCTTTTGTTTCTTGCAAGAGTCAACCAACCTCTTTCTTTATTGTTCTTTAAGTTATTTGTATGCAATTTTTATTTCAAGACTTTAAGCAATCGAGACTTTCTAGTTTCTTTACTTTCAATCTTTTAAATCTTTCTTTCTTAGATATAGTTTTTGGCAATATTCTTTTACTTCCCAAGTGACAGTTGGTGAAGTCAAGATTTCTGCCTACACATCACTTTTAATCTTTACTTTTCCTTGTAACCAAGCTATGAATTTCCATTTGTTTAGATATAAGATATTAAGGTTTCGCCTTTAGCAATTGAGAACAATCCAACATTACATTCTATAATCCCTGAGGAGATGATATTAGAATACTTCTTTTTATTACTTGATCTGTGCACTTGCAAGTTATATGAAAAGTAACAATCAAGTTTTTGAAGCTGTTGTCAGAGATTATAGTGGTGTTCATAATATCAATAAAGAATTAACTTTTTATAATCTAAACCTTTGTTTATTTATTTACTTTTTTTCTTGTCTTTGACCTTTTTTTGTTTGCATGCGTAGATTTAAAAGTGTTGACTTAGCACCTATTGATAAAAAATTACAAAAACCTTTAAAAGAAGAAGAAAAGAGTAATCAACACTACTTACACTAACTCTCATGCCTAATGCTAACAATGAAAGACAAAGAACATCAAGGAACTAGGTAGTTCCCAATGTAGATGGTTTTTAACCATCTAATAGAAAGCCAACTGTTCAAGCAAACAACTTTGAATTCAAGCATTCAATCATAGAAATGGTCCAAACTTCTGTGTAGTTTGGAGGGTTACCAAGCAATGATCCAAATCTTCACTTTCTAACTTTCTTAAATTACGTGATCTTTTTACTATAATGATGCTTTTGATGAAGTAATTAGACTAAGATTTTTTTTTTTCTTTCAAGGACAAGGAAAAAAGTTGGTTGTCTTTTCTGCTACGTGGTTCAATCACAACTTGGGCAAAAAACTAAGGAATAAGATCAATACATTTTTGTAAACTGATGGTGAAACATTGTATGATGGATAGGAGAGATTCAATGACCTATTAAGAAAAAGCCCATATCATAGACTACCCTAATGACTCCAAATTTAGATCTTTTACAATGGTCTCACACTTCCCATGAGAACTATCTTAGATTCAACTGCTAGAGGGGCAATTATGAGTAAGACTCTTAAGAAAGCAAATGAGTTTATAAAAGAAATGGCTGCTAATAATTACCAGTGCAACATGGAAAGAATGGTTTAGTAACAAGTTTGCTGGTTTATTTGAGGTTGATGCTACTACTTCTATCAATTTCCAACTTGCCACACTTACCAAGAAAATTGAAGCCTTAGGAAACCAACCTCAAGCCAACTATGTGAATGCTATACAAAGCCTTTTTATCTCTGTGATATCTGTGAATGACCTTATTCCTTTAAAATATGCTAATTTAAAGTAGAACCAATCTAATACATCCAACAAATAAAACCAAACAATAATCTTTGTAGCAATACCTACAATCCTAGATGACGAAACCACTCAAACTTTTTTTAAAACCAACCAATCCACCAACAACCAAAATAATAATTGACATCCCAATCCACTAAATTACATCCCACCTTTGAAGACAGTTAACCCAACTGATGTAAGCCAACAATGCTAATATCCAAAGTCAAGCTACATCAATTAAAAACCTAAAAAACCAAATAGGTTAACTTGCCCAAGCCATAGAAAACCTATTTATAGGTACCCTACCTAGCAAAATTGAACCCAATCTAAAAAAATAAGGCAATGAGGGATATAATGCAATCTATTCTTTGAGATATGCTAGGATGGAGGATTTTATGATGAGGATGATGAACCTATAGTAGTAAACCTCCCCAATTTTATAAGACAAGTTGATTTCATAGGGAAGGAGGATATATTAGAAGATGATGAACTTCTGAAGCTTGGTAGAAATATTCTGAAAGGTTTTGACCTCATCGCATTAGAGACCTCTAAAGATATAGAAACCTATGAAGAATAACCTAAGGAGGAGAATGCTAAAATGGACTATGAAAAAGATCTTGAATAGTACATTGAATGGCCCACTAAAAAAAGGTAAATGCTATTGTAAGTAGAAAGAGCATTACTAAAAAAATTCAGCCTGAACCAAAAGAGATAGTCCAAGATGAGCCAGTCTAAAATGATCAAGAAGGGGCAATTCAAGAAGAAGATCCACAAGAGAAAGATTCACAAGAAGAAAAAGAAAAGGTTTAAGAAAAAGTTCATCAAAGGCCAATGATGACTGCCATAATGTATAACCAGTGTTTTAACATAACAACACATTTCCAAAGGCTTATACCTAATGAGTTACTCAAAGAATTAAAGGAAGCCAAATTCTTAGAAGATTCTAGCCCTGAACTTTAATAACTCCTACCCAATAAGCAAAAAAATCTAGAAAGTTTTACTATACCTTGTAAACTTAAAAATTTAAAATTTTTTGATACTCTTTATGATCTTGGTTTTAGTATAAACTTAATACCTATGAATATTTTTATGTAGCTAAATTGAGGAGAGTTAAAGCCTACCTAATTTAACATTAAATTTTATAATCAATCTGTGAAGTTACCACAAGGGATGTTGAAAAATGTAATAGTCAAAATGAGTAAATATACTTTTCTTGTGGATTTTACTGTTTTAGACATAAAAGATGATGAGGCTTCATTATTGTTAAGAAGACCTACCTATTTACTGCTTAAATCTTAATAGATGTGTATGGTGTTAGCCTTACCTTTAGATCTAAAAATAAAAAGCTATAATTTGTATATGAAAAGAATGATGTGTTGAAAGATGAAAAAAGTGCAAGTGCAGTTAAGGTAAAAGAAACCCTTAAAGAGTCCAACTTAATAGATAAACCGTCTAACCCTTTAAATCATTTAGCAACCCCTAGCTCTAGCCATGTCAACCTTACAAGGAATTTAAGCTCTGTATATATGATATCTATTAGGAGAACTAATTCACCTTTAAAGCCAAGTTTGTTTATGTCATACCACAAGGAATGAGGCAACAAGATAAGCTCCTTCCAAAAGGGTAAGATGATTTGCATAAAATTAAGATGGTTAAAGTTGACCAAAAATGGAGTTGCTTGGGAGCCAACCTAAATTTTACTTTAATGGCTATGCTTTTGGTTTTCTTAATTTTTCTTTCCACAGGACAAGTATGTTTTTAATTTTTTGTTTGAGTTGTTTTGTTTTTAGGGATGAAATGAAGTAAGGATGCTACCTCATACAAATTGGATTTAGCCTTGAAGTGAATTTAGAGAGTATCTTTTTTTTTTCCTTATTGTTTAACATATTGTTCCATTTAAGTGTAGAGGGGAAAGATACTTTTGAACTTTTTGATTTTGAAATCTTAACCCATCTTTGCTTTCAAACCAAATTGACTTACTAAGTATCATTATGATGTTCACTTGGTTGAAAGTTGGACATATTCTTAAAAGTGACTAAGTATGATAAGGAGTTTAAGTATGGATATAGTGAAACTTGAAAAGAATTCTTAAGCATGACTTTTCTTTGACTATGATTTTTATACATATATTTCTATCCTCTTTTAAGGAAATGCTATGATTTTTGTGAAAAATTGTAAGATATGGATTTGCATAAGATTTGAATATTTGAATAAGTGTTTTAAAATTCACCTACTTAAGCCTTGAGGTAAATCTTAGACTGTATTTGACTTAAGAGATGATACAGATAGTTTTTTGGACCGTTTGAGCCTTTTTCAAACCACCTTGCGATGATGCGTCCCTAGTACCCTTATTTTGAGTTTTTTATATTATTTCCCTTTTCTTTGTTTATTTTAACCACATAATAAGCCAATAAGCCTTTATTATTATTATTATTATTATTATTATTATTATTATTATTATTATTATTATTATTATCCCTTCTTTTGTTTTGACCTAACCCATTGTGCTTACTTGTGTATAGACATGTTTTTTATTTTAAGAGGAAAGAAGACGTAAAGAAAGAATGAAACAAAAAAAAATGGCAAAAGCAAAGGCAAAGCCTAATAAAAACCAAAATGGTAAAGTTAAAAAAAGTTGTGAAAAAAAAAAAGAAATAAAGTGATCCCTCACAAGTCAAAGTTTCAAAAAGAGCTCCCACTTATTTAAAGTCCAAGAAGTTCAAAGAAAGTAAGCTTAGGGTTTTTAAGCCTAAAACTTTCCTTTTTCCTACTTAACCCAAGTCTTACATTACAAGCCTAAAGGATTTTTTATCTTGAGTCAAGTATGTAGGTCTACTATTAGTGGAGAGAATGAGGAAAGTGAACATATGAAGTTTATTACATCTTTAAATTAACATGTGATGAAGCATTTTACATTCTGTTTACTTGAGTTATATGCATGAATTAAAGATTGAGTAGATTTATATGTGTGAATAGCATAAGATAGTGAAAGCCTACTTTTGAAGGAAATTCTTATGACTTTGTATTTGTTCTCAGCTTTGTATTATACAATAGCACATGATAGGAATTGTGTATAATTTTTTATTTTATGAATATTTATAATGTTCTTTAGTATTGTTGATTTGGGGTTTTGCTTGAAGACAAGCAAAGATTTAAGTGGTGTGTTGTAATAGCACCTAAATATATATAGATTTTAAATGTAAAAAATGGTGCTAAAATTTAAATTTTGGATAATTTTTGGTGTTTTCGTCTTATTTTCATGGTTTTAGGTTTTCAAGCTCAACAACTTTATTTTCATACAATGGAGTATTTTCAGCCCCATTATGAAAGCTTATTGGCGACCACCTTTAATCCACATTCATGCAACCATAGAGTTTCACATGTATAAAAACTTTCCTAATAATGTATTCGATGGCATGCAAGAAGGATTGCATGCAATTCTAATCTCACTTGGACTTCATCATGTTTGGCCCAAGATAGAAGTTTGATCCAAACATGACTCTTTTGCTTAGCCATGAAGCAATTATGTTGCACAAGGGCTCTATCCATTTAGTGATGCAAAGTATGATCAACTTACAAGATTAAGGACTCTATAAGCACCAATTTATTTCGCCAAGACCATCCAAGAGAGCTACCATGTAATTTTTTCATAATGAAGGCTAGATACAATTAACCAAGAGGAATTTAAAGTTCACCATAAAGCTTGTTGCTTAGCTTTGATGATTTTGGCTTGAATTAGGATTTTATCTATTTGAAATTCAAAGACTTAGATAAAAATCAACTTGTTCTTGAAATTCCAAGTCTTAGTCAAATCTAATGGAAAAGATTATTCAAGATTTGATAAAGATTCAAGCAAGGGCCAAGATTACACCATTAAAAGACCATTCAATCAAGAACATTCAACCATGAGAGTCCCATTCAACCTTGAAGCTTTAAGATCAAGATTGAGTTTTTCCATTTGTATTTGAATTAGAAACAACTTCTTGTAAAGATTATCCCTCCTTGGCCGAATCTTTTTTATAAATAAGGAGGACATTCACTCATTTTCATCATCCCATCATATTCGCTATTTTTCTTCCTTTCTTTTCTTTTAGATCTTTAGTTCTTTAGGTGAGTTAGTGGCTTAAGTGACAGATTTACCAATACCCACAAAATCTTTTATTTTTTAAATTCTTTTAATTCAAGAAGTATTATTTTCAAGATCTTTTTTTTCTTGTTTTCAAAGTTTCAATTCTTGTTTTGTTTTCTTTTCTTTATATTTGGCAAAGCATTATTTTTAAGATCAATCAAAGCTTTCTTTTATTTCTTGCAAGATTCGGCCAACCTCTTTCTTTATCATTCTTTAAGTTATTTTTATGCAATCTTTATTTCAAGACTTCAAGCAATCGGCACTCTCTAGTTTCTTTACTTTTCAGTCTTTTCAATCTTGTTTTCTTAGATTTAGTTTTTGGTAATAGTCTTTTACTTCCCAAGTGACAATTGGTGAAGTCAAGATCTCTACTTACACATCGCCGTTAATATTTATTTTTCCTTACAACCAAACCCTAAATTTCCATTTGTTTAAATATAAGATATTAGGGTTTTACCTTTGGTAATTGTGAATAACTCAACATTACATTCTACAATCCTTGAAGAGATGATATTGGAATATTTCCTTTTATTACTTGATCTATGCACTTGCAGGCTATACGAAAAATAGCAATCAAATATTAATCAAAGTGCATTAATTAATCCAAGCTTTTAATAATGTTAAGACAATCTTTATCAAGTAACTTGGTGACTAATTTGTGCAAAATGTTAACCTGTTCAAGCATAAATAATATTTTTACACATAATTTCTAATAAAAAGTATTCAAAGCAATCAAAGTATATACAGCTCTTAATCACATATCAAAGCAAGCATATATCAAAGCCTATACTAAACATTAGGTGTGGTCTACTTATAATAATATAAAGTGATGAATCAATCATAAACCTATAAAACTTAAATTCAACATATTTACTTCCATTGTCAAATTTTGTTATTGTGCTCATTTGGCTTTGAGTTCTCTATTTCAAATATTTTGAGCAAGTCCTTAAGTGCTTAGGCTTGATTAATGAAGATACTTTGCTTACTATACTTGAAACTCTAAAAAAAATGTTGACCCATTCATCCTTATTTCAAGTTTTCCTTGCATAGACTTAAAAAAATTGTTAATAAGAAATATTCATTAGTAGCATCAAGAATACCAATTGATAAAAATTATGTCAAATGTTAGAAAGTGATTTCCATATTTTAAGTCATTATAGGCAAAAGAAAATTGTTTACTAAATGCAATTTGCCTATTGCAAGACAGAAATATTTCATTAAAATATATCATTTAATATTAACTTAAGCTATAGGCCATATATCATACTGAACATCAAATAATACAATGTGGCACTAAAGCTAAAGTTTTCAAGTAATGTATAAAACATCAATCTTTCTAGGTCATATAGAAATAACAAGCATGAGTAAGACATTCAATATTCAAGTATATTAAAGAAATCACAAAGGAATATGTAAATACTAATTTTAGGCCACAAAATTTGTATGATAAAGGAAGAACATTTATCATCCAAATATATTCAAGAATATTGCAAAAGAACAAATACGCTAACACAAATTATAAGCTAACATCTACTATGACTTAAGGTAAAAATAAATATTACAAGATAATCACTTACTTAAGCCATATTCTATTCATATGAGCTTTAGGCATAAAATTTTCTAATATTAAGTCAAGCTATATAACATTTATCATAGAAGCAGATCACTTTATAAGAGCAACAAATGAACCAATATATATTTTATTTAAGATCAAGTAGTTTATCATAAATCAACTCAAAATCTCAAACTAAGAAATCAATCAATTAAGCCCAAAATAAGCATATTTCAAAAGTATTTTGCAAAATCAAAACATAAATAATTTAACATTTCAAGTTACAAGCATTAAGGTCAAGTTGAATCAATCCTCATATAAGCATATATCTTGACCAAGATTATAGATGAACCAAGAATCAAATATTTCTTTTAACCTTAAGAAGTTCATCAATTCATAACATTAAAAGAAGAAATAAATCTTATATTAACAATTAAGAATGATCATAAAGTATATTTCAAGATTATTTCAATCATAATCAAATAAATAAATTTTTGACTAAGCAATTAAGAGCAAAGATAAAATATATTTCAAAATTATTTCATATGAAATCAAGAAATAAGCAATTCAAACATTTTGGCCATATAAACATTGTATTAAGAGATAATTATATATATATATAAGCATACAATGATTTGAAAATCACCAACAAATTGCATTAATGGCCGTAGGGGCTATTAGTAGTGAGAAGAAAATGAGTATTAAAGTTTAAAACACGTGATTTTTAATGGTTACAAAAAAAAAAAGAATTGATCTTTATTTAAAGGTGATTGACCCTCATTCAATAGGATCGATCCCTAATTCAACTGGATTGATCCTTTACTGGGTTTCATTTTGATTTCAACAGATTTTGAATAGGGATCAATCCCTTATTCTTCAGGGATCGATCCTCCATACTGTATCGTATAAAAGACCTTACAACAACTCAATTACATCAAGTATATCCAACATATAACATAAATAATTATAGCAATGCTTATATGCATACTTTTTTTAAATTTAAGTGTAAATATAACTTAATCCAATAAGCATCAAAATCAACTTCAACAAGTATGAAAATATATTAATATTAAAATTATGCACTCAATAATAAACAAATATACCATCATTTTAAGCACATATTTCCTTCAAGACTAAACAATTCAAAATATATCTCATAAAATCAATTTTGCACAATCAATATATATCAATGAAAGCATATATAAAAAATAAGTAATTAAGCACTCAAAAATCAATTTCAAAAATACGTAACCAAATTTCAAATTCACTTCAAATAAAAATTTGACTTCGAGGTTACCCATTTTTCAATGTGTATCTAAAGCTTCATTCTTCAAAATCACATTATAGCTCCTTACTCCAGCACACCTGCAAAGACATTCTTCATTTGATTTTTGGTACCCAAATAGCTTTGGATCCTTAATAGTTAGTGACCAAGTCTCTAGTTCATTTTGGAAGCCCACACTTGCTTAATTCTAATGGGACTTTTCTTTTAATAGAAAAAACGGATAAGGAATGACCATTAAATTTGCAATAACTATATTTGGTCATTTTAGCACTTAAATTATTCTTGAAAAGATCTTGTTTTTCATTTATCAACCTTTCAAACTTCTTTTCAAATAAAAAATTTCTTTTTTACCATTTCATTTTTCTTTTTGCAAGCTTTAAAATCATTTTCATTTTTTTTTCTGACTTTCCAAATCATCATTTTCTTTTATCAAAAATTCATTTTAGTATTCAATTTTGAAATCATTTTCTTGTATTTTAAGCTCATTGATTCAAATTCTATAACTAGCTCGTTAAAGGATCTTGCAATTCATCAAATATATAATATTTTAAATCACTAGATTTAAAGGTTACCTTGGGTTCTTCAAGAACCACGAGGCATGATGCATTACGTTTAGATTGTTGTTTTTCACTTGAACTCTCATCTTCATTTGTCTTGTCCCTAGTTGAGCGTTAGTTTTCATAAGATCTTTTTTTAATTTCCTTATCTTTTTTCTTGTTCCATGTATTTCATCTAATTTCTCACATATCTCATTCGAGGTTGAGCAATTTTTGAATAAGTTATAGTTATAGAAGCCTAAATCTCCGTAAAGAATGCACTTGGCCTTAACATCATTTAGTATTTGTTTCATATATTTTGCATCTTTAGAAGGAGTTCTAGGCCCTCTTTCTACCATAAACTATGCTCCAATATCATTAGCCATATTAATAGCCTTATTCTCATTTGCCATTCCAATAGCTCATATTTATCAAACAAGAGAGCTTTGAGGAATTCCTTACCATCTTGAAAACTACATTAAGCCATAGGATCTTTTACTTAAAATTGCTAGACCTACAAAAAAGACCACAAGCTTTGATACCAATTGTTAGCTCAAGTATAGATAATAATCCAAGATAAGGTGAATTGGATTGTCTCCAAATTTTTTCTAACAGATAAATTTTCAAATAAATGTAAATGGGAAATTGAAAATGTTAGAATAACCTCCTAAAATGGATGGGTACAAACCTACGAAATGAATTGCCTTCGGGCAATTATTGGTTTAATTTTTAAACCATTATAAAATTACCTTAAGTAGTATATTACCAAAAAACTTTTGTAGATTTGCATAACAACATTTTGGTCATTAAAAAGTTAGTGAAAAATTAAGTTCTTTACATAATAAAAAGATATAGAGAAAAGGAAAAAAAGATTAGTTGTTAACAATTCTCAATGAAGAAATTCTCACATTCAATGTGAAGGATTTATGTTACGAAATGAATAACTTTCAAACTGTGATTTTGTTCAACGACTAGTAATTCAAGCCAGGCTTTTGCTTCTAATTCCTCTTCCTCTGAACAAGTATATATGATTATATTCATATATATATACATATATATCATCCATGAATTTATCTTTCATTGGTATCAAAACCAAGTCAGTTTGTATTATGATTCATTTGTATTTTTTCATAACCGAAAACATGATATGTTCTTGCATGCTTGCAAACATCCATATGAGTTAACATAATTTTTGTGTTCTTGGTAAAATTAATGTTGTAGTGATAACTCTTGGAATAAAAAAGAGGGAAATGCCATGATGTCTTACCATTTTTTTGGATCAATTTTTTTTCATTTTCTAAATAAAACATCCAAATGCCTTAGGCAAAATTTATAAAAAAAAATTAAAATAAAAAGCAAGCATTCAAATGCTTTATCTAGAGCATTTGAATTCTTTTTGTTTATTCGAAAATATTCTTAAAAAATTATTTTTGTCCTTAATTGACTTTGAGATGTTAGATCATATAAGAATGATTAAGATAAGTCTTAATCATTTTTTTGACTTATATTGATTTATGAATTAATTATTTTTTCATATTTTGTTATAAGAAAATCATGACTATTTTTATGAGGATTCCCATCATTATGATGCCATAGGCGTAATTTTTTAGAGTCAATAACTGACAATGGAATTGATACAATACCGAATGGATCCAAATGATGATATTGAGAGACATATCATAAAGTCAATGGCATGATTCAATAATTGATCCGGTGTGGCTATATACGTATTAGGAATGACCAGATCAAATATGAAATGTTGATGGATACACTTTTAACTCCTAGACTTGATATTTGAATGTCTTTGAAGAGTGATCTTAAGTATAAAACATTAATTAAGGATTTTGTGAAGGAATACGTGAAAATGTGGGCAAAGAGGAATGCGACCCTCTTAATCTGCCCTAAGTCTCTGCAATAGGAAACATAAAATTTCTAGACCTCTATGGATGGGCAATGTGAATATAAAACTATCAAAGAAGTTTTTAAAATCAATGTTTGTTCTTAAACAAGTCATTCATATATGTTTAGGAACATATTTAATTGAAATTTAGTATGTATATTTTTTTTACTATGAACATGTTTATAGATTTGAATTATGTTTTATAAGACTTATCAGTGTGAAATCAATATATGTTATTGATTATATGTTGGTAACCTTATGGTTAGTAAGAGTTTTAAGATAATTAATTTGTTTTATGTCAGAATAATTTATTTTGCATAATGAAATACATTAGTGATAATCAAACATATTAAAAAATGGAATTTGATTACAAACATAGTGACCTTTTGTTTCATTTTTATTGAATGATTGTCATTGTTTTATTTGTGACATTGTGGAAAAAATGAGAAGTATACAATGCTAGGCATTAATTAGTGCATATGTCTCTTGAATGTAGAATTATACTTTGAAATCACTTTTGCTTTTAAAGATATTATTATTGAGTTAAACAAAGGTGAGAAGTTGAATGGAGAAAAGTATGAGATATGGAGTATGGAAATCTAGTATGTACTTGATGAACAAAAGGTTCTTAATGTTTTGAACAATGTCCTTGATGAGCTAGAAGAAGGGCATACATCCCAACATAGAAAGGACCAAGAGGCTTATGAAATCTGAAGAAAGAAAAACTTCATTGCACATATTATGTTGCTTAGTAGTATAGAGAATGATATTATGCACGAGTTAAGATCTTATGGAGGAGCCAAAAAGATGAGGAGTGCCTTGAAAATAAATATTGGTACAACTTCAGTTACCAAATTGAAATGGCTTACTATCAAGTTTGACACCCATAAGAAGTGACCTAATCATAATATTAGGCAGCATTTATAGGAGATGTCAAACATGATAAGTGAATTGAATGAGGCTAACCACATTATGATAGATAAACAACATGTTCAAGCTATTATCCATTCTTTGCCACACAGTTTGAGAGCAAATAAAAATACACCTTACCCATAATGAGAGTATAAGGACTCTCAATAATGTTTCCTATCAGCTTTAGCTAGAGAAAGATTATATAGAAGTATTTAGGCCTAGCGTTGATACTTATATGGTATCATCTAGTTTAAAATAAGCTTTAGGCTTTAAATGCAAGCCACATGGTGGGAACAAGAAAAAAGTTCCTAAGAGGCCAAAGAGTGGCCAAATTGGCAAAAGGCAAGGTCCCAAAGCTCATCATAAGAATAACAAACTAAGAGTTAAATACTTTAACTGTTGCAAAAAAAGTCACTTTACTCATGAATATAACAAGCCAAAAAAGGTATAAGCCCTTAAAGTATTTTTATGTAATGATAAAAGTATGGTTTTTTTGTTTGTAGTACTATTATGATGACTATATCACATTCTTTGCAGATTGTAGACTGAGGGGTCACAAACCATATAGCATAAGATAGGAATGCGTTTGTAGATTTTCATCAGATTTCACATAGAACAAAATGGACCTATGTAGGAAATAATTCATGGATTAAAATAAAAGAAATTGACACCTACAAGCTATGCATATGTGGTGGAAAACCCTTATCCTACATAATGTATTTTTTACTCCTAATATTGACAAAATTTGATTTCTATCACTATTCTTCGTAATCTAAGATTTGTTTTGAATTTTAACAATATTAGTTTAAGTTTGCATTTGGATACAACTTATTATGAATCTGTACATTTGTCAAATGGTTTTATTATATTAGATATTGTTTCATATAATTATCTAAGTTTTTCCCTTATGATTCATTCTGATACAAATATTGATGTGAATTTTTGGTATGCTAGAGTTGGCTATATAGGTTAGTAAAGAATGGATAAATTAGGCAAATAAGGATTACTAAGCCCAATTAAGAAAGTTAATTTACTAGTATTTGAAAGTTATCTAACAAGGAAAATGATAAGAAAATTATTTTCTAAAGAATTAGAGCTAAAGTTTCATTACAGTTGATACATACATTCCAACATTTATGGCTTGATGAATGTAAGATCATGGAAAAGAGGTTATCATTTCATCATATTCATTGATAATTTTACATGCTTCAAGTTCATCTATTTGATTTTCACAAATCTGAAGCATTATAGTGCTTTAAAAGTATGTGCTTTTAGAAAGCATATGCCTTTAGAAAAGAATCAGTTAGGTAAAAGCATTAAGGTGTTAAGAATGGACCAAAGACGTGAATATTTGTCCAATTAATTTAGAAAATTATGTGATGAAAAGGGTATTGATAGGCAACTGACCATTCCATGGACTTCATAAAAATTTGGATTTGTGAAGAGAAAAAATGAAACTTTTTTTAAAATGGTGATGTCTATGGTGGCCCAAGCAAATTTGCCAGTCACTTATTAGAGTGATGCATTATTAATTGTTGTCTATATACTTAATAGAGTACCTTGCAACTGAGTTACGTCCACCTTTTATGAATTATGGATTGGGAGAAAATCTAATCCAATAATTTGAAACCTTGAGGCTGTGCAGTGTTGCCTATGTACATGAGACCACTTATCCATATAGCAAACTAGAACTTTAAGCCAAAAAGAGTATATTTATAAGATACTCCCAGCATTTAAAGGGATACATGTTCATAGATGAACAATCAAATGGGAGTGTAATTGAATTTAAATCTCAGGATGCCATTTTTTTATAAAATGAGTTTCCAACAAAAGGTGAGATATATCAAGAAATGTCTTTTTATGAAATTGAAAAAGCAAATGATTTGTTAGTTCCAAATCAATAATGCATGTTCCTAATCAAGAAACAATAGTATCTTATACAAGTAAAAGCATGACTAAAAATGATGAATTTGGTGATTAGTTTCCTAAAAATCATAAGTCAGATAAAGTAATCATGAAAATATTCTTCGACGTTGTTTTGACATAGAAGGAAAAACATTCTTGATTACCCCACAAGATGAAAAATAACTAAGAAATGTTAAAAAAACACTCTCATCTTCTACCAAAGAAAAGTATATGAAAGAAATAGAATAAGAGATAAAGTTTATGAGATCAAATTATGTTTGAAATTGGTTAATCTTCCTAAAGAACGTAATGCAATTGGGAACAAATGAATTCTCAAAATTAAATGTAAGTCAAATAGGACAATTGAAAAGATATAAGGCCTGTCTAGTAGCGAAAGGGTACACTTAATAAGAGGAAATTTATTATAAAGAGACTTTCTTTTCTGTTGTGAGATTTACCCTGATACGCTTAATTTTAACCATTGTAACTAGTTTAAATTTGGAGTTACATCAAATGGATATAAAAACTACCTTTCTAAATGAAAAACTAGAAGAGAATATATATATAAAATAACCTATAAGTTTCATTGACAAAAGTCAAAAGCACAAAGTTTGCAAGCTGTTAAATCAATTTACAATCTTAAATAAATTTTCAGGCAGTGGTATATTAGATTTTATCAAGCAAAAATTTCATATGATTTTATCATGATTTGTGAGAAGCACTATGTGTATGTCAAAAGAGACAAAGATAAATTTGTGATCTTATCATTTTACATGGATGACATGCTGTGTTAGCTGACAATGAGAATAAGTATATCAGTGAGGTGAAAACTTGATTGTCCTTAAATTTTAAAATGAAAGACCTAAGCGAAGCAAATTCCATACTTGGTGTAAAAATCATAAGAGATCATTCCAAGAAGTTGTTAGCTTTTTCACAAGAGCAATACATTAAAAATGTTTTGAAATGATTCATTATGTAAAACTATAAATTGATAAATACTCTTATGGTAAAAGGCGAAGGCCTTAGCCAGAGAATATGTCCTAATACTCCACAAGAAAAGGAATAAATAGTAAGAATTCCTTACTTGAATGTTGTTGGAAGCATTATTTATGATATGATGTGCACAAAGTAAGATATTTACTATGCCATAGACATGGTAAGTAGATATCAATCCAATCTAAGTCAACTACATTGAAAAGTTATTAAAAGGATATTGAGATTAGATTATTAATTGTGCTATCAAGAAAGTGATTTACATTTGACCAGCTAAATGGATATTGATTTGGGACGAGATTTAGATGAAAGGAAATCTATTTCTGGCTACATTTTTTTATTAAAAATTGGGGCTATTTTATGGAGTAAGAAAAAACAGATTTGTATAGCATTATCCATAATAGAAGCTGAGTAGAATTTTTAGTGAAAATACAAAAAGCTATTTAGCTTAAGATATTCTTGAATCATTTGAGATTTAATAAGGATGAGTTCAACTCAGTGTTAGTGAATTACAATAATCAAGCTAAATCATATCCACAAAGAATCCCAACTATCATTCTAAAACTAAACATATAGATACCGAGTATAACTACGTGAGAGATACGGGTGCTAGAAAAAAAGTCAACACACAATACATTTTTATACATAAGATGATTGTAGATCCATTTACTAAGCTCATACTTAGAGATATGTTTAATAGCCACATAAGATCTCTAAAATTGCATAGATTTTGATGTACATGTACTAATTGAACAATTATAATATTTTTCTATTTGAGCTGACTTATATTAAATACAATTAATGCCATTAAAGTTTGATACTTTGTTTTGCAATGCATGCACACATGTATATGCACATATATATATACACGATATGATTTGAAAGGTATGTCAAATAAATGATTGACTTTCTCACATAGGCAATCACCTTAATGGTTTGGCACCATAGAGATAAGACTAATTTAAAGCTATAGATTGAAAGCTCAAGCTTAAAATAGAATCGCCTTGATAATGGATCAAGATAAGGTTACTCGATATTGAGATTTGTGACCAAAAGTGAATAAAACTATACCACTTTGTTTGACTTAATATGCTAGATGGAGGCCCTGTTAATTATATAAAATCAAATAGAGTTGTGGACTCAAGTTAGATAGTGGGAGCATCTGAACTATCACTTATACGGTATTGATAAATAAATGATGAAAGACATATGCTCCATGGGAATAAAGAGTAATATCGTAGCATGCATTTCATACCACATGTGCATTATTTGACGAACAAAGATAGATAGAAAAATAGATATCTACTTTTTATTATATGAGACCTTTGAGATAAAAAGATCTTATATTTAATACCCTTAAAGATTTTTGACTATTTCTTAAAGTTTAATTTAATGTTAGCTATCTTGGATTGTTGCCAATGGTCATAGATGATATGATCTAATGGGACATATCTGGATAGCATTTGAATTAAAAATGAAAGATTCTAGAAGAAGGAAAGATCATTCAAGGAAGATAATTGAAATATGACTGAATTGGAGGTGCTACATACTTACTTTACTTGTACTTAAAAGTTACTATACATACCTAACAACTATATGAGTCATTAGAAGTGATTATGAATTACTATATGTACCTAATAGTCATATAGTAACTAAGCTCTTGAAGTACACTGATGGCATAATTTTATTTCTTTATATGAACCCAATGCAAAAAATAAAGAAAACGTTCTCGATATCATAAGAGTTTGGCACCCATTCTGTGCGAGGTAGGAAACATTGGGATAACTGGCCACAAGAGGTAGGTAAAATTCCACGAAATGAGTTGCCTTTGGGCAATTTTTAGTTTAATTTTTAAACTATCATAAAAGTGCCTTGAGTAGTTTATGATGAAAAAGCTCTTATATTTGCATAACAACATTTTGGTAATTATAAAAGTTAGTGAAAAGATAAGTTCTTTACACAATAAGAAATAGAGAAAGGTAAAAAGAGAGATTGATAGTCAACAATTCTCAGTGAAGAAATTCTTACATTCAATGTGAAAAATTTATGCTATGGAAATGAATAACTTCCAGACTGTGATTTTGTTCAACAATTAATAATTCAATCCAGGCTTTTGCTTCCACTTTTACTTCCACTTCCATTTTCGTTAAACAAGTAAGTATATATGATTATGTTCATATATATTATACATGAATTTATCTTTCAAAAATTTAAGAAAATCATGAATTCAAAGCACAAATAAACAACAATGAAAATAAAGGAATAAGAGTAGAAAGATCATGCACAAGGATTTATAAAGGTTTGGTTCTTCTCCTAAGGCACCTACGTACTCTCTCTTAACTTTCTAGCCAAGCTTCAAATCCTCGTGAAAAATGTTCATATACAAATTACAATCTCTATTTTATTAAGGTCAAGATAACAACCTTTACCCTTTTTAGGATTCTACCCAATATCACTACAAAGCTCTCAAAAGGATACCACACATTTTTTCTCACTAATACCCATTGGATACAAAGGTTTTTTTTTTTTTTTTTTGGTTTAGAGAGGACACGACCCTTACAAGGGAAAAGGGAGAAGATTCTAGCTTGAAACCAAGATCACTATGTCCTCATAACACCTTTTTGACCACTAGACTAAAAGGCAGAGGACTGGATACAAAGGTTTTTGCAAACTAATAAAAACCTTTAATAAGCAAGTGTTTGCTAAGGTTAAGTACAAAGATGAAGAGGTAAATGAAGATTGGATCAAGTATTACAAAATATATATATATATGGAATTGATGCACTAGTAACTCTAAAGCTCTTGGTTCATTTTCCTTTTTGTTTAGAATTTATTGGAGGCTTTCTTTTATAATGAGATATCATCTTTAGCTGTTATGAGTCATTGAATTTAGAAAAAGCCATTATTTCCTTCAAATTATGTCTTGGTTCGAACATCTTATATAAAGGAGTTTGATCCTCATGCTTCCAAATTCAAAATATAACCATTAAAAATGAGGGGATCGATTCTTTAACTTAAAAACAAGCATTCTAACTTAAGGGGATTAGTCATCATGCTTGGAAAACATTGGAAGAGCATTTGGAAATATAGGATAGATCCTGTGTTCCTAATTTGCATATTTTGACCTTTTTTACCAAGGAAAAAAGTTGATTTTTCTCAAACATATTTTTACTAATAATATTCATTTAAAAATATGAATTATTGAGAAAATTTGAGTTCTAATAATATTAGTAATTTTTCAAGAATTCATTTAAAAATAATGTAAAGAAAAAATTACTAAACGGATAAGTTTGAAAATCATAAATTTAACTTAAATTTTGTTATATCAAAACTGTAAATCAATTCAAAGTTAACAAAAACACTAATTAATTTTGCTTCTAGACCTTTTTATTTAGAATTGTAGAGCTAATGAGTTTAAACATTAATTTTCTACTTTTCTCAATTTAATATATTTTAAAAGAAGTACATTTTGGCATCCTTACTAGAGAAAAATTACATGGAACAATCATCAAAATAAAAAATAAAAGAAAAAAGTAAACCGGATGAAATGTTTATGTTCCTATGATATTATAAACAAATATTTACTCGGCTAAATTTTGAGATTTAAGGTCAAGAAAATTAATTTAGAATGTTGATATATTATATTACTTTTTATTATTTAAAGTTTGATTTGATTCAAGAAAATTAATTGGGTAATTTTAACATTGCTGGCAAAGAATATTAAAAAAATTAATTCTTTTAATATCCTTAAAGAATTAAAAGAGTTAATAAAATGCATTATTAAATTAATTCTTCTAATATTCTTAAACACATAAATTACATGAATTAATCAGTTGGATACCATAAATTGCTCAATTGAAAAAAAGAAAAAAAAACTCATAATTAGCAATAGAAGACAGATATATCCATATAGCATATTTATTAAAATATAAAATAAGTACATTTCATGATCTGATAGATCATTTGTATTGATTTAAGAAAGATCATTTGTATAATACTAAACTTGATTTGATAGATCTCGTCCCCTTTTGAATCTTCATTTATAATATCATTACTCTTGACTTTCATTGGATTTTTAACATAGTTTTCATGTATTTTTTGCATTTCTTTGAGTAAAATTTTGAGAGCTTTTTTTTCACAAAAAATGAAAAATCTCTAACACAATTATATTTTCTCTTTCAAAATATTGATTTATTTTCAATCTTTTTGGACATATAGTATTGTTGGAGATTTTATAATCACCCTTTTTAATTTCTTCACTTGTACTCTTGTGTTCAATATCATTCATTTTAATTGATAAAACTTATAATAAAAAATCAAATAAAAATATAAAAGAAATGAAACTTTAAATAAAAATAAAAATGTAAAAAATATATACACATGTATAAAAAGGGAATATTTATAGTATGTACCATTTCATGTGTATGTATATATATATATATATATATGTGTGTGTGTGTCTTATAGAAATACATAGAACCTACTATTATTTCAAAATATGAAAATAAATATATGTATATGTATAGATGTATGTATATAAATCTTATAAAATATATAGAACCTACTATTGTTTCAATTAATAAATATGAAAAAAAAGGTAATTGTATTTGGCTGTAAAAATTGCATGATAGTTATGATTTACATTTAACAACTAAACTTTTGAAGGCTTATGAAAGCTAGATTCCAACCAACGAAAAATAATCTAAAATATAAAGTGTGGACAAAAAATTAATGCTCTTAATCAATTATAACACATCTTGCTACCTAAACCACTCCTATTTATATTAATAAGGAGTTCGAAGTATTTAATATTTTTTATAATAAGTTGATTAAAAATTAAAAATGAGAATAATTATAATAATTTATGGAATGTGTAAAAAACAATCATTAAATAAATTAATAATATTTTATAACAATGTATGTTAGAATGCTTAAAAGGTATATATATAAATATATATATATATATATATATTCTAGAGCACTAATTAGAAGATATGAAAATATATTCATGAGTGATTGGCTTTCTATTTAGTTTTTTATTTTATTTGTATTATAGTCTAGGTTAATTGAAACTCATTCATATAAAGTAAAAAATATTAGTTATTTAAAAGGGAATAAATAAAATTAATTTAGTCTAACTAATTAACTTTTATGTAATATAAATATTTCAAATAAATAAAATGCATTTATTAAAGATATATGGTAATTTTTTAAATTTGTTCACATGCAAATAAATGTAGACTATCCACGTAGAACTATTTATCCTTTTTATTAAAAATTTTTATTTTTATATATTTATATAAAAAAAAGTTATTTTTTAATATATAAAATCAAATAAATAATAAATTAAACTTTACCAGGGAGTCACGTAATACCAACCAAATATTTCGTTGCAAAAAATCTAAGACTAATTTTACTCTGTAACTAACCAATTTGGGATAAAACACCTAATATTTATTTAATTAGTATTAATAAGCATATTTATTGTTTAGAATTTAATTATATATAAGTCATGTTTGGTATACAAAGTTATGATAAGACAAAATATGATAATATTATGAATAGGATTAAATTAAATAATACAATTATATCTTACATTTGATATTTGTAAAAATTATGATAAATAATTTATTTATTGATTAAAATTATCCTTGCTCAAAATTTATATAATTTAAATTATTTATGTAATTTTTCAGGATATAATAAGACATGTGATTTAATCTCATGAATTATAAATAATCATCTCCACTTTGAAAAAATTGAATCATCTTATACCAAAAAGATAATAATCTTCATTGTAGTCTTATCTTTTTTTTAAAAATATAAATTAAACATAATATAAAATAATTATCATTCTATCATATCCATTATCTTATGATCCAAATCTAATATTAGATTATAATATTTGGAATAAAAATTTAAAGGGGCATTTCAAATTTTGCTATAATATTAAAAATATATACAATGATAGTATAAAAATGTATTATATAGGTCATTGAATTATTTTTCTTAAACCGTAAAAACGAAACTGACATGTCCATCTGCGATCAATTGCTCTTTCAAATGCAAAAATTGTAACGAGTGTCCATATAATATCATATCATGTGCTATAAAATAAATTTGATGGGTAGCCCTATAAATTTATGGAAAACGACTGCTCGTACAAATTTTCTAGACAATAATGATTTGTACAAAATTTGAACCTGGCTTAACCCAAATGATTTATCCACCTATTTTAGAAAATGATTTTAAATAAAATCAGAAATTTAGCACTTGCAATTTTTTCTTTCTCAATTTCTCTTAAACGTTGACCTCCAATATATATACATATATATATATATATAATAAGGATTAAATACTCATTTAGTTCTTGTATTATACATTTTTTATCAGTTTAGTACTTAAATAAATAAAATTCATAAATAAATATTTATACTTCTATTCTGTTCTCCACTTTGGTATCTTGGACTAATGCCATCAATCAATTTGCTAATGTGACATGAATATCACTAAGATGATAATGCTGTCAAAAAAAAAAAATCTAGTCATTGTTACATCTTAAATTGCTAAGTCAATATTAAAAGAAATTTTTCAAAAAAATTATAAAAATTCAAAAAACTTTTGAAAATTGAAAAAAATTCAAAAAATATTAAATATTTTTTAAAAATTATAAAAAATAAATACATATTAAAAATTCAAATTTTTTGAAAATTTTAATTAGAAATCCAAAAAAATAAAAAATCCTGAAATTTTCAAAAAAATGAAAAAAATTAAATATTTCATTAAAAAATGAAAATTTAATAAACTAAAAATATTGTATAAAAAACTTTACAAAATCTCAACATTTAGGGAAAACAATTTTTCTTAAAAAATCTAAAATTTAATAAAAATTTTAAAAATATAAGAAAAATGAAAATTATAAAAAAATTATGAAAAATTTAAATAATACTTAAAATTTTAAAATTTTCCAAAAGATTGAAATTTTCAAACTTTCCAAAAATTTAAGAAAAATCCAAAAAATTTAAAATATATATAATATATAAAATAAAATTTTGAATAAAAATAAAATTCATAAAATTTAAGAAATTCGCAAAAACTTATAAAATGTGAAAATAAACAATCAAAATTTTCGGAAAAATCTAAAAATTTATAAAAATTCCAAATATATGAAAATAGCAAAAAACTAAAAAGTTATGAAGAATTCTATAAATTCTATAAATTCAAAAATATTTTTAAAGATCATTGAATTTTTTTTTAAACCAAAAAAAGGAAAATGATATGTCCATATGCGATCAATTCCTCTTTCAAATGCAAAAATTATAAATTTTGTATCTGGTGTTACTTAAATGGTTTATCCACTTTGTTAGAAGATGGTTTTAAATAAAATTGAAATTCTATCTCTAGCAGTTGCAATTTTTCCTTCTCAATTCTCTTAAGCCATGATCTCTAATAATATACATATATATATATATATAATAAGGGTAAATACTAATCTAACTCCTATGCTATATATTTTTTGTCAGTTTAATATTTAAAAAAAAATTCACAAATAAACTATCTAATTTTCATTGTGCCATCTACTTTGATCCTTTGAACTAGCGGCGTCAATCAATTTGCTGATATAATATAAATATCCAATAAGATGATAATAAGTATCAAAGAAATCTATTCATTGTCACATTTCAATTGCCAAGTAAACATTAAAAGAAATTTTCTAAAAAATTGAAAAATAAAAAAAGAAACTAAAATTTTAAAAAGGTTAAAAAAATATTAAATATTTTCAAAAAATCATAAATAATTCAAAAAATATATGAAAATTTAAAAAATTTTGAAAATTTCAATAAAAATCAAAATTTTTTAAAATTAAAAAAATTTACAAAATCAAAAAATTTTGGAAAAAAATCAAAATTTTTGTTAAAAAACTAAATATTTCAAAAATATTTTAAAAATATGAAAGATGAAAAATATAAAAATTATGAAAAATTCAAATAATTTTGAAAACACAAAATATTTCCAAAAAATATAAAAATTTTATAAATTCAAAAGATTTTAATAAAATTCCAAAAAATTCACAAAAACTTATAAAATGTGAAAAAAGATAAAAAAGTTTTGAAAAGTCTAAAAATTTAAAAATATCAAAAAATTTGAAAATCACAAAAATCTAAAAATTTATGAAATTTTCAATAAAATCTGAAAATTAAAAAATATTTTGGAAAAAACCGAGAAATTTAATAGAAAATCCAAAAACTTCAAAAAAAATTCGTAAAATTTTAATAAAATAAAAAATATATTAAAATAAAAAAAATCCCAAGAATATTTTTTTAATTTTCATAATTTTTAGATTGTTCATTTTTTTGTAGTTTTATATATTTTTAAAATTTTTAGATTTTATAGAAGATTTTATATTATTTTTTAAATTTAAGATTTTTAAAGATTTTTTTTAATTTTAGGATTTTTTTCATTTTGTTAAAATTTTAATATTTTTATTTGAATTTGAATTTTTTTTTTAATTTTTAACATTTTTATGAAAATTTTTAGTTTTTTTAAATTTGTTTGAAAATTTCATATTGTTATAATTTTTTTTATTTTTCAATTTTCAAGATATTTTTTAATTTTATGATTTATTTTCTAAATTTTCAAAATTATTTTGAAATTTTCTTTTAAAAGTGACGTAATAAGCAATAATGTGTTATTAACTGAATTTTTGACATTTTGATATCTCATTATATATGCATATCACGTCAATAATTTGATTGACGACCTTAGTTCAAAATACTAAAATAAATGACAATGAAAGTTGGAGTATATAATTCTAAATTTTATTTCTTCAATTATTAAATTGATAAAACCTATGTAGTACAAAGACTAAACGGGTATTTAACGAAAAACATAAAATAAAAAAAAAACTTGTACACACTTTCTGCTACAAATACTGACAAACATAATTAAGAAACCTAATTTTAAAACTAAAACAAATCATGATTTGGTTAGTTTGGATCAACACAGTAGATTTTTCTGGTTCAACATTTTGATTGGATTGGTTATTTCCTCCACCTAAATCCGGCAGCTTAATTTCATATGTGAGCTGTTTATATCTTTTTATGGGATACAATAAAGTACTTAAAGAAAACAACAAAGATATTAGCATTAAAAAATATTATTAAATTTGCAACAAAGTCAATCAAATTATTCATCACAGTCAATTTGTGAAGGTAAAATATTCTTGATTTCACATTATAAAGTCAGGAAATCCATTTTATACTTGTTTATTTCCCTAAAAGTGGGGAAGTGGCCCAATGATACTTTGACATTGATGTTGATTGTTTGACTAATGAAATTAAATTGTTTTTGTAATTTTGTTAATTAGGATTTGGTTTTTGTTAGCAGCATTTCAACAGTGAAATTATTAAATCAATTGGACGAAAAAAATACGTTTTCAAAATTACTCGGGGAAGATATTAAATTCATACAAACCATGATGATACTCATGATTATATTTAAAAAATTAGTTTTTTCATTATGACTTATCCTCATTTTCATTTAATTTCTTTTTTACATTTATAGTATATCTATACTATAATTACTAAAAATCTCTAATTAAATTACTATAATATTCCTCCTCATATTTGATAAAAATTTAACATGTGTCCAAATTTATTATTATGTTTTTATATCATAATTACAAAAATACTCATATTCGTATAATTATTTACAAAATTATCTCCAATTAAATTACTATAATACATTTCTTCTTATTTTATAAGAATTTGACATGTATTTAAATTTACTATTATGTTCTCATATTATAATTATGTAAATATCTTTCTCTTATAATTGTTTATTATAATACTCTCATACTATAATTACAAAATATCAATCTTCTTATAATTAGTAAAAATTATTATAATGCCTTCTTACCATAATTACGGATATATTTTTCTCTTATAATTGATTAAAATTACTATAACAATTCTCCTATCATAATTATGAAAAACCCTTTTACTATAATTGATCAAAATTATTATAATATTTTCCTACTATAATTATAAAAATGTCTTTATGAGGATTTAATAAGAAGTTGACATGCATTTTGTTTCAAAATCAATAACACATATTAAAACGATCCTCTTGAAAATATTGTAATAACTCTTTGTTTATTTAATATTCCGTCAACGTGTGTCTTAATTTACTACAATATCCTTTTATTATAATTATGAAAATATTTTTTTATAATTAATTAAAATTATTATAATATCCTCCTACTATAATTACAAATAAACCTCTTCTATTATAATTAACTAAAATTATTATGCCCTTCCTATCATAATTATGAAAATGTCAAAAATTATTATAATACCTTTTATATTATAGTTACAAAAATGTCCTCCCGAGTACTTTTATAAAAAGTTGATATATGATATTTTGTTTCAAAATTACTATAATACCTATATTAAATTACGTATGAAAATTTAATATAATATAAAATTAACTACTTATTAAATTACTAAAATATTCTTGCAATTTCTTTAAAAAATTTGACATGTGAAATTTTGTTTGAAATTTACTATAATCCCTTATTAAATTACATATTAAACATTAAATAACATATGTTAAAATAATTCTTGTGAAAATTACTATAAAACCTATTTGTTTATTTGATATGACGTTGACACGTATTTAAATTTATTATAATGTCTTTTTATTATAGTTATAGAAATACTATTCTCATAATTAGTCAAAGTTAACACACTTCTACTATAATTACATAAATGTCCCTCCTTCCATAACTAATCAAAATTACTATAATGTCATCCTATCATAATTATGAAAATACCTCATTTATCATAATTTATTAAAATTATTATAATACCGCTTTATACTATAATTACAAAATACCCTTCATATCATAATTACATAAATAACATTATGAATATTTCATAGGAAGTTGACATGTAACTTTTCATTCAAAATTACTATAATACCCCTATTAATTATGTATTAAATTTTAACATAATATAAAATTAACCACATTAAATTACTAAAATGCCTTTGTTATTGCTTTATACAATTTGATATGTGGCATTTTATTAAAAAAAATCAAAATTAAATGATCAAATGAGCTAAATAAATATAATTTTTATTAAAATAAAAAATTCAATAAATTTATATTTTAAAATATTAAATATTTAATCCTAATGTAATGGGAGTCACATATTAGTATATACTAAAAACAATCCACTAAAGAATTGGTTGCCAACACGTGTCCCTTTTTTTTTTTGCTTAATTTTTTTAAGTAGGGTTTTTATTTTAATTTCTTAAATAGGTTTTTAAAAAGATAGAAAATTTATATTTTATATACTTATCTATACAATATACGAAAAAATTCTCTTAGGAAATTATCAAAATATCTTTTTTTTATTCTTTGATAAGAAATTGGCACATAATCAAATTGAACATTACGTTTTCATATCATGAATACAAAAATACTTTTTTTATAATTATTTACTATAATACCTTCAAACCGTAATTATTAAATGTTAAATGACATATATTAAAACCATTGTCATAGAAATTAACATAATGCCCATTTGTTTATTTGATATGATGTTGACATATATACAAATTTATTATATTGTTTTTTTACTATAATTACAAAATATCCATATTTTTATAATTAGTCAAAATTATTATAGTACTCTATTGCTATAATTATAGATATGCCCCTCTTACTATAATTGATCAAAATTACTATAATGTCCTCTTCCCATAATTATGAGAATATCTCTCTTACTATAATTAGTTAAAATTACTATAATACCTTTTGTAACATACTTACAAAAATATTCCTCTTACCATAATTGACCAAAATTACTCTAATATTCCCTATATCATAATTATGTAAATGCCCTCATGAGTGCTTTATAAGAAGTTGACATATGGCATTTTTTTCAAAATTATTATAATGCTCCTATTAAATTATATATTAAATTTTAACATATTATAAAATTAATCACATTAAATTATTAAAATACTCTTACCATTGCTTTATAAAATTTGACATATGGCATTTTATTAAAAATAGTCAAAACTAAATGATATCAAGTAAGCTAGATAATTATAATTTATATTAAAATAAAAAATTAAATAATTTCTATTTTAAAATAAAAATATTTAATTCCCAACATAGTGGGAACCATACACCAGTTATATATTAAAAATATCCCTTAAGCAATTTATTTATTGGCATGTGTCCAATATTAAATAATAATTATTTTACATCTTTCATATTGTATAATGATCATTTTATTTTTTAATCAAAAAATAATCTAAAAGATAAATTTTTTACAAGTCCTTCAATTTTGAGTACAATTTAACACAAATCCATTAGTTTAAAAAATGGACAACCCACCGTACACTTTTCAATTTTATAGGACTAGTGACCCTTCTGTTAGTAATCCGTTAGTTATTCTGTTAAAAACCTCATTTAAAGACTAGTATACCCCTAAAAAATCAATATTATTAAATATTCACTCGAAAAAATATTTTATAATAATAAATTATTTTTATTTTTCTCAAAATATATTGAATCTATTATCAATAGAAAAATTTTTTTTTGATGCCATATAAAAACAAAACTTATGATGTTATTATGTAAATATATATATATAACAAAATAAATAAATTAAGCACGTAATATTATTTTGGCATGTAACTATTAATAAAAAAGCAACATGAGGGATATAATATGAAAAAAAATTTATTAAAAAAGATCATAATTAAATATTTATCAATTCAGTTTTAGTTATTATAATACTTATACATATGTTAAACTTAAATCAACATATTTGTTAAAATAATAATGATGACAAACCTATTAATTTTAAATTGAAATCAGTTATAATAAGTAAACCCAAATTAAAAAGTTAAATAAAAATAATTTTTGTTACTATCTATTCAATAGATATATAAAATAAATTTTGTCAAAAAAATATAGGATAAATAATAATATATATAAATACAATAAATTTAGGTTTGAGGAGTAGTTTTGTAATTGCTTAAATTATGTTAACAAAGCTAAGAAGTTTAAGGTGGATTGTTCATTTTCCAAGCTAATGAGCTTATGTTAAATTATATTCAAAATTGATGGATTTGGATAGAATTTACCTTAATTTGAAGCATAAATAATAAAAATTATTGGTATCCTAAAATTAAAAATTATCCCGTAAGTGGTTTATTTATTAACATATGTCCAATATTAAACAATGACTATTTTACCTCTTTCATATTGTATAACGACCATTTTATCCTTTAATCAAAAAATATTTTAAAACTTAAATAATAAAAAAAAATCCTAAAATTAAAAACTATTCCCTAAGCAGTGTAATTGTTGACATGTGTTTAATTTTATACAATATCTATTTTACCCCCTTCATGTTATATAATGACCATTTTAGCCCTTAATTAAAATAATATTTAAAATGTAAATAATAAAAATTAAAAATTTCTTAAAATTAAAAACTATCCCCTAAGTGGTTTAATTTTAACATGCCTCCAATATTAAATAATGATTATTTTACTCATTTCATATTATACAATGATCATTTTATATCTTATTCAAAAAATAATTTAAAATGTAAATAATAAAAATTACAAACATCCTAAAATTAAAAAAAAAAATCTACAAAATTTTGTTAGATCAAACACACATATGAATGTAACAATTTTTCTGGATTCCTCGGTTTTTCGTTTACTAGTTTAGGGTGGCAAAAGGAGTATCCGACAAAGAAAGAGTTTAATGCTTAATTAAAGAAATCTGATGGATTTTGATTAAAAAAAAATGTCGAGTAAATTACACACCTAGTCACTGAACTATACCTCTCTTCCAAACTAAATCACTAAAGTTTAATTTGTTTCATTAAGGTCACTACACTTCAATAATTATCCCAAATTTAATCGCTTAACAAGTTTCATCCAATTTATTTGACAAAAACATGACATCGCTGCCATGTAACCGACACATTAGCTAATTAAACTCTCGAATGAAATCCGATAACCACCATAACAGCTTCAAACCATCGGACCACCACGTAGGTCACCGTCTTCCACAATGCCCAGTCCTCTGCTCCCATCTCTACCCCCACAAGTGACGATTAGCTATCTCTGTCTCTCTGTTTTTCTTTAGATCTAAGTTTTGATATCATATGCTAGTTGTTAAATGTTTAAAAATTTAACTATTTGATGGGGACAATAAGAATGTTGATTGGCCAAGGGACTGCAAAAAAGTTGATGCTGGTGGCTTGGTGTTCACATACCTCGTTCACACTGCTTGTTTTTCTTTAGGTTTGAGCTTGCAATTGGAAATTATGGCGTTGGGATTTGGATTGATGAGGATAGATTTTTTTTTTTTTTTTGGGTTAAAACTAAGACTTAAAAGCAAAAGAAAAATTAAGAGAGATGACGGGTAAAGGTTTTTTAGATTTGGTATTTTTGGGAGCAAGGAGATGGGTGATGTGTAACCATGGCTCTTATAAAATACTAAAAGTTGCTAGAGCTGAAAGTCCCATTCCAATGGTGTTTTCAACAAATTGCATGCACCAAATGTGATCACTGACACTAGAATTAGTGAAGCCCAAAACAAAAAAGGAATAGCTGAGCATGTATATAGATACTTCTTCAGCTAGTTTCTCTTTGTTTCCCTAAGTTGAAGAAGCCCGAAACAGAAAAGCTACAAATTTAGAGAGATTTGATCTCTTCAAGAAAGAAACACATGTACAGATGTAGTTGAAAGTTGAAACTACTTTTGCATGATAAAAGCTCTAATCTACTTTAAAAAGTCAAGGTGTTGGTATTATTTGCTGGAATCCACTACCATAACTTCATGCTTATACAATATTTGGATGAAGACATAATAATGGTGGTCATTCTTTTTGTTCGGTTTTCCTCTTAAAATTATGCAATTATGGCCTTCGATTCATTTAAGATAGTGTTGGGTATTAAACTGTAATGGAGTTGGCCCATACCAATAATTCACCCGAGGGCTTGGAAATTATTAACCCAACTCCCTTCCATAGTTTAGTTTCGTTTCATGGACCTCGTCCGCATTAGGACAAAACCCCCGTGAAAATTAGCACATGCTATTGCCTTCAAATTATCAGATGAGTGGAGTTTTTAGACTTTCATGCTTTTTAGAGTCTCTTGAGTTGCTTTTATTCTTGAATCCTTAGCTTCCATGATCTTGGATTGAAGTCTTTCTTGCATATTGGCTAATGGTGTGTTACTCACCATCATCAAAATCGTAGCACAGATGGCAGCAATAGAAGGATCAGCACCTAGATTCCTTTGGGCTATTACCATACAAAACGAGTTATTGCCTTTGATGATGAAAAATATTCTGTTTTCTTTTTTCAAAATGATTCTTCCAGCAACAGTAAGGCATTATTTGCAGTTTCTAATTCTAGCTCTATTGGCTCCATTGATGGTGGTCGATATGGTGGTCGATATGGTGGTCCAATCGTTTGAAAATGTTATGGTAGTTATCAGATTTCATTTGAGGGAGGATGGTGAGAGAGAGAAAGAAAAAAATAAAAATGAATAATTTTGTGTAGTAATTTAGAGTGGTTGAATTAGCTTATGTGGCGGTTGATGTGGTGCTGACATGGTTGTTATGTTATGTTTTTTAAATATATTAGATGAAATCTGTTAAGTGATTAAATTTGAAATACTTAATGAAATTTAATGATTTTAATCGGACAAAATAAATTTTAGTGATTTGGGTGGAAAAAGAAGTATACTTTATCGAAAAATTTGAAAGAGGAGACTGTGAAAAATCGAAAATGAAATTTTTGTTTTTTGGGTTTATTATTACCAGTTAATGACGATGAATAAGTATAGTACATATTTATATTAAATTTTTTTATGGGTTAAATATAAAAAAAGCTACAGTGCTATATATTATGTGCCAATTTGTTATTTAAATAAATAAAATTATTAGTTTGATATTTGAATCTTTATTTTTCTTCCACTTTAGTATTTTGGATTAATGTTATTAATCAACTTATTGATATTGTATAAACATTCAGTAAAATGCTAACATTTATTAAAACATGTCATTAATTGCCATGTCCACGTTGAAAGAAAATTTTTAAAAAAAATTTAAAATTTAAAAAATCTAAAATTTATTAAAAATTATAAAAAATATTAAAAAATTTGAAATATTTTTAGAAATTATGAAAATTAAAAAATATATAAAAACTTAAAAATTCAAAAAATCTTAAAATTTTAATAAAAAATCCAAAAATTGTTGAAAAATTAAAAAAATAAAAAATTAATAAAAATAAAATTTTCTTAAAATAAAAAATATTCACAAAAACTTAATTAAAAAATCCAAAATTTTTTGAAAATATTTGAAAATTAAAAAAAAATCTAGATTTTTTAAAAATATATGAAAATTTATTAAAAACAATTCTTAAAAATTTTAAAAAATTCTTAGAAATAAAAAAATTTGAAAATTTGAACTATACAAAAAATATCTATATAACTAAAAAGTTCTTTAAAATAAAAAATAAAAATCTTGATAATTTAATAAAAAATTCAAAAAATATATAAAAATTTAAAATAGTAAGATTCAAAAAAATTGCAAAATTTTCATAATTTAAAAAAAAATTACAATTTTTTTTTTTAAATTTAGCTCTTTTCAAAAATTTTAGACTTACTTTATTTTCAATTTTTTAAAGTTTTGTTGAATTTTAATGAATTTGAAGAAAATTTTATTTTGATCAAAATTTTCATTTTTTGAATTTTTGTGGTGTTTTATTAAAATTTTGAGAGTTTTTTTGAAAATTTTAAGTTTTCATATTTTTTAAATTTTTTTTAAAATATTACAATATTTGAATTTTTTATAAATTTTTAAAATATTTAAGCTTTTTAAAAAAATTTTAAAATTATTAAGACTTTTGGCTATGTCAATATTTTATTGCATGTTTATACACATCAATAATTCACTTACGACGTTAATTTTTTGTACCAAAATGAATAACGAAATGAATGTTGAAGTACTAAAGTAAAAATTTTATTTTTTAAAAAATTAAATTGATAAAAAATATATAATATATAAATTATTTTTATATTTTAACTCTTTTTTAATATATTTTGAGCAACTTTTCTAAATCCAAAAAATAATTAATTAGAATCAAATTTTTTTTTAAAATATAAAACATATTAAATATTAAAAAATTTAAATAAGATTTTTTTTTGTCCTGGCTAAATTTTTAGTAAATTTTAATAATAAGACTTTAACTTAAAAAAATTTAAAACGTCCGCTATATTCTGAGCACTGATTGCAATCGACTTGAACTTAAATTTTGATGCTTATTGCTTCAAACAGGTCAAACTCAAAAATATTTATTCGAAATTCAACTCGAATTAAACAAAATCTACGAATCAAACGAATAGCCCAATGTACTTGCGGCTTAAGATTATTCTTTACAACGATAGTGATGACTAAGCAATTTTCAAATTAAAAAAAAAAAAAATACACACGATGACTAAACAAAGTCACATCCATGAACATTTTGGAAGCTTGGATTGGGGGGTTTGGTTTATCGAATCGGCACGTAAAGTGCAATTCGCGACCCACGTGTCAAGCAGTTGGTTAGATTCATATGGTCGGCAGATAAATTGTTGGACAATTACGGTCTTCAAAATTTCTTTGGTAGATGTAATTATCACTTCTTATGAAAAAAAACTAAATTCGTAAAAATTCAAAACCATAGAAAGCATTATCACGTATTACATGCCTTTATTAAATAATTAAAGAATATTATTTTAGTAAATTTTAATTAAAAAAATAAATACTCAATAATTAAAAATAAAAATTTTATTTTGAATTGGTTATTTCCTCCACCTAAATCCAGCAGCTTAATTTCATATGTGAGCAGGTGAGCTGTTTGTATCTTTTTATGGGATATAATAAAGTACTTAAAGAAAACAACAAAGATATTAGTATTAAAAAATATTATTAAATTTGTAACAAAGTCAATCAAATTATTCATCACAGTCAATTTGCGAAGGTAAAATATTCTTGATTTCACATTATAAAGTCAGGAAATCCATTTTATACTTGTTTATTTCCCTAAAAGTGGGGAAGGTGGCCCAATGATACTTTGACATTGATGTTGATTGTTTGACAAATGAAATTAAATTGTTTTTGTAATTTTTTTAATTAGGATTTGATTTTTGTTAGCAGCATTTCAACAGTGAAATTATTAAATCAATTGGACGAAAAAAATACGTTTTCAAAATTACTCGGGGAAGATATTAAATTCATACAAACCATGATGATACTCATGATTATATTTAAAAAAAGTAGTTTTTTTCATTATGACTTATCCTCATTTTCATTTAATTTCTTTTTTACATTTATAGTATATCTATACTATAATTACTAAAAATCTCTAATTAAATTACTATAATATTCCTCCTCATATTTGATAAAAATTTAACATGTATCCAAATTTATTATTATGTTTTTATATCATAATTACAAAAATACTCATATTCGTATAATTATTTACAAAATTATCTCCAATTAAATTACTATAATACATTTCTTCTTATTTTATAAGAATTTGACATGTATTTAAATTTACTATTATGTTCTCATATTATAATTATGTAAATATCTTTCTCTTATAATTGTTTAGTATAATACTCTCATACTATAATCACGAAAATATCAATCTTCTTATAATTAGTAAAAATTATTATAATGCCTTTTTGCCATAATTACGGATATATTTTTCTCTTATAATTGATTAAAATTACTATAACAATTCTCTTATCATAATTATGAAAAACCCTTTTACTATAATTGATCAAAATTATTATAATATTTTCTTGCTATAATTATAAAAATGTCCTTATGAGGATTTAATAAGAAGTTGACATGCATTTTGTTTCAAAATCAATAACACATATTAAAACGATCCTCTTGAAAATATTGTAATAACTCTTTGTTTATTTAATATTCCGTCAACATGTGTCTTAATTTACTACAATATCTTTTTATTATAATTATGAAAATATTTTTTATAATTAATTAAAATTATTATAATATCCTCCTACTATAATTACAAATAAACCTCTTCTATTATAATTAACTAAAATTACTATGCTTTTCCTATCATAATTATGAAAATGTCATAAAAATTATTATAATACCTTTTATATTATAGTTACAAAAATGTCCTCACGAGTACTTTATAAAAAGTTGATATATGATATTTTGTTTCAAAATTACTATAATACCTATATTAAATTACGTATGAAAATTTAATATAATATAAAATTAACTACTTATTAAATTACTAAAATATTCTTGCAATTTCTTTAAAAAATTTGACATGTGAAATTTTGTTTGAAATTTACTATAATCTCTTATTAAATTACATATTAAACATTAAATAACATATGTTAAAATAATTCTTGTGAAAATTACTATAAAACCTATTTGTTTATTTGATATGACGTTGACAGTATTTAAATTTATTATAATGTCTTTTTATTATAGTTATAGAAATACCCTTCTCATAATTAGTCAAAGTTAACACACTTCTACTATAATTACATAAATGTCCCTCCTTCCATAACTAATCAAAATTACTATAATGTCATCCTATAATAATTATGAAAATACCTCATTTATCATAATTTATTAAAATTATTATAATACCGCTTTATACTATAATTACAAAAATACCCTTCATATCATAATTACATAAATAACATTATGAATATTTCATAGGAAGTTGACATGTAACTTTTCATTTCAAAATTACTATAATACCCCTATTAATTATGTATTAAATTTTAACATAATATAAAATTAACCACATTAAATTACTAAAATGCCTTTGTTATTGCTTTATACAATTTGATATGTGGCATTTTATTAAAAAAAATCAAAATTAAATGATCAAATGAGCTAAATAAATATAATTTTTATTAAAATAAAAAATTCAATAAATTTATATTTTAAAATATTAAATATTTAATCCTAATGTAATGGGAGTCACATATTAGTATATACTAAAAACAATCCACTAAAGAATTGGTTGCCAACACGTGTCCCTTTTTTTTTTTGCTTAATTTTTTTAAGTAGGGTTTTTATTTTAATTTCTTAAATAGGTTTTTAAAAAGATAGAAAATTTATATTTTATATACTTATCTATACAATATACGAAAAAATTCTCTTAGGAAATTATCAAAATATCTTTTTTTTATTCTTTGATAAGAAATTGGCACATAATCAAATTGAACATTATGTTCTCATATCATAAATACAAAAATACCTTTTTTTATAATTATTTACTATAATACCTTCAAACCGTAATTATTAAATGTTAAATGACATATATTAAAACCATTGTCATAGAAATTAACATAATGCCCATTTGTTTATTTGATATGATGTTGACATATATACAAATTTATTATATTGTTTTTTTACTATAATTACAAAATACCCATATTTTTATAATTAGTCAAAATTATTATAGTACTCTATTGCTATAATTATTAGATATGCCCTCTTTACTATAATTGATCAAAATTACTATAATGTCCTCTTCCCATAATTATGAGAATATCTCTCTTACTATAATTAGTTAAAATTACTATAATACCTTTTGTAACATACTTACAAAAATATTCCTCTTACCATAATTGACCAAAATTACTCTAATATTCCCTATATCATAATTATGTAAATGCCCTCATGAAGTGCTTTATAAGAAGTTGACATATGGCATTTTTTTCAAATTATTATAATGGCTCCTATTAATTATATATTAAATTTTAACATATTATAAAATTAATCACATTAAATTATTAAAATACTCTTACCATTGCTTTATAAAATTTGACCATAGACATTTTATTAAAAATAGTCAAAACTAAATGATATCAAGTAAGCTAGATAATTATAATTTATATTAAATAAAAAATTAAATAATTTCTATTTTAAAATAAAAATATTTAATTCCCAACATAGTGGAACCATGCACCAGTTATATATTAAAAATATCCCTTAAGCAATTTATTTATTGGCATGTGTCCAATATTAAATAATAATTATTTTACATCTTTCATATTGTATAATGATCATTTTATTTTTTTAATCAAAAAATAATCTAAAAGATAAATTTTTTACAAGTCCTTCAATTTTGAGTACAATTTAACACAAATCCATTAGTTTAAAAAATGGACAACCCACCGTACACTTTTCAATTTTATAGGACTAGTGACCCTTCTGTTAGTAATCCGTTAGTTATTCTGTTAAAAACCTCATTTAAAGACTAGTATACCCCTAAAAAATCAATATTATTAAATATTCACTCGAAAAAATATTTTATAATAATAAATTATTTTTATTTTTCTCAAAATATTGAATCTATTATCAATAGAAAAAATATTTTTTGATGCAACATATAAAAACAAAACTTATGATGTTATTATGTAAATATATATATATATATAACAAAATAAATAAATTAAGCACGTAATATTATTTTGGCTTGTAACTATTAATAAAAAAGCAACATGAGGGATATAATATGAAAAAAAATTTATTAAAAAAGATCATAATTAAATATTTATCAATTCAGTTTTAGTTATTATAATACTTATACATATGTTAAAGTTAAATCAACATATTTGTTAAAATAATAATGATGACAAACCTATTAATTTAAAATTGAAATCAGTTATAATAAGTAAACCCAAATTAAAAAGTTAAATAAAAATAATTTTTGTTACTATCTATTCAATAGATATATAAAATAAATTTTCTCAAAAAATATAGAATAAATAATAATATATATAAATACAATAAATTTAGGTTCGAGGAGTAGTTTTGTAATTGCTTAAATTATGTTAACAAAGCTAAGAAGTTTAAGGTGGATTGTTCATTTTCCAAGCTAATGAGCTTATGTTAAATTATATTCAAAATTGATGGATTTGGATAGAATTTACCTTAATTTGAAGCATAAATAATAAAAATTATTGGTATCCTAAAATTAAAAATTATCCCGTAAGTGGTTTATTTATTAACATATGTCCAATATTAAACAATGACTATTTTACCTCTTTCATATTGTATAACGACCATTTTATCGTTTAATCAAAAAATATTTTAAAACTTAAATAATAAAAAAAAATCCTAAAATTAAAAACTATTCCCTAAGCGGTGTAATTGTTGACATGTGTTTAATTTTATACAATATCTATTTTACCCCCTTCATGTTATATAATGACCATTTTAGCCCTTAATTAAAATAATATTTAAAATGTAAATAATAAAAATTAAAAATTTCTTAAAATTAAAAACTATCCCCTAAGTGGTTTAATTTTAACATGCCTCCAATATTAAATAATGACTATTTTACTCATTTCATATTATACAATTATCATTTTATATCTTATTCAAAAAATAATTTAAAATGTAAATAATAAAAATTACAAATATCCTAAAATTAAAAAAAAAATCTACAAAATTTTGTTAGATCAAACCCACATATGAATGTAACAATTTTTCTGGATTCCTCGGTTTTTCGTTTACTAGTTTAGGGTGGCAAAAGGAATATCCGACAAAGAAAGAGTTTAATGCTTAATTAAAGAAATCTGATGGATTTTGATTAAAAAAAAAATGTCGAGTAAATTACACACCTAGTCACTGAACTATACCTCTCTTCCAAACTAAATCACTAAAGTTTAATTTGTTTCATTAAGGTCACTACACTTCAATAATTATCGCAAATTTAATCGCTTAACAAGTTTCATCCAATTTATTTGACAAAAACATGACATCGCTGCCATGTAAGCGACACATTAGCTAATTAAACTCTCTCGAATGAAATCCGATAACCACCCTAACAGCTTCAAACCATCGGACCACCACGTAGGTCATCGTCTTCCACAATGCCCAGTCCTCTGCTCCCATCTCTACCCCCACAAGTGACGATTAGCTATCTCTGTCTCTCTGTTTTTCTTTAGATCTAAGTTTTGATATCATATGCTAGTTGTTAAATGTTTAAAAATTTAACTATTTGATGGGGACAATAAGAATGTTGATTGGCCAAGGGACTGCAAAAAAGTTGATGCTGGTGGCTTGGTGTTCACATACCTCGTTCACACTGCTTGTTTTTCTTTAGGTTTGAGCTTGCAATTGGAAATTATGGCGTTGGGATTTGGATTGATGAGGATAGATTTTTTTTTTTTTTTGGGTTAAAACTAAGACTTAAAAGCAAAAGAAAAAATAAGAGAGATGACGGGTAAATGTTTTTTAGATTTGGTATTTTTGGGAGCAAGGAGACGGGTGATGTGTAACCATGGCTCTTATAAAATACTAAAAGTTGCTAGAGCTGAAAGTCCCATTCCAATGGTGTTTTCAACAAATTGCATGCACCAAATGTGATCACTGACACTAGAATTAGTGAAGCCCAAAACAAAAAAGGAATAGCTGAGCATGTATATAGATACTTCTTCAGCTAGTTTCTCTTTGTTTCCCTAAGTTGAAGAAGCCCGAAACAGAAAAGCTACAAATTTAGAGAGATTTGATCTCTTCAAGAAAGAAACACATGTACAGATGTAGTTGAAAGTTGAAACTACTTTTGCATGATAAAAGCTCTAATCTACTTTAAAAACTCAAGGTGTTGGTATTATTTGCTGGAATCCACTACCATAACTTCATGCTTATACAATATTTGGATAAAGACATAATAATGGTGGTCATTGTTTTTGTTCGGTTTTACTCCTAAAATTATGCAATCATGGCCTTCGATTCATTTAAGATAGTGTTGGGTATTAAACTGTATTGGAGTTGCCCCATACCAATAATTCACCCGAGGGCTTGGAAATTATTAACCTAACTTCCTTCTATAGTTTAGTTTCGTTTCATGGACCGCGTCCGCATTAGGACAAAACTCCCGTGAAAATTGGCACATTGCTATTGCCCTCAAATTATCAGATGAGTGGAGTTTTAAGACTTTCATGCTTTTTAGAGTCTCTTGAGTTGCTTTTATTATTGAATCCTTAGCTTCCATGATCTTGGATTGAAGTCTTTCTTGCATATTGGCTAATTGTGTGTTACTCACCATCATCAAAATCGTAGCAAAGATGGCAGCAATAGAAGGATCAGCACCTAGATTCCTTTGGGCTATTACCATACAAAACGAGTTATTGCCTTTGATGATGAAAAATATTCTGTTTTCTTTTTTCAAAATGATTCTTCCAGCAACAGTAAGGCATTATTTGCAGTTTCTAATTCTAGCTCTATTGGCTCCATTGATGGTGGTCGATATGGTGGTCCAATCGTTTGAAAATGTTATGGTAGTTATCAGATTTCATTTGAGGGAGGATGGTGAGAGAGAGAAAGAAAAAAATAAAAATGAATAATTTTGTGTAGTAATTTAGAGTGGTTGAATTAGCTTATGTGGCGGTTGATGTGGTGCTGACATGGTTGTTATGTTATGTTTTTTAAATATATTAGATGAAATCTGTTAAGTGATTAAATTTGAAATACTTAATGAAATTTAATGATTTTAATCGGACAAAATAAATTTTAGTGATTTGGATGGAAAAAGAAGTATACTTTATCGAAAAATTTGAAAGAGGAGACTGTGAAAAATCGAAAATGAAAATTTTGTTTTTTGGGTTTATTATTACCAGTTAATGACGATGAATAAGTATAGTACATATTTATATTAAATTTTTTTATGGGTTAAATATAAAAAAGCTACAGTGCTATTATGTGCCAATTTGTTATCTAAATAAATAAAATTATTAGTTTGATATTTGAATCTTTATTTTTCTTCCACTTTAGTATTTTGGATTAATGTTATTAATCAACTTATTGATATTGTATAAACATTCAGTAAAATGCTAACATTTATTAAAAACATGTCATTAATTGCCATGTCCACGTTGAAAGAAAATTTTTAAAAAAAATTTAAAATTTAAAAAATCTAAAATTTATTAAAAATTATAAAAAAAATTAAAAAATTTGAAATATTTTTAGAAATTATGAAAATTAAAAAATATATAAAAACTTAAAAATTCAAAAAATCTTAAAATTTTAATAAAAAATCCAAAAATTGTTGAAAAATTAAAAAATTAAAAATTTAATAAAAATAAAATTTTCTTAAAATAAAAAATATTCACAAAAACTTAATTAAAAATCCAAAATTTTTTGAAAATATTTGAAAATTAAAAAAAATCTAGATTTTTTAAAAATATATGAAAATTTATTAAAAACAATTCTTAAAAATTTTAAAAAATTCTTAGAAATAAAAAATTTGAAAATTTGAACTATACAAAAAATATCTATATAACTAAAAAGTTCTTTAAAATAAAAAATAAAAATCTTGATAATTTAATAAAAAATTCAAAAAATATATAAAAATTTAAAATAGTAAGATTCAAAAAAATTGAAAAATTTTCATAATTTAAAAAAAAATTACAATTTTTTTTTTAAAATTTAGCTCTTTTCAAAAATTTTAGACTTACTTTATTTTGAAATTTTTAAAGTTTTGTTGAATTTTAATGAATTTGAAGAAAATTTTATTTTGATCAAAATTTTCATTTTTTGAATTTTTGTGGTGTTTTATTAAAATTTTGAGAGTTTTTTGAAAATTTTAAGTTCTCATATTTTTAAATTTTTTAAAAATATTACAATATTGAATTTTTTTATAAATTTTAAATATTTTAAGCTTTTTAAAAAAATTTAAAATTATTAAGACTTTTGGCTATGTCAATATTTTATTGCAAGTTTATACACATCAATAATTCACTTACACGTTAATTTTTTGTACCAAAATGAATAACGAAATGAATGTTGAAGTACTAAAGTAAAAGTTTTATTTTTTAAAAATTAAATTGATAAAAAATATATAATATATAAATTATTTTATATTTTAACTCTTTTTTAATATATTTGAGGCCAACTTTTCTAAATCCAAAAAATAATTAATTAGAATCAAATTTTTTTTAAAATATAAAACATATTAATATTAAAAATTTAAATAAGATTTTTTTTTGTCCGGCTAAATTTTAGTAAATTTAATAATAAGACTTTAACTTAAAAAAATTTAAAACGTCCGCTATATTCTGAGAACTGATTGCAATCGACCAGAACTTAAATTTTGATGCTTAGTGCTTCAAACAGGTCAAACTCAAAAATATTTATTCGAATTCAACTCGAATTAAACAAAATCTACTAATCAAACGAATAGCCCAATGTACTTGCAGCTTAAGATTATTCTTTACAACGATAGTGATGACTAAGCAACTTTTCAAATTAAAAAAAAAAAAAAAACACACGATGACTAAACAAAGTCATATCCATGAACATTTTGGAAGCTTGGATTGGGGGGTTTGGTTTATCGAATCGGCACGTAAAGTGCAATACGCGACCCACGTGTCCAAACAGTTGGTTAGATTCATATGGTCGGCAGATAAATTGTTGGACAATTACGGTCTTCAAAATTTCTTTGGTAGATGTAATTATCACTTCTTATGAAAAAAAACTAAATTCGTAAAAATTCAAAACCATAGAAAGCATTATCACATATTACATGCTTTTATTAAATAATTAAAGAATATTATTTTACTAAATTTTAATTAAAAAAATAAATACTCAATAATTAAAAATAAAAATTTTATTTTGGATTGGCTATTTCCTCCACCTAAATCCAGCAGCTTAATTTCATATGTGAGCAGGTGAGCTGTTTATATCTTTTTATGGGATATAATAAAGTACTTAAAGAAAACAACAAAGATATTAGCATTAAAAAATATTATAACAAAGTCAATCAAATTATTCATCACAGTCAATTTTTGAAGGTAAAATATTCTTGATTTCACATTATAAAGTCAGGAAATCCATTTTATACTTGTTTATTTCCCTAAAAGTGGGTAAGGTGGCCCAATGATACTTTGACATAGATGTTGATTGTTTGACTAATGAAATTAAATTATTTTTGTAATTGTTTTAATTAGGATTTGATTTTTGTCAGAAGCATTTCGACAGTGAAATTATTTAATCAATTGGACGAAAAAAATACGTTTTCAAAATTACTCGGGAAGATATTAAATTCATACAAACCATGAGGATACTCATGATTATATTTAAAAAAATTAGTTTTTTTCATTATGACTTATCCTCATTTTCATTTAATTTCTTTTTTACATTTATAGTATATCTATACTATAATTACTAAAAATCTCTAATTAAATTACTATAATATCCCTCCTCATATTTGATAAAAATTTAACATGTGTCTAAATTTATTAATATGTTTTTATATCATAATTATCAAAATACTCATATTCTTATAATTATTTACAAAAATATCTCAAATTAAATTACTATAATACTTTTCTTCTTATTTTATAAGAATTTGACATATATTTAAATTTACTATTATGTTCTCATATTATAATTATGTAAATATCTTTCTCTTATAATTGTTTACTATAATACTCTCATATTATAATTACGAAAGTATCAATCTTCTTATAATTAGTAAAAATTATTATAATATCTTCTTACCATAATTACAGATATATTTTTTTCTTATAATTGATTAAAATTACTATAATAATCTTCCTATCATAATTATGAAAAAAATTTTTACTATAATTGATCAAAAATATTATAATATTTTCTTACTATAATTATAAAAATGCCCTTATGAGGATTTAATAAGAAGTTGACATATGCATTTTGTTTCAAAATCAATAACACATATTAAAATGATCCTCTTGAAAATATTGTAATAACTCTTTGTTTATTTAATATCGTGTCAACACGTGTCTTAATTTACTACAATATCTTTTTATTATAATTATAAAAATATTTTTTATAATTAATTAAAATTATTATAATATCCTCCTACAATAATTACAAATAAATTTTTTTATTATAATTAACTGAAATTACTACACCCTTCTTATCATAATTATGAAAATGTCATAAAAATAATTATAATACCTCCTATATTATATTAACAAAAATGTCCTCACGAGTACTTTATAAAATGTTGATATGTGACATTTTGTTTCAAAATTATTATAATACCTATATTAAATTACATATGAAAATTTAATATAATATAAAATTAACTACTTATTAAATTATTAAAATATTCTTGCAATTTCTTTATAAAAATTTGACATGTGAAATTTTGTTTGAAATTTACTATAATCCCTTATTAAATTACATATTAAATGTTAAATAACATATGTTAAAACAATTTTTGTGAAAATTACTATAAAACCAATTTGTTTATTTGATATGACGTTGACACGTATTTAAATTTATTATAATGTCTTTTTATTATAATTATAGAAATACCATTCTCATAATTAGTCAAAATTAACGCACTTTTATTATAATTAGATAAATGTCCCTCCTACCATAACTAGTCAAAATTACTATAATGTCATCCTATCATAATTATGAAAATATCCCTCTTACCATAATTTATCAAAATTATTATAATATCCCCTTATACTATAATTATGAAAATGCTCTTCATATCTTAATTACATAAATACCATTATGAATGTTTCATAGGAAGTTGACATGTGACTTTTCATTTCAAATTTACTATAATACCCCTATTAATTATGTATTAAATTTTAACATAATATAAAATTAACCATATTAAATTACTAAGATGCCTTTGTTATTGCTTTATACAATTTGATATGTGACATTTTATTAAAAAAAATCAAAATTAAATGATCAAATGAGCTAGATAAATATAATTTTTATTAAAGTAAAAAATTCAATAAATTTATATTTTAAAATAATAGATATTTAATCCTAATGTAATGGGAGTCACATATTAGTATACACTAAAAACAATCCCCTAAAGAATTGGTTGCCAACATGTGTCCATTTTTTTTTTTTTTGCTTAATTTTTTTAAGTACGTTTTTTATTTTATTTCTTAAATAGGTTTTTAAAAAGATACAAAATTTATATTTTATATACTTATCTATACAATATACGAAAAAATTCTCTTAGGAAATTTTCAAAATATCTTTTTTTATTGTTTGATAAGAAATTGGCATGTAATCAAATTGAACATTATTATGCTCTCATATCATAAATACAAAAATACCTTTTTTTATAATTATTTACTATAATACCTTCAAACCGTAATTATTAAATGTTAAATGACATATATTAAAACTATTGTCATAGAAATTAACATAATGCCCATTTGTTTATTTGATATGATGTTGACATATATACAAATTTATTATAATGTTTTTTTACTATAATTACAAAAATACCCCTATTTTATAATTAATCAAAATTATTATAATACCCTCATATTATAATTATAGATATACCCCTCATACTATAATTGATCAAAATTACTATAATGTCCTTTTACCATAATTATGAGAATATCTCCCCTACTATAATTAGCTAAAATTACTATAATACCTTTTATAGCATACTTACAAAAATGTCCCTCTTACCATAATTGACCAAAATTACTCTAATATCCCTTATATCATAATTACGTAAATGCCCTCATGAGTGCTTTATAGGAAGTTGACATATGGCATTTTATTTCAAAATTACTATAATGCTCCTATTAAATTATGTATTAAATTTTAACATATTATAAAATTAATCATATATTAAATTACTAAAATACTCTTACCATTGCTTTATAAATTTGACATATGACATTTTATTAAAAATAGTCAAAACTAAATGATCAAGTAAGCTAGATAATTATAATTTATATTAAAATAAAAAATTAAATAATTTCTATTTTAAAATAAAAATATTTAATTCCCAACATACTGGGAACCATACACTAGTTATATATTAAAATTATCCCTTAAGCAATTTATTTATTGGCATGTGTCCAATATTAAATAATAATTATTTTACATATTTCATATTGTATAATGATCGTTTTATTTTTTAATCAAAAAATAATCTAAAAGATAAATTCTATACAAATGCTTCAATTTTGAGCACAATTCAACACAAATCCATTAGTTTAAAAAATGAAGAACCCACCATACACTTCTCAATTTTATAGGACTAGTGATCCTTCTGTTAGTAATCCGTTAGTTATTTTATTAAAAACCTCATTTAAAGACTAGTATACTCCTAAAAAATCAATATTATCAAATATTCACTCAAAAAAATATTTTATAATAATAAATTATTTTTATTTTTCTCAAAATATATTGAATTTATTACCAATAGAAAAAATATTTTTTGATGCAACATATAAAAACAAAACTTATGATGTTATTATGTAAATGCATATATATATATATATATATAACAAAATGAATAAATTAAGCACGTAATATTATTTTGGCATGTAACTATTTAATAAAAAAGCAACATGAGGGATATAATATGAAAAAAAATTAACTAAAAAAGATCACAATTAAATATTTATTCATTCAGTCACTACAGCAAAATGGCGTATTAGCAGCAGTTTTGTAGTGGTATTTCAGTTACAAACGTTGTTAGCTTCCGTGTTTTTACAAAACTTCAGGCATTTATTATCCAAACGCCACTAAATATTCAAATAGTGGCGTTGTTACTTATAAACGCCATCGAAGACTTGATATTAGAGGTGTTTCTCGACTAAATCGACTTGAATATTTTTTATTAAAAGTTTCGGTGAATAGGTAACGTATTTTTTGGCAGACAATGCCTTTAATAATCACGTCATAAAAAATTGTATGAGATTAAGGAAGGTGTTGTCTACAAGAAATGACGTTAATTTAGGTCAAAATTTTTTCTAGTTTTATTAAATTTATTTTCTTCAAAAACTCAACTAATATTAAGCTTATCAAATTGTTAGGATCGTACGGATGTTTAATTACCATAAGATTGTTGGTTCGATCTGTCCTTCAGGTTTTTTTTGGGTTTAGGCACATAATATTTGTTATTGATTATTCTAGGTGTTTCTTGGCATAAACGCTTTCACCAATTGCTTTAAAAAATTTATCATAGAATATTGAAGGTGTTTTTCGTTAAGAGACACTTTTAATAATCGATAAGAAAAATATGGGGTCGATTATTGAAAGCATTTTTGGTTGACTCGCCTTCTATAATCTAGTAAATTTGTTTTGAATTTTTAAAAACGATTTTCTAATAAACGCCTTCAATATTCCATAGACAAAGCTTGGATGATTGGATGAAGGCATTTTCGCTCAAAACGCCTTTTAATATTCGTAGGCGATAAATTAATGTCGGATTATTAAAGATGCTATATCCAAAAATGCTCATAACGTTTTGTTGAGATTTATGAAGTGTTAACCTATAGGAAAATGCCGTTCATAATCCATTCAATTTATTTTTAGTGTATATTAAGGTTATTTTTGCGCTCAAAACGCCTTTAAATTCATAAGGATAATATTTAATGACCGGATTATTGAATGTGGCTATATCCAAAAATGCCTTCATAACTTTTTGTTGGGATTATTGAAGGTGTTACCTGTAGGAAAACGCCGTTCATAATCCATTCAATTTATTTTTAGTTGGTATTATTGAAGGCGATTTTAGTAAAAAATGCCTTCAATGTTTTTCGTAGGGGTGAATGAAGGGTTTTCTTGCTAAAAACACATTCATTAATTGCATCAAATAAACATAATTGATATGTGAAGTCAATTGTACGTTTATGCCCAGAAAAATGTTTGCTGTTAGTTGTATATTTATGCCCAGAAAATATTTGGTTTATATATCTGATATTATGAATTACATTTTGGAATTTGCATAATGAACATTGTTGTATTCCAAAAAATTTACCACACATCCAAAATTAAAACTGATAACGTTGTCATATTAATATACTTTTATGAAATAATCGTACTCAGTAATTTAATAATTACACATAGTGTATTCATATTAAGTATATCAATAATATTAAACCAATACCCGGCCCTAATGTACAAACTTAAAGTTTCCATTCAACATTGCATGTTAATAACATTATAACAATTTGTTCCATATATATTTACAATCAACCAACAATGTCTAACCTAAAGGTTTATCAACATTGATAAATGACAATATATAATCACACCACTCTTTATGGACTTCATCCAGCTTCTTTTCTGTGAAGCTTTCTTTACCCTCCCACTAAAAAAAAATCAGACGTTAATGTTAAGAAATGAGAACATAATGTACCATTTTATTTTTTTGAATATATAACGAGTTTATGAAATTTATACTAACCTTGAATGGTGTGGTCATAAAATCATGTAACACAATCTCCCACATAAAACAAAGGACATAATGTTCACATTCAGTATTACTGAATTGACGAGGAACCTGAAAATTAAATTGAGTCGGTTTAAAAAATAGTTATCTACACAAACTCAGCATTAAAAGAATAAATTTGACATTTATCGGTAATGACACCTATTTCGGTTTCTTTATCCCTACATTGAAAAGAAAAAAAATTAGTGGGAACCTAAATAAAATTTACAATATGAAGAAACAAAACATATATAATATAATAAAGTATGTAATACCTCTTTATAAAAGTTTCAATATCAGGGTTAGGCATCCCCGTTGGATTAACTGAATTAAAAAGGTATGGCGTTAAGGATTTTGTGTCAATCACAATAAGCACCCAATGACAACTGCAAAATAATAACAATGATATACTCAGAATAAGTATCAGATCATAGAATGGAGCAAGTTGGAGTAATTAAGGTTTGAATATAACTTACTACGCATTATACGGGAGCAAATAATAATCAACTGATCTTTTAATGCATTGGATCACATGATTAGCACGATACATGATTGTGCCATTCTGCTCACTAATGAAGTTGGGGTTAATGAATCGAAATATGTTCGTCAACTGTCTCCCTTTCAGCTTTCTATATAGGAAGCTACACGATAATAATCAACACTGGTGGTTAGTATTACACCCTAATACTAACTTACTACATATTGAATGTGCATATTTGTATTTATAAGCTTACCTCATATAAGTAATGATTTCAGCAGCTAATAATTCATCCATTTCACAAAATTCTTTCACCTCATCCACACTAATGAAAGAAAATGATTGTTATCAAATAAGTCTTCCTCAGCCTCAATGGATATGAAGTTTTTGTCGGTATGTTTATCCAATGAATATTTTGTTAACTCATCAATGGAAGCCTAGGCAAGGGTCAGATATTGAGGCTAAAGATCCTCCACAATATTAAACTTATCTATAAGTATTAAAACCAAATCACTCAATATTATAATCAAATTAATATTCAAATTATAACAAAAATCTTACTTTTTGGGTGGTAACGGATGATGGGATCGCTTTGTTTCTTGCATCAACAGCTTCTAGCATGGGGATGATGCTATCAAGCTAGGGTACTGGAATTACCTGCTGCATTGCTGCTAACATGGACTCCAAAGCAGCGAGTCTTTGCTGTTGGTCATTGAGGCGTTGCTTCTAGTCATTAATTTGTTGATGTTGTTGCGAAATTATTGCTTCATATTGTGCATTTCTCGTTCGTGGGGGTTTTTGCTTGTATACCAAAATACGTTGATGGCAAGACAAATTTACCAACCCCACGAACCTGACCAGGCCTTTCTTTAGCGCCTAATGCTAAAGACAAAGGATCTTCGCCATACTAAGTTACCAGTTCATCAGATTTTACTTTGGTAGCATAATCATCCTGAAAGACAATAATAAGTTAGGCTATTAGAACAAATCTACACAAGCTAGTATACACTCATGCATACAACCACATTGCCAATCATACATTATAGCAAAAAAATAGTTATACATATAATCTTTTTTGCCAGTTCCTCAGTTGCGTTATCTACGAAGGATCCATCATTCCGTAGATGTCCTTGTTTTCAAACATCCCATCTGAAAACTTTTGTGTTTGAGCTCACTAATTCTTATTAAATTACCGCAATAAAAGAATCAGAATATATGAAATTAATGTTCACAAATATTCATTAATGAGTATAAAACAAGTGTGCGAAGACATACAAGCTCATACGTCACAGTTGTATATCCTTTTCTTGTTGTTCGATGGTGATATTGCTTTTGGGCCCGAATATCCCGATGTTGTTCTTTGATTTTTTACAAAATCAAAAAATTACGTTAATCACATATGAAAATCAAAGGCTATATTGCATGAAGACTTATAAACTTGGTTTAATTTGGTAATGGGTTTGCATACTGAAAAATCTTCTGAAAGCCGATATTGAACAAAATTTGTCCAATCTTTCACACTTATAACATCTACATATGTCGTAGGTGAAACAACCAAAACATCACCTTTACCAGCCATCGGTAAAATATATTGGGTTGTCAATCTGCTTTTAAAGTCTTTGAAAACTTTCTCAGTAGATTGCAACACAATCATTTTACACTCAATTGGGACGTCGAACCGTTCCTAAATAAGTTAACACAAATAGTATCAACACATCGAATTTCATTTAAATGACCATATAACAAAGTTAATGAGATAGTTGCATAAACATACCATAACGGACTGTCATATCTCATCCTTTAGATCATCAGGAACTCATCGTCAATTGGTGTACGTAATTGAAATCCTCCTACGAACAATGGCTCTAATATGAGTAGCCATCTTGGCAGCTCATTCCGACACAGGTTACCCACTTTGATTGAAGTCAACATGAATTTTACTATCAGTCAGTTTGATTTGTTTATTTGGGCCCCTTCCTTTCTTTTTTGGCCTACACTTCTTTCTTTTGCATATTTATTAGAAGGAGAATGATGTTGTTCGGAGTTCATATTACCTGTAATATTGATCATAATTATACGAATTACATAATATGACCCTTTAAATTGATCATTGTACTTAATTTAATACAACCAATACCATACTGAGAACAGAAACATCATTTAACACACTATTCAGCAATATGCCCATACACACCCTTCAGCAATATGCTTATACACACCCTTCAACAAACCATTCAAAAACACCATTCAGCCCCCATTTAAACCTATTCAGCAAAATAATATCAGACAACAAGTTCAGCAAACCATTCAGCATGGAAATATTATTCAGACCTCTAATATCATACAATATCATTCCGTAATACAATATCAGTCAACAAGGTTCAACAAACCACAACTTAAAAGAATGTGTACTACATAGAAATAGCATACTTGCCAATATTAATGAAAATATATAAATGCATATGCCAATATTAAGGAACTGAAAAAATAAAAATTCTCTATTAACGGTGTAAATAATACAGTAAACTAAAAAAATGACTTACCAACTTAAAACAGAGGTTTGCAGCGATGATTTGTTGAAGGTCAGAGGTGAGAAATTGGAGAAAGAAAGCGATAGTCTAGTAAAAATGTGTTTAAGGGTTTAGTTTGTTTGGTAGAATAACGTAGCTTCTAATCGTTCTGTGTACTAGGACTCTGTAACTTCTTATGTTCAAGGCAGGGAAATGAATATAAAATTAATTAATAAAGGCATTTCCATGGAACAATGCCTTCAATAATCACTTGAAAATTTTATTGGAGATTATAAAAGGCGTTTCTTTCAAAAAAGATGCCCTTAATTATAAGCCTTTAAAATTGTGTACCCAACTTATTAAAGGCGATTTTTATAAAAAACACCTTTTCTAAATTTTAAAAATTATAGAAGGCATTTTTAGAAAAAAACCGCCTTCAATAAGTATGAATTTCCAAAGTTTATAACAAATTATTGAAGGTGACTTATCATAAAAGATGCCTTTAATAATTCAAAAAAATTCTGTTGAGAAAATATTGAAGGCGTTGTTATCTGAAATCATCTTCAGTAATTATATACAAACTGTGATAAAAATTATTAAAGGCGTCTATTTTAAATATACACATTTAATAACAGTGTTACAATTTGTGTAGCAGTATATAGAAGATATTTTACAGTAGAAGACATCATTAATAATTCTTAAAATATTTAGTGAGAAAATTTTAAAGGCATCTATTATTAACAAACGCCTTCAGTAATTGAAGGTGCCTTTTCTAATACTCGCCTTCAATTACCATCATGGTATATCAAATGTGGCTTATAATAAAAGACGTCTTTAATAATCTTGAAAACTTTTATTAGGGAAATTATTAAAGACGTTGTTATCTGAAACTACCTTCAATAATTATATACAAACTGTGATAGGAATTATTAAAGGTGTCTATCTTAAATATATGTCTTCAATAACAGTGTTACAATATGTGTAGCGGTATATAAAAAGTATTTTACAGTAGAAGACACCTTCAATAATTCTTAAAATATTTAGTGAAAAAATTTTGAAGGCGTCTGTTATTAACAAATGCCTTCAGTAATTGAAGGCACCTTTTCTAATACTCGCCTTCAATTACCATCGTGGTATATCGAATGAGGCTTATAATAAAAGACGACTTTAATAATCCTGAAAACTTTTATTAAAAAAATTATTGAAGTCGTTATTATCTGAAATTGCCTTTAGTAATTATATACAAATTGTGATAAAATTATTAAAGGTGTCTATCTTAAATATACGCCTTCAATAATACTATTACAATATATGTAGCGGTATATATAAGGCATTTTACAATAGAAGATGCCTTTAATACTTTTCAAAATATTTAGTGAGAAAATTTTGAAGTCATCTATTTCTAACAAGTGCCTTCTGTAATTAATTACTAAGTTTAAAGGTATATTGAAGGCGTCTGTTCAAATAAATGCCTTCAATTACCATCGTGGTATGTTGAAGGTGTGTCATAATAAAAGACGCCTTCAATAATCAGTGAAAATTTTTTTATTGAAATTATTGAAGGCATTGTTTTCTACAACCGCCTTCAATAATTAACTACAAACTGTGATATGATTTATTAAAGGCGTCTTTCTTGGATATACGCCTTTAATAACAGTGTTAGAATTTTTGTGATGATATGTTCAAAGCGCCTATAATATATTAAAAAAATATTTAGGAGGCAATTATTGTTGGCATTTTTTGTTAGTAAACACATTCCATAATCCTGTCCAATAAAAATCTTCCCAAACTTAGTGCATCCAATCACCAACTTCAAGCTTCATTTTCATTATTATATCTTTCCAGACTAAGTACAATTTACTTTCCCTTTCTTACCACTTTTAGTATTCGAGCATTGTTTTTAGAACCCTATTTTGACTATTAATAACTTATTGCCTTTAGCTTTACTTAGTTTGACTATTCTTTCAACTCTTGCAAATCACGGTTTTCTTTTTCATGAAAAAAATTTTCTACAAAACCCACCTTATTTCACCTTATGTCAACCCCAATACCATATACTTTTGGGTACTATCTACATTAGCAGTAGAGTTTTAACAATTATAATATCTGGTAGCTGATAAATTACTTCACACCAAGGAGTTATCGTTTTGTGTAAGTACTGTTCTTATTATTATCTTTTGTTTAAAACATAGTAAACTATGCAATTGTACATGTTTGTTTTCATATTAATTATTTCTGTACATTTGGTCTGATTTTGTAGCAACTAATAAATGGATAAGAGTTGGATGCAAAAGTGTAGATTAAGTAAAGAGTACAGAGATCAAGTGGAAAATTTTTTAATTTTGCATTTAAAATACAAGTGAAGATAATATGATATTATGCCCATATGTGAAATATGCTAATATCGAGTGAAAAATGTGTCAAGTTGTTTATGAGCATTTAATTTGTATTGGATTCCTATCGGGAAGTGTTAATTGGTATTTTCATTAAGACTCTGTACTGTTAAGGTCTTCCACTATAGTTTCTTCAACATCAAAGGGTCTCCATCACCAACATGATCCCTTTATAGCAAATGACATTGAAGGCATGTTGTAATATGCTTTGAACATTCATAACCAAAATTTTCATAATCTTTCTCACGAAAATGAAAGATTTAATTAGTCCAATATTGAAATGTATGAATTTGGTGAACCTGAGATAGGTGTACGTGGCCAACAACCTAGAGGAGAAGCATAAAAGTTCTATAGGTTGCTTGAGGAGATGAATGAAAAACTTTTTAAAGGATCGAAGTATTCAAGGTTGTCTTTCTATGTTTATCTTTTTCACTTGAAATGCCTATGTGGATGGACGGAAAACTCTCTGAATTTATTATTACAGTTTATGAAAAAAATGTTTCCTTTTACAAAAATCCCTGAATCTTGTAAGGAATCAAAGAAGATAATCAAGGATTTAGGTTTCGAATATGAAAAAAATTCATAGTTGTCCTAATGATTGCATGTTGTATTGGAAGGATAGAAAAAATCAAGAATCTTATCATTTGTGTGGTATTTCTTATTGGGTCGACAAAAATCTTGATCAAAGGTTGAATGATGATAGTAATGAGGTATGTGTCAAAAAGAAGCCTGTTAAGGTTTTACGCTATTTTCCATTAATACCAAACTACAACGACTCTACATATCTTCCAAAACTACAAATTCAATGAGGTGGCATAATGAGAAACAGATGGATGATGGATCATTGAGGCATCCTGTAGATTCTTTGGCATGAAAGTCATTTCATTCTAGGTTTTCAGACTTTACATCTGATCTTTGAAATGTTATGCTTGGACTGGCATCTGATGAATTTAACCCGTTCTAAATGATGAGTACTTTTTATAGTACTTGGCCAGTTGTATTGATTCCTTACAATTTACCACCATGGATTGCTATGAAGCAACAATCATTTATATTGTATATGATAATTCCTGGGGAAAAAGGTTCGGGTAATGATATAGACATCTACTTACAACCTCTTATTAAAGAGTTAAAGCAATTATGGGAAGGAGTTAAGACCTATGATGCATCAAATGCAGAGAACTTTAATATACGTGCTGTTTTATTATAAGCTATTAACGATTTTCCTGCTTATATGAATTTATCTGGTTGGAGTACAAAAAGTCGTTATACTTGTCCATGTTGTGCTGCATAGACATATTCGACGTGGTTACATAATGGTAGAAAGTTCTGTTATATGGGACATCGTCATTGGTTAGATGATAATCATCGATTTAGATTCCAAAAACATCATTTTGATGAAACTGAAGAGTTGAGAAGATCACCTTTACACATTAGTGGGTCTACTATCTTGTCAAAGTTAAAAGATATCAATTTCACATATGAAAAAATAACTCCATCAAGGAAAAGAGTAAGGGACATCTTTGAAGGTGTCTGCCTCATATTATGCAAGTTGGTGATAGTCATAAGAAGTTGGTGATCTTGATGTTCAAAGTGATAAAGAGGATGATGAAGTAGATAACCCAAATGAGTATGAGTTATGGAAAAAAAGAAATATATTTTTTTGAGTTACTTTATTGGAAATATAATTTATTATGCCATAACCTTGATTTGATGCACATAGAGAAGAATATTTACGAAAATTTTATCGGGATAATTCTCAATGTGAATAGAAGATCCAATGATGACTTAAAGAGTCAGCTTGACCTAGTTGATATGGGGATTCGCCCAGATCTCCATATGATGTTGTTTTCTAATGACAAATATTGATTACCTGCTGCTTGTTTTGAGATTTCTAAAGCAAAAAAGATGTGTTTTGCAAGGTTTTAAAAAATGTCAAAGTTCCGGATGGCTATGCGTTAAATATATCAAGATGTGTGAATATGAAAGAGTGAAAACTGTCATCATTGAAGTCACATGATTATCACATTTTGATGCAGGACTTACTTTCACTTACTTTATGCTCATCAATGTCAAAGCAAGTGACTTATGTGGTAATTGAATTGAGTAACATATTTAATCTCTATGTTAGAAATGTATGAATGTGGAATAGCTTGACAAAGTTCAAGATCGAGCCACGATTACTTTATGCCATTTAGAGAAGATCTTTCCTTCAAACTTTTTCACTATTATGATGCATTTGGTTATCTACCTTCCATATGAAGCAAAGGTCGATGGGTCGGTTTATTATCGATGGATGCATCCTATTGAAAGGTATTATTTGTTAATATATTGATTACACTTTTATTGATTATCAAGTCAATCTACTTAAAATAACATATGACTAATGTTTTATGTTATAGGTTTTTAGGGAGGTTAAAGTCTTGTTGTCGTAACAAATGCTAACCAGAAGTTTCTATTGCTGAAAGATATTTAGCAGAAGAGTGTATGACATTTTGTTGTCGTTATTTGGAAGATGTTAAAACAAGATTTAATAGACTTTCGAGAAATGTTGGAATGCAGTATACAGACTCGGCCTACAATTATCTTTTTCAAAGTTTTGGACAACCCATAGGCAAAGCTGAATTGATGGAGTTAGATGATGAATCTTGGGTACAAGCACATCGATATGTTCTTTTTCATCATGAATCAATTGAATCTTTTCGCATTTAAGTTGTTTAGCAAGCAAATTATACATTAAAGTAGGCATTATTTATTGTGGCTTTTTTGTGTTAATACTTTATCATGATGCTTTATAGTGAGTATAGAAATAATTTGAGAGATTCTACACATTATCGATGATTAAACCCTCGAGCAGTTGATAAGTTATTCACTTGAAAACTTTCGTGAATGGTTAGGAGCAACTGTAAGTAATGCCATACTTCCCATTTTTTTTATCTACATAGAATGCTTACGGTAAAAATAACATTAATAACATATATATATTTATTCCACTTCTATAGGTTTGGAGTGGAAGGCTTGTTAGTGAAGAGGTGAAGTGTCTCTAACGCAGTCTGAACCAGATTGTGAAACGATACAAATGTTTCATCATCAATGGATTTAGATTCCACATAAAATCCCGTGAGAGATTTAGAAGTACATAAAATTCAACAGTTGTTGTGACTTCATCAACTATTAATTATGCTAATGCTAGGGACACAAACCCTTTAGAAGGAAATGTTGACTATTATGGCATGATTAATGACATCATTGAGTTGGATTATTATGGTAAGTGAAAAATTATCTTATTTCGGTGTGATTGGGTAGATGTGAATAGTGAGAGGGGTCTTAAAAAAGATCAATATGGATTTACACTTGTTAATTTTTCTCGATTAATTCACACAGGACAACACTTCATCGATGAACCTTATGTATTTTCATCTCAAGTCAAACAAGTATTTTACTCTAAAGATCCAAAAGAATTGGGTTGGTTTGTTGTTCCTCGAAACACACCTAGAGATTTATTTGATATGGGGTATACCAAAGATGATGTTGAACGTGGAACTGAATGTTATCCTTTTGCTGAACAAAACTTGGATGAGAATATCTCCAGTACCAACGCTCAGTGGGTCCACGAAGATGTTACTAAAGACATTTACGAACCATGATTCTATGCAACTATAATTTGTAATTCGAGTGTTTAAGACATAATGTAGTAAATAATAGTATGTAAATAATGTCACATTCACTATTGTTTAATGATTGCCTTCTAAATCATACATTATATTTTGATTTAATTAAATCGATATGTTCTTTGTATATCATAGGTTTTGATTTCTTAAATTGAAAATGTCTTTATATATCTTCTAAACTAAAATTTTTTCTATATTCGCTTTTATGATATAGGTAAGCTTTGAAAGGAAAATATATCAGAGATATTAGTTTAGACCGTCTGCGACACCTATAGATATTAGCTATGGACTGAATCTTTTAGAGAAAATGAATGTACTGTCGGATCTAACTCGTCACTTCTAACCCTTCAACTAATATTGGATCAGGTAATAAGGGAGGTCCAGGTTTAGATAGTACCCCATCAATTGATTATACTTTAAATTCGAATGCAGGTATGATATACTTCAATTTTAGAATTCGAGTATAATCATAAAAGTATTATGATTTTACAAATATATTATTTATTTGTTGTAGTTGATAACAATGGTCAACGGAGGACCAAAGGTCGGATAACTTTGAAGGAATTGTTTGCACTACCTCCTAATAAGCATATTGTAGTGTCTGCAAACTCTGATAGGCAACCAATTGGTGAAGAGGCTCAACTATTGGCTGGATTTCTAGGCATGCTAGCCCGTAATGGAATGAAATTGCCTATTCATTATGAAACATGGCATAATATTCCAGAAGAAGTTAAGGTCGATGCGTTAAACTTTATTGAGGTATTAGTATAATTAATTAGATATATTTAAATTTTTTATTTTACATTTTGTTTACTTATTTAAACTTTTCTTATTGTATTATTACAGTCAAGATTTGTACTTGAAATACAAACTTCATATGTGCTTAAGTCCTTGGGAAAGAAATGGAAAGATTATAAGCATAGTTTGAAGAATAAGTATTTTGATCGAAATAGTACTATAGAGGCGATGATGCAAAATCTACCTCGTAATATGATTAGGTGGCAATATGAACAACTTGTTAGATTTTGGTTCTCAACAAAAAAAGAGGTAGTAGTTTATAACTTTGTATAATAGAATGAAATGATGAAAGTGTTTGATGGTTTAAGTTGGTAATATTTGTATTTCTATCATATAGGCAATTATTTTTTATAACAAGAAAGAGAATAGATTGGGATTGGTAGCAGAAAGCAACAAAAATATAGCCACACAAGTGGATAAAAAAGTTTTGCAAGAAAGCAAAAAGAAATCATAAGTTTATGATAATTAACTTATTCCAATTAATGAACTTTTTCTGCCGTTGAAAGGTAAATATGAAAATTAACATTTATTGTTCTGTTTTAATAGATTTGATTGTTTCAATACATGATATTAAACTTATCAAAATTTTTGAACTTAGTTACACGATGATATGTATGAAAGGTTACTGTTTACGTATATTTATGCCTTTATTATCTGGTTGTTGTTATTGTTGATTTTTAATAGTTTTGATACCTTCAATACTTGATATTAAGCTTATCCGATTGATTGAAATTGGTTTCTATGGTTAATATGGGAGAAAAAGTTGTTAGTTATCTTTGTTTTGGAATATTTTTGCATATAAAAGGCAAATATACAAACAAATTTTGGATGCCTTTCAACATATTGAATGACTTCAATCCTTCATATTAAACCGGGAGAAAATAATTGAATATGGTTTCCATGATTGATATGTGTGAAAGCCCAAAATGCATTTATTCTTTGCCTATATTTAAGACTATTGTGTTGTTACAAGGCCAAAATATAAATAAAAGAGATTAAAGTTATTCGAAATTTTAATACTTGATTGACAGGATTGATATGCATAAATAAGTTATGGTTGATATGTATCCTATCAAATAACATATATTTTTGTATTTTATATATTTTTGTATAGGAGAATGAGATGGGCGGTACAATTGGATGTGTGAAACTTTTTCACGTAACACACAAAAAAAAGATGGATCTTACATGAATATCGAAACACAAGAAATTATGATAATTTGTATCATCTATTTTAACATAAAGTAAATATTAACTGTTTTTAACATATAATCAATTATTCATTAAACTTGATTGTTGTATTGAAAAATTCACAGGAGAGCGAAAGAGAAAATGGCTGCTGAGATTGAAGTAGCATCTGAAGGTTCTTTCAACATGCAAGAAATGGAAAATTGGACATTCATAGAAGTAAAGGCATGGACGGGGCCAAGGCTTGGATTGGGTCCAACACCATCTGCCTATTATGGACATAACTCTCCGTAATTTATACTATCAGCAAATCAGTCTTCGCGAGATATTTTAATATTGAGAGGGGAGTTGCAAACTATGCAATAATATTTTCAGCAAATGAAAGCAGAAAGAGAATAGGAGCGTGCCAAAATTAAAGAAGAACATACTAGAATGGAGCTAGAGCGTGCAAAATTTCAGCAGTTGCATGATCGATTTGATCATCTTATGAATTTTGTGCAATAATAATTTTCAGAAAATGATCTTGGTGCTCCATCAACTCAAGTATTATATTTAGTAAATATTAAAATTTTTAAACAAAAAATAAGCATACAATGAAGTGTTAAAAATTGTATGATATTATTCAGTAGGTTGTTGAGTACGTAGTGACCAATGTGAAAAATTTTCTTCATCAATTGAGAGCCAACAAAATGTATGTAGTTATCCATTTCATACATTTTAATTTTTTATTTGGTTAATGTATTTACAATATTTGAATGTTATTATACTAATTATTAAACTTTGTATTAATTAGATGTATATTTAAACGTAAATAAAGTTAATATTAATTTCAGTTTTTGAATTTAAGCTCTTTACTAAAAATAAAATTTATTATAAAAATTGTAATAAGTTTTCATATTTTTTTAAATTTTTTTAAAATATTACAATATTTTAATTTTTAATAAAATTTTAAAATATTTAAATTTTTTTAAAAAATTTTGGAATTATTAAGACTTTTGGCTATGTCAATATTTTATTGCATGTTTATACATATCAATAATTCACTTACGACGTTAATTTTTAGTATCAGAGTGAATGACGAAATGAACGTTAGAGTACTAAATTAGAAGTTTTATTTTTTTAAGAATTAAATTGATAAAAAATATATAATATATAAATTATTTTTATATTTTAACTCTTTTTTAATATATTTTGAGCAACTTTTCTAAATCCAAAAAATAATTAATTAAACACATATATGAATCTAATTTTTTTAAAATATAAAACATATTGAATATTAAAAAATTTAAATAAGATTTTTTTGTCTTGGCTAAATTTTTAGTAAATTTTAATAATAAGACTTTAACTTAAAAAAATTTAAAACGTCCACTATAGTCTGAGAGCTGATTGCAATCGACTTGAACTTAAATTTTGATGCTTAGTGCTTCAAATAGGTCGAACTCAAAAATATTTATCCGAAATTCAACTCGAATTAAACAAAATCTACGAATCAAACGAATAGCCCAATGTACTTGCAGCTTAAGATTATTCTTTACAACGATAGTGATGACTAAGCAACTTTTCAAATTAAAAAAAAAAAATACACACGATGACTAAACAAAGCCACATCCATGAACATTTTGGAAGCTTGGATTGGGGTTTGGTTTATCGAATCGGCACGTAAAGTGCAATTCGCGACCCACGTGTCCAAACAGTTGGTTAGATTCATATGGTCGGCAAATAAATTGTTGGACAATTACGGTCTTCAAAATTTCTTTGGTAGATGTAATTATCACTTCTTATGAAAAAAAACTAAATTCGTAAAAATTCAAAACCATAGAAAGCATTATCACATATTACATGCTTTTATTAAATAATTAAAGAATATTATTTTAGTAAATTTTAATTAAAAAATAAATACTCAATAATTAAAAATAAAATTTTATTTTGAAAATTTTGAATTCAAATTTTTTAAAAAAATGAGGTGATAATTTCGAAATAAAAGAAAATAACATTTTATTGTATAATTTATAAAATTAAGTAACATAATTTTAACATAGAGAAACAAAACAACCTAAATTTTGAGTATTAGTTGCCACCCTTTCACTATTCAATTTCTTTATTCCGTCAGTCTTTTAAATTAGATTTCTATCAATATAAGAGAATAGAGTTTAGCAATATTTTTTTTTTTTATATTTAGCAATATTTATAAATACCGTTAAATACTTAGTGACTCTTATAAAAAATGTCATTAAAAGCGTCACTTATACCTGCATTGAGAAAAATAGTGATGTTTAGAAAAAAATGTTACTAACTTAACGGTGTTTGTGTCGTCAAACATCGTTAAATTTAGTGATATTTTTAGATACTAATGTCATTAATTTATATAATTTAGAGGCTTTTTTTTATACAAATATCGTTAAATTTAGTGATGTTTTTTTACACAAATGCTACTAATTCCTAAATTTAATGGCGATTATCTTCATTGAAACATAAACACCACTAAATTCTAAATTTAGTGACGTTTTTTCATACAAACATTGTTAAATTAAAAAATTTACTTTTTTTTCTTTCAATATGTATTACTTTAATTAAATAAAAAAAGTTTTGAAATAGATAAAAATGAATTGAAATTTGTAAATTGAATATTATAAGTATTTAAATATCTAAATACATAAAAGAGATAATATATTGTGCATTTAATAAATTCTTTAATTTCACTCTCTCTAATTTCAAAAATAGGTATTGCAATTGAGCTATACATCCTAAAGACTTTAGTACGACTGGCAAATGTGTCTTTGCATTACATACTTGGCTATGAGTGTATGCATTACATACTTAGCTTATCTTCGACTACCTTTTAAACAAAGCCTCTCCAATATTAGATCAATTGAACTATAAGCAATAATTAGGAAGATGGTAAGAATATAAATGAATAACTAAATCCAACAACTCAGGCATTCCAAAGTTACGCCATGATGACACTACAAGTTGTTCTTGGATGGTACCACCAACCTTAGCCAAAACAAGCAAAATGCCTTTTTTTATTATTTTATTATTTTATTATCATCCTTCAAAAAAATTAATGAGTTCTTTTTGAGCTGCACCTAGCAGCAATGGATTAAAATGCTCAAGAATTTGGAAAGCCATGGAGAGACATTTAAAAACAAAACTTGAATTTGTTTCTAAAAGAAAAAAAATAAACAACTCTATAAACCTATTATTGAAGACATTAACATTGCAAACTCTTAATAGCATTGTAATTGAAACATCGAATAGAAAACACTCATAAAAGCAAAAACAAGAATATTATGCATGCAAATTAGGTGCTGATTTGACCATGGAATAAAAAAAAAAGAATCCTTACATTACCTACATCCTAGTAAGAGCTATGGATGCCTCAATAGCTCAATGTTCCAATTCAACTTCCTTTTCATGGCATCCTATTCCAAAAATAGAGATTATTAGAGTGCAAGATAAACAACAAGTAAATAAATCAATGTTTCAAATATGGACTATTTTGGTAGCATTATGTGCTGCACGTTCTTCTTTTGCTCTCTTTCTGCAAAAGCCAGCTCCTCACATAGTGCCTAAGAAAGATGAATACAAATATATTAACAAGCTAATAATGAAACAACAGTGTATATGTGTCTATATGTGTGAATATGCATGCATGTGCCAGTAAGAAAGAACCAATTAGTTTACCTACATCATCCTTGTCTCTATCAATTCCTATTTCTCATAATAAACTCCATGTTTGCCTAATGGTATGCAATCAAAGTATTAACAAACCTCAGATGACCAAAAGGCACAAGTCAAGAGCCCATATTGATTGCTCATAGAACAGAGAGTATGTATGTGTGTCTTTAGATGTAGAGGCAAAATAAATAAGCAAATACTACATAGGAGAGGGATATAAAAGCAAATATGCATATTACAATTTACTTAGCAAGTTAAGAAAAATCGTGAATAGGCTGAGTTTTGTTACAAGGCGCATGAAATAAGCTCTTTAGGTTTCTTTATCAAAGCATGATTAACAAAAGTAAGTGGCAGGATCTATGTCTTTTTATTTAGCTTATAATGCTATTACTAGTTAAATAAACAGAGTTTGTGGTGATAGAAACTATTATTTTTTAGCTAAACCACATAAATTCACCCACTAAATCAAATAATTGAAAACTGATATGTAAATTGCATAAAAGCTGCTAAAAAGTCAATTCTTGTTTAATCATCATCTGCTAGAAATAGAGCTACTCATTCAAAGATAGATGCTTCAAGAATTATTACAAAAGTGTTGGGAAAAAGGCTCTAATAAACATTTTCACAAACACTTGGCATACACACTGCATAAACCATTTTGATAAATAATAACCCAAGCTTCAATCAACCACCACATATCAAAATTTATCACCTCAATCATACACAAATTTCTAGCTCAAATTTCACACAAAAAAATCTCCAAACAACCAAGTTTAACATTCAATACAACCATGTAATCAACTTGCAATCACAACTAACATTCAAGTTTATAAATAACAATCAAAATAACAAATTTCTTCACTTCAAAATGCATCAAACATATTTATTTAGTAAAATAAAAACAAACTTACATAGAAATTTACATATCTCTCATCAAAGGCAATAACCTATTTTTTCTTCTTTTATTCACGACATCACCAAGCCTTTTCCCTTTCTATTTTTGCTCTTTGTTTTGTTTTCACATTCACAACCTTCATCACACACATACACTTAAGTTTTTTACTTTATTTATGGGACTAGCTAAAACACAAAAGCCTAAAATGAATTTGTCTTAAACATGGAGGCATCGATATAATGAAACCCAAATTTGGCTTTGTAAAAGCCTAAATGAATTTGGCTGTTAGAGATTTAGGTTTGGGGTCAGGTTTTAGGTTTTGGCTCTACAAAAACTTGGAATGAAAGGAAAAAAATAGATTTACGAGAGAGAGAAAGGAGGAACTATGTGTTAGAGAAAATTTTACCCTAAAATGAATAAAGAGGGTGAAAAAGGTATTTTCTGTCAGAAATGCCTTGAATAACCTCATTCAATTTTTTGTAAAGATTATTCAAGGCATTTTTTGACTAGAAAAATACTTTGAATAATCTCAAAAAAAATTAAAAAAGATTATTGAAGGAGTTTTTGAACAAAAATGCCTTAAATAATTCTTGTTATTTTTTAATTGAAAGGGATTATTCAAGGCATTGTTTACCAAAAATACCTTGAATAACCCTATTCAATTTTATAAGGGATTATTCAAGGTGTTTTCTAATAAAAAAAGCCTTGAATAATCCTCTAAAAAAATGAGAGAGGATTATTAAAGGCATTTAGATCAACAAACACCACAAAAATATTTTTTTAGTGGTGTTTTAAAATTCAAACATCGCTATATAAGAATTTAGTGGCATTTTATAAAAAAAACGCTACTAACTTTATAAAACATGAAACTTTATGGTGTTTATTTAAAAATACCATTAAAAAATAGCTACTAAATTTCCATTTTCATGTAGTATGTGAGAAGAGTTTTATGAGTTTATGTCTGTTGATTAAGGTTTGACTTAGTTTCTAAAGAGTCTTATAAGTTGATCGGCGATGAAGTATGGTTTCGACTTAGGTTGTAGTGAGTTTTTTTTTTTTTTAGTTTTTCAGTCAATAGTTTAACACTAAAGATGGTAGAATAATTGAAAGATATCTGAGATACCTAACTCTAATGAAAAAGAAAAAAGATAGCATCGATGCTGAAGAAAAAAAATGATTGGTAGATAAGGGGAAGGATAAATAGGTGGTTAGTAAACTGCTAACAAAAAGGCCTTTCAATAAAAAAGCTAGGGTAGGAACATTCTACATAATATGGAAACTAGCCAAAGAGAGGTAGGTGGCATGCTTTGATAATAATCTCTTTTTATTCAAGTTTGCTTTAAAGAAAGACAAAGAAAGGGTTGTCAGTAGGTCTCCATGGTTGTTTGACAAACACCTACTTGTAATGGAAAACTACAATAGAGAGTTAAGGCATGTGAATATGTTTTCAATCATACAACCTTCTAGGTTAAGATATATGATTTTTCACGTAACATGATGAATAAAAACATGGCAAAAAGGCTGAGAAACAAGATTGAAGTACTTAAAAGGATGGATGAACAACAAAATGGCTAGGCAAGATAACTATGGGTTAGGGTGGAGGTGAACATCCATAAACCTCTATGATGACTGGTTATATTATTGAAAAGAGAAGCTCATGAAGCAATAACAAGAAGATTAGGGTATGAACGACTTTCAACCTTTTGTTATACTTGTGGATGACTAAGTCAGAAGGAAATTAAATGTGAATTAAATGAGGTAAGTAAGGAAGGCACTGATGGAGTTAAACAATACAAAGATTGGTTAAGGGAATCACCAAACAAAAAAAAGGCTTTTTGGGTATGTGGATCACATGAGAAAATAATCTGGCCTTAGGAAAGTTCCTATAAAGACACATGAAAAATATGCATCGACGACGATGGCTGAAGAAAATCCATGAATGAGGGAGATTGAAAATGATGGACCGATTCAGAGGGGCAAAAAATCAGTGGTTAAGAAGCTAAACATGGAAGGTAATAATTATAAGGGGAACAAAATAGGAAGTGTCCATGACTTGCGTGAAAGTGCAACATCAGGAGAAAGTTTTAATGGCAACTCAATGGGAATATGAATAAGTTATTGTAGTAAGAAGGCCAATCAGAATAAGAAAAGTGCTTTAAGTCCTAGGGTGATCATACAAACTAAGATTTTTGATGAAATTAAGGAGGGTGTCAGACCAAAAAAAGATATTACCTTAAAAAAAATCAATGTGGTTTGTAGTGGAAGTAAAAGCCCTAATCTTGAACAACAATGCAAAAGCTATAAAACAACCTAGAAAAGAAAGACATGCAATGCTGGCCTATGTCAATAAGCAGAAGATATTAAGATTAGGAAAAAAAAACCACAGAGAAGCCCACATAGCTTAACCCTATGGAGATTGATAGTTAAGAGAAAAGATCAAAGGGTGATCAAAATGGAGGTCGAAGAAACATAGTATCATAAGTGGAAACTGGATTTCAGTCCTATTGATTATAATGAGTTACATTGCTTAGAACTACCGTAGGCTTTACGTGTGTAATTTATGCTCTGCTGGAGTTGATTAAAAAAGAAGATCCCTATACAGTGTTCCTATCGAAAACCAAGCTATATACAAATAAAGTTAACCACATAAAGAGGAAATATGAATCAAAGCATGTTTTAAAATCAGTTTGAAGGGAAAAAGTAAAGGGTTGATGATGTTATAAAATGTTATAAAGAAAGAAATATCACTCAAACTGTTGAGTTTTTCTACCAACCATATAGACACAAAGGTGGAACATGAAAAATGAAGAATAACCAACTTTTATAGAGTCCCAAAAACTAGTAAAATGAATCATAGAAGCTGATCAGACGACAATCACAAGTTTCAACCAAAACATAGGTGTGTTTGGATGATTTTATGGATAATGTGGGATCACGAGAATAGTGGTGATCAGTTATGACCATCATAACAAATGGAAACTTTTTTATAGGCTATAAATGATAGTAGGTTAGTGGACTTAGGCTTTATTGGTAGTTAGTATACATGGGAGAGAGGACAAGAAACCAATACATTGATTAGAGAAAGATTGTATAGAACCATGGCAAGTAAAAATTAGTGCAAGAGATTTCCATTGTATGTTATAAAGCATTTAAGAAAGTCGATCCCGGATCACTATTCAATAATGGTGGATACATATGGGAATAGAAACAAAAGATAACGAAGGCATGGTAAGAATAAACTTTCATTTGAAATATGGTGGTCCAAGGAGGAAGGATGTGAGTAAGTTATCAAGGATAGCTAGAGCAATGGGATTCAATAGTATATAATGGACAGGGTTGTAAAAGTTGGTGCAAACTTAAATATTTGGCAAAAAAAGAGGTTTCAATGAAAAAATAAGAAATATCTAGATTATACAAAGAGCTACATCAATGCCGAGAGGGATATCCAACAAATAGCTAGATAAAAATAAGTGGCTTAAAAAATGAGTAGATTGCTCGTAGAAGAAAAAGGTTTTTGGATGCAAAGATCGAGAATCAATTGGCTGAGGGATGGTTATAAAAACACAAGAATTTTTCATGCATAAGCCTCCATCAAGAAAAAAAAGCATTATTAAAGGGCTGATGGACCACAATGGGGTTTGAAAGGAAGATGAAGAAGACATAAAAAGTATTGTAGTGGAATACTTTAAAAACTTGTTCACTTTTCAAAGAACTCACCATTTTGATGACATCCTAGAAATAGTTGAAACCAGAGTAACGGATGAAATGAATAATCTCCTCTTATATTCCGTTTTGATGACAAATTTTACCTAAACAGGGGGTTAAGGCAAGAAAACCACCTTATCTTGTCTTTATTTGTTCAAAAGGTTTGTTAGTTATATTTACAACAAACTAAAAGAACAAGTTGATGATTAGTGTTCGAGCTAGCCAATGTGGACCAAGGATCACTCACTTATTTTTCACTAATGATAGTATTTTATTTGCAAAGGCTAACAAAGAAAAAAGCAAAAAAGTGAGGCACTTGCTACAGAGATACTAAAATGGATCAGGTCAAATGGTAAATTTCAAGAAGTCTAATATGTTTTTTAACAACAATATAATTCAAGACCAAAAGGAAGCAATGATGGAGGTGTTTGGCATTCAAGCTCTATTAAATCTAGATAAATGTTTGGAACTACCAACTTGTTAGGATTTGCCTTAAATCTCATAATCCCACATCGAAAGTTATAAAAGTTTTGAGATTGTCTTGTATCCACATCGAGAGTTTAGTAAAGGTATAAAGGGTTTCACTCGTATAAATAGGATATTCTGATTTTAGTTTGGTATTCCCAGATAGTTAAACACAAAGAGAATAGCTAGGTAAGTAGGCTATTAAAAGGGTATAATTGGGTTTTGGGTTAAGTTTTGAGTAATAAGTTTTATGAGACTTTTTCATTTTAAAAGTCTCACAATTGTAAAAATTTATTTGATAGTGGATTAGGTTTGGAATAGGCCATTTTAAGTTGGGTTGAAACAAATATATTTGTATGTTCTTATTTTTGATTTGAGCTTACTATTTTGTGTGTGGATTCTGCGTGTGGAGTTTATTTTCTCAACAAGTGGTATCAGAGCTATGGTGATTCCTAACAAGTGGTATTAGAGCGAGGTTTAAGGTTTAAGGTTCATGGGCTCAAGAGATTGTGAAGCAATGTTTGAAGATGTTTGAAGAAGGTATGTCTAGTATGTCTATGCCTACATTTGAGTTCCATTATTTGATGCAAAGAGTAATTTCATGTTATGGCAAAGTACGATTTAAGATCTATTAGTACAACAAGAGTTGGATTAGGCATTAGAGAGTAGTAAGTTTGAAGGAATGTCTAATGGTAATTGGAATAGGATTCAAAAGAAAGCTGTTATACTATTAGATTGATGCTAGCTTCAGAGGTAAAGTATAGTATGTTAACTAAGAGTACTCCAAAAAGTTTTTGGGATAAGCTTGAAGGTATTTATACTTCAAAATCATTGACTAATAAATTATATTTGAAGATAGATCTGTATTTTCTGAAGATGAAAGATGGTACAAGTTTTCATAATCATCTGAATGAGTTTAATGGATTGTATTCTCAATTGTTAGCAATTTCTATTGATAAGTTCAAAAATGAAAAAAAAAGCTTTAATTTTGCTGTCATTTTTGCCCAAGTCTTATAGGCCTTTAGTTCAAACTTTATTGGTAGGTAGGTCTACTTTGAAGTTAAATGATATGACTGCCTTGTTGCATGAGAATGAAAGGTTTATAAGAGCTCAAAACTCATCACTTGGGGAGAGTACACTAGCTATAGAGGGTTTTGATCAATGGAGGACTCAAAAGAGCATTGATGGATTAAGAAGGAGATCTAAGTCAAGAGACAGAGATTACAATGACATGGAATGTTATTATTGTGGTGAAAAGGGACATATCCAAATGTGCTACAAGAAGCTAAGAAAGGATATGGCTGTTTTCAAAAATGGCAAATGATGAGAAAAAATTAGATGAAGAAAAAAATGATACTGCTGTTGTCGTGTTTGATGATGATGATGTTGTTTTGATGACTTGTATGGATGAAACTCAAACTTTAAAAGGTGATAAAGATTAGGTCTTATATTCAGCTGCTACAGTTTATATTTACAATGATAGGAGTTACTTTATAGAGTTGGATGAGAATGAGAAGTATAGGGATATTGTAGTTGCTAACAATGAAAAGGTACAGATTCAAGGCATTAAGAGTGTTCACTTTAGATCTCACAATGGTGTTGTTAGGATACTTCGTCATGTAAGGTGTGTACCAAGTTGTAACTACAATTTAATTGTTTTGGGTGAGTTAGCTTCTCGGGGGTACATATACTATGGTAATAATGATTCGTTGAAAGTGTACAAGAATGGTAGTATGATTCTACAAGGGAATAGGGTTAAAAATCACTTATACATGCTTGATGAAGGCTTAGTTCTAGGGATCCCTGTGATGAAAGAAAAAAAAAAGTAAGCATGTTAGCTTTACAGATATTGTTGAAGTGTTTGGAGATTCAAGTCAAGGGAGGATTTGTTGGGATTTACTTTGAATCTTATAATCTCACATCGAAAGTTGTAAGAGTTTTGAGATTGTCTTGTATCCCACATCGAGAGTTTAGTAAAGGTATAAAGGGTTTCACCCTTATAAATAAGATATTTTGGTTTTGGTTTGATAGTCCTAGATAGTTAGACACCAAGAGAATAGCTAGGTGACTAGGCTATTAAAAGGGCATAATTGAGTTTTGGGTTAAGTTTTAAGTAAGGAGTTTTAAGAGACTTTTCTCATTCTAAAAGTCTCATAATTATAAAGATTTATTTGATAGTAGATTAAGTTTGGAGTAGGTCATTTTGAGTTGGGCTAAAACAAATATATTTGTATATTCTTTTTCTTGATTTGAGCTTACTATTTTATGTGTGGGTTCTGCGTGTGGTGTTGATTTTCCCAACACAACTATGATAGAAAGGGGGTAGAAAAAAGCTTTTATGGGAATGAAAGAATGAGTTATGAAGAGGATATGAGGAATATCTAGGATGCTTTCCTAAGGAGGCAAAAAAGACCTCATCAAAGCTGTCCTAGAAGCCATACCCACTTATGCGATAAACTGCTTTGAACTATCAAAAACTTTGTGCATAGAGATTGATGGGTTGATTACCAAATATTTGTGGAGTCAGAGGAAAAATAAATGAGGTATGTTCTACCTAAGCTAGGGCAAGATATACGCCTCTAAAGATGAAGTTAGGATAGGGTTCAAAGACATAGAAAAATTTAATTAGGCTCTACTTGTAAACAAGGTGGAGATTGCTTAAGAAATCTTCATCTCTAGCTAAAAGTACACTACAAGCAAAGTATTTTGTCAATGATAATCTCTTAAGGGCGAAATTAGGAAAACAACCTTTTTTAACTTAGCATAGTATATGGGGTGGCCTTCAGTTATTGCAACAAGGGATTCAATGCAAAGTGGAAGATGGTGAAATAATATAGTTTTGGAAAGATGCCTGGTTGCCTATTAATAGGGTGTGTAAACCTTTATCGGTGAGAGGCCACTTGGGACAAGATGTTCATGTGAGTGCCTTCATCAACAATAAAACGAGGAAATGGAAAGTGAATTTGATTCAAAGTTTGTTCACTTTAAAGGAGGTTTTGCCATTCGTACCAACAATAAGTAGCATTATTGTCCAGACACAATAATATGAAAGTACATAAATAAAGGTGTTTACCTAGTCAAGAGTGGATATCGTATACTATGTAAACAAGGAGCTAATGAGGAAAGAGTTAATCCAGGGGAGCATTCAGAAAAGCATATATGGAGGAAAATATGGTTTGCTAATGTGCCTAATAAGATCAAAATCTTTGCATGGAGATTGAAAAACAATATATTACCAGCCAAACACAGTCTGCTAAGAAGAAAAATCCTTATAAATGGAGACTATCCCAAATGTGGTGCAGAGGAGGAATCGATATTGTTCGTAGTTTAGAATGTGGTGCATCTCACATTAGATAGACAGATTTAATTATTGATGAATAAAATTACTTTTTGTATTAATATTATTTATATTTTAAATAATTATGTTTGAATAGAAACAATTACCATATGACAAATGGTTATAATTATTTGAATATAAATAAATTATTATTCATAAAAGTCATAATTATACAAAAGGTCCTAACCATCTGAATAGAAGTTTTTGTCTGTTCATTCATTATAAATAAATCTTTCAGTATAACCATTTTTACTGCTTCTGATTAGAGAGTTTAAGGCTTTGTAGTAAGGCATAATTGCTTTTAAGAAAGTGTTTTTTATGCCTCAAAGCCAAAATTCTTTTCTATTATTTCTCTTTTCTTATTTATTTTTTCTAACAATTTAAATGCAATTATGAGAAATTTATATTTCACATAAGGAAGATACAAGGAAAAGAAATTGGCACGATTTGGAGATCAATATTAGATAACGTTCAAGGTGTCAAAGAATTAATGTTTTTATGGACCAAAATGTTAATTTTCATAAAGATTTTTATTAAAGGTATGCATTTTATTTTTTGTATAATTGCTGATAAAAAGATTGCCTGAATGAGATAACATGTTAACAATTTATTTTATTAGTGTGTAAAGTTAAAACACAATATGCAAAATATTGATTATATTGCATAAATTTATGCATATATTGAAATTGACTTCACAATTGGGTTTAATGAATTGTATTATATTTATTTGAAAAATCGATACTTATAAAGACTAGGATGGGAAATAGCCTAAAAGCATAAAATAGAAAGACATGAATTGATTTATGACTAAAAGAATTATCACTTGTCATCAAGTAACGAATTAAATTAGGTTCTAATGGAATGGTTGATTGTTAAATTGTCATGTCTTGGTTATATATAAAACATGCAAATTGTCCCATAGTTTCTATGAAAACAATCAGAAATAGGTAAAGAAATTTACCATGAGAAATTAGATGTAAGTAAAGAATATATGCAAAAATAAGATTTAGCTGTAAAATTAGTTTTATTATTAAATCATGGCACCAAAATTAAGATAATAAGTTAAGTCAAGCTATTTGTATGATTCTATCTTTGTTGGTCATTTATAAATCAAATGTTGATATATATATTTTTAAATTTATTATTGGTTCGAATTTTGATTAGTGTTTAATTTTCATGAAAACTAACTAAAATTAAATTGATATATGTGAATAATTATTATTAAGATATGGTGTTTCATGGATTAATTAGTGGATAATAAACCAAATAATGATTATTATCAGAAATATGAGTAGTGTGACATATATTTTACCTGCTAGATGTATTACACTATAAGTGATTTTACAAAACAAAATTTTATTGTGAACACTCATAAAGTGGAAATCATAAAAAGTTGTCAAATAGTTAATCAATGGTTACAAAAAAAAAAGCATTGCTGCTTTTCGCATATGGAATATTGATTAAACAAAAAGGCATGCCATTAAAAATATTGAAATATTTGTTGGTTACTAGCATTTTGAAAGATGCTTATCAAATCTAATTAGGCATGTTTATAAATTAGAAAAGAACATGCAAATTTAATGTTCCAAAGGCACCAATACATGCATGTGTTTAATTCCATTTTGTGATGGCATGGAGAACATTGGTACATTTTACCATATATTACAAAAATGAACTGAATGGGATAGAATTTTATTTCTTATACATATAAAAAGGATACGGATTATGAACATAGAATGCCATTATCCAATTAATAATTATTGGTTAAAGATAATGAAGGTATTTTTGCTTCTTGTACCTAAAAAAATGGCTTTTCATAGGCTGTTAAAATGCAAAGTGAACAAATTTATGAGCTTTTCAATAGTTTAATGACAATGGCAAAGATATGACTGGTTATATACCATATTAACGTATGGACTTAGATAATAATATTGGTTTGTGAAAGCTATAAGCTTTAGAGTTAGTCAATCAATAATTTAACCAATGCAAATTTATCACGAATTTTTGTATGAAATATGAGTAGAACTCATATTATAATTGTTGTTTATACTATTTTATGAAAATGATTTTTCGAATTCATGTTTCATGACTTGCATTGATATAGTGATCTAGATATAAACATATTGGTCACAAAATGATTGTGAAAGTATTTAAAATTGTAATTAAATATACTATAGACTCTTATTGTAAATAAGATATTAGTCGTATAAGTAAAGTTTGAATTTATTATATATCCAAAAATGTTTTAACCAATTAAAAGTGATAAATAACAGAGATATATATGGTACACAATGGTGGAGAAATAAAGTTCTCATAAAATTTTGAAATCAAGTTTAGAGGTTTCAATAATCATGAACTTGGAATTTGCCATTGGGCAATTACTATATGTATTAAAAACTCATGATAACATTTGAGATAGTTGGTTTTCACTAAAAGCCATCATTACAAATGAGATAATTTTAATAGCCAAATCTACATGATTTATAGGTATGAGGAGGATTATTATGGTTGGCTTAGAATAGCGATAAGCCAAAATTGATGCCACAGTCTTGATCATGTTGTGATAATTTTTTTTATGTCTATGATCTACTTCATGGATTGTACAAATGATTTATCATCTATAGTTTTATATAGTGAAAATTTTAAAGTATATTTACTTTGAAAGCCATGAGTGATTCAAAGATCTGGTGAACTTAAAAACTTTTATAATAACAAAAAGAATGCTATTTGATCCATTTGGGTGATGAAAATGGTTTTGTTCATGGTAATAAAAAAATTATTAATAGTGTCCATGATGAAATAGATTCATATAAATATTTATGAATTGACATAAAAGTTTTAAAATGAGACTATAGAAGCATGATTATATTTGAAATCTACTTATTGATGTAAACTCTTATATTAAGTTAAAATATAAAAGTTTTGAAACTTTTATTAAAATATTAATATATCAACTAATTATCTTTCACTAAGAGTGGATTTGGAGGCCTTTTACTTAAAAAAAAAAACCACCAAATAGTGAAAAGATAAATGAAATGGCAACTTGATTAAGTATAAATGATATCTTGATAATTGAGTGAGATATTCTTTAATAAAAGAATGCATACTTGTACATGGTAGGGGTGATAAGAATCAAAAGAAATAAAAATTACCACCATAGTGTTGTAAGATTTTAGTATAATTTTATGAGCAAATTATACATAAGTTTAAACACTTATTAAAGTAAAGTCATAAAAAGGTCCTTAAAAATCTTAAAAGGAATAAAATCATTTGATTTATTCATTGAGTTTATCCAATTGTACTATAAGTATAATTGTATTAAAAATGTATAAAAATATAGAAATAGAATGGTTGAAATTAATAAATATAGAGTTGTGGCCATAACCAAAATCAACTATTTCTTAAAATGATAAGAATGAGACAACTATGTTTGAAACATATAAATGATATGTAAAATGAAAAGTTTGGATATATTAGCCTGAAGTGATTATATTAGAGATTCAATCTCAAGTGAGGTAATTATCATAAAAGAAAATTGAATTCCAAAATATTTGATTAGTAGTATTATAAGTAGAATAAATTTAAACCCTTACTATTAGACACCAATAATGGGAACCCAACTTTGAATTAGTAACCTCTAATTACATAGTTTAATGGGTAAAAACAAGTTATTGTTATGTGTTTGTTAAACACTAGTAATATCCATTCAAATTTTAGAAACTAGTGTGATCCATTGTATGAAAAGGATGAGTTTTTATACTCTTAATGGAGTTTTAAATGTCTAAAGCAATGGAGACATAATGGAAACTCTATCTATATAAACATAGAAGTGGTGCTATTTCAACAAGAAGAATTGGGGTCTCTCCTGTAAATGTTTATGAATATGATAAGTACATGGCCATAATAGTGGTAAAAGTAGTTATAAACTTCTAATAGAAGAATAAATAAGTATTATGTGCATTATATCTTCAATTCTAACACTAGGAGTTGAGGTTTAATCTGTGGATACCATCAACTTCGTTATAATTTTAAGATATATATGCTAATTGAAAGTTTAAATTGATAGATACATTCTTTTATTCATAAGATTTATTTGTATGAAAAGTAAAAATTAAGGACCAATATTCCAAACTAGTGGGGATTGTTGGTAGTTTAAAATGTGGTGCATCCCACATTGGATAGAAAATTTTAATTATTAATGAATAAAATTAATTTTTGTATTAATTTTATTCATATTTTAAATAATTATGTTTGAACAGAAATAATTATCATATGATAAATGGTTATAACTATTTGAATATAAATAAATTATTATTCATAAAAGTCATAATTATACAGAAGATCATAACCATCTGAATAAAAGTTTATATCTATTCATTCATTATAAATAAATCTTTCAATATAATTATTTTCACTACTTTTGATTGAAGAATTTGAGGTTTTATTATATCTTAAAAACATAATTACTTTAAAAAAGTATTTTTCATGCCTCAAAGTTAAAATTTTTTTCTATTATTTCTCTTCTCTTATTTTTTTTTTTAACAGGTATTGCATGACATACGAGATTGTCCCAAACCTAAGGAGGTAAAAAGGAGATTAGGATTTAACCGGAACATGACACTTAATACAGCCACGTCTGCATCAGAATAGATTGATAAGGTATCAGACCAGTGTACCCAAGAAAAATCTGAAACCTTCTTGATAGTGGCATGGGCTATATGGTCCAGAAGAAATAATGAGATCCATGATGAAAGGAAAGGGAATGCATCTCAAACAACCAACTTTGTAGGAGCTTACAGATTGGAGTTCTTGCAAGCTCAACGAAACAAGCCAGTGGGATTTAGGAGACTATAGAAGGATGGAAACCACCACTTGATACACTGGTAAAAGTAAATTTCGATGGAGCTTGTAATAAAGAACATAAAATAGGAGGGGTGGAGGCTATTATCAGAGATGCCGATGGGATGGTTCTTGGTGCTGTTGCTGCTAAAATAACAGATGTAGCAGATCCCTGGACAGTGGAAGGGTGGACAGCAGTGAAAACATTACAGTTTGCTAAGGAAATGGGGTTTGAAAGAATTATGCTGAAAGGAGATGCGTTAGGGGTCATACAAAAGTTGAGAAATAGAGAAAAAGATCTATCTCCAATCGGCATTATCATAAAGAAAGCTAAAACATACATGAGACCATTTCATCACTGTCAGCTCACTCGTACTATAAGGGTTGGCAACCAAGCAGCACAAATTCTTGCTAAAAATGGAGAAAATTTGGACCATGATTTTTTTGAGTGGAATAATGCCCTTAGTTCATTTTCTTAGTCATTAATTCAGATTATAATCAACTATTTGATTAATGAAACGTCATTTTACATTAAAAAATTCAATTTCTCTAGATTTTGTTCAATAATATTTAAAAAAAGGAAAATAAATGATGTAAAATGAAATTCTTTTTAAAGATATGTAAAATGAAATAATGCTACACATCAACATATCTAATCATTATGCGATAAAGATGACTCGTAAAGATGACGCTCACTTTATCAACATACCTAATTAAATCTATTTAAATATGCATTTACTTTATCAACATAATAAATAATTAAAAAGATTACATAAATTATAGTAGTAATTTATTTTGCAATCAAAACAAGTATCTTCCATTTTATTTAAGTTCGGCGAAATGTTGTCTTATACGATCGCCATCCAAGAACTACGCTGAAACGTGATTCAGGGCGGGCAAGTCAAAACCACATCACAACACAAACAGCAGTAATATATTATCAAATAACTTTTCAGGGACAATATTGTCTTCGCAATGCCTAATTGTCGCGTTCATGAAATATAGGGGCCCATATATAATATATATAAAACATAAACACAATCCCTTGCCCCTCTCTTTAAGTTTTATATCGCCGCGCGGCTCCAAATGGTCCCATTGAGGAGCAAAAGAAAAAAAATTGTGTAAAATAATTTAGAGTTGCATTGTGTAAAAATAAATCGAATAATTTTTTTTAAATAAAATCGTCCATTAATTTCGTTACAAAAATTGCTTTTAAATAATTTCCATATAATTTTGATAAAATATTTTACTTTTTCTCAAATCAAACACTTAATTTTATTTGGATCAATTCAATTTTTATTTTATTTTTTAAGTTCAATTAAAATAATTTAATTTGAATAAATTTAAGACCAATAATTGAGTTAATGTGTTTTGAATTTATCTCGAATTAATTGTTTTTGAATCATTTTATGTTAATTAAAATTAAATTTGATTTAAATTTTGAATCCTAAAATTTAATTCGATTCAATTTTAAATTAAAATTTAATCATTTGAACTTGAAAGTCCAATAGGAGCCCCAATCAATTTTCAGGTTTCAAGCTCCAATTATAGGCTCCGATTAATTTTTAAATCTTAATTTTATTTTTATTTATTTGAAACTAATTAAATTAATTACAAATTACAAATTTACAAAAAAAATGAAAAAGAATGCAAGAAAACAAAGATACAGAGCATGAAGAAGTGGTTGATAGCTTACTGCCATTGTCACGCCTTAGGCAGGTGCACCATTACGCATACCTGAGGTTGAGGCCCGTGCACCAGGCGCACTGACGGGAGTTAACGCGCAAGGCCTTGGAGGGAGGCAAGGCCAGAACGCCCGCACAGCCTGTCGGCTAGCCCGTAAGGCCAAAGTCTGGCTTGCATGATGCCCGCACCACATCTTGTAGGGCCTAATATGAGAGATATGCAAGGGATCTTCTAAAAGATCACAGGATTAGTGGAGCCTTTTGACAGATCTGGTTGACCCTTAGAATCAGGAGATAGAATCCTGATTGATTGCAATCTTTGTAATTCCTTGATTTTAGCCTTGATTCTAGGAATTTAGCCATAAATGTAGATGGAAGCTTTAACTATAAATAGAGGGCTGCTCCACCCTCATTTGTACACCATCATACATTTCTATTTCAGTGAATACAAAGCATATTCCAGCAAGCTATCTTGTTTTCCTGTTTTCTCAAACTTGCGCATTTTGTTTTTCCTTTTGTTCTAGTGCCCGCACGCTTGTGTTTTAGGCTAACTTAGGCTAGAAGGAGGTGATTCCAAGCCTAATGCCGCACTAATTTTAAATCTAAAGTCAGAGCCCGTGACAGTTGGTATCAGAGCAAATTTAGTTCTACGTGTTTGTGTTGTTCAGGTTAGATCACAGTTGAGGAGATGGCATCCCAGAGTGATGTTGCTAGCCAACAACCAGAGGCCTAGGAGTAGGGGCGTGGAAGACGCAAGAAGGCCAATTCGAGAGACATCTGGTCTATCATAGACGGTAGGCTGGCCAAGATGAAGGTGAACAGGGGCGACATGTAAGAGAAGCTTAAGGATGTGGAGACTCACGTTGAAGCGCTAGACTCCATGAAGAAGGAGCTCCGTGGCTAGTTGCAAGTTGCTCTCAATAAAGGCATGGATGTGATCACCCAAAAGAATGAGACCTTTGGAGGCTATGGTGGAGACCATGCGCAATGGCATGGAGGCCATGAGTAAGAGGATAGAGAAGCTCACCAGCGAGCTCATTGCTTGCAAGACTGCCATTGGGAATGGCATGTTTGTTAGAGTGTCTAAGTCCAGGATGGATGTCCCCAAGCCTAAAGAGTTCAAGAGAACTAAGGCGGCCAACGAAGTAGACAACTACCCATGGGGTATAAAGCAGTAATTCCAGGCCATGGGCATGCAAGACGAGGCAATAAAGGTAAGCACCGCTGCTATGCATCTAACTGATGTAACCTTATTGTGGTGGAGGCGCAAGTGTGATGATGTTAGGCATAGGAGCACCAAGATTTGAACCTGGGCAGAGTTTCAAAAAGAGTTAAGGGAGTAATTTTACTCGGAGTATACCGATGATGAGGCACGGGCAAAGTTAAGCAGGTTGAGCTAGCAAAAGGACATAAGGGAGTATGTCCAGAGATTCTCTGAACTGATGCTACAGATCTCGGATCTAGGCGAGAATGATGCCTTTTTTACTTTCATTGATAAGTTAAAGCCATGGGTGAAGCATGAGTTACAACAGAGGGGAGTTCATGACTTGGCTAAAGCTATGACTACTGCTGAATCCTTGATAAAGTTTGAGCCTTTGAACAAGTTCGAGTCTTCCAAGCCCAAGGGTAAGGGCAAGGACGAAAGGGATCAAAAGAAGCAGTCCAAGAAAAGGATCGTGACTGGGAGTCCAAGGATAAAGACTGAGACAGTTCAACTAAGGATGGCGAGAGGAAGCCACCAGCAGGTAAGTGGAAAGCAAAGAAGACCGAGAGTCACTAGCATGCTACCTATGTGGAGAGAGCCACATAGCATGTAATTACCCACAGAAGGGCAAGCTGGCTGCTGTAGATAAGGAGTCAAAGGTAGGGGCAGCAAAGTTTGAGTCATTGGTGCTCAATGCTATTTAGAGTAAGGGGAGCCGTAAGCCAAAGGCTTGATGTTTGCTGATCTGATGGTTACGGGTCAGAAGGTGAGCGCACTGGTGGACACAGGTGCCTCACACTTATTTGTTTCAGGTGATGGAGCCCAAAAGCTCGAACTAAAGGTGCAAAAAGGGATTGGTACCATTAAAATGGTGAACTCAAGGAGGTTCAAGCCATTGAAGTAGCATAGGGAGTGGAGTTATAGCTTGGAGACTGGAAAGGTAAAGAGACCATAGAGGTAATACCTTTTGACGACTATTAGTTTATGATTGGGTTAGATTTCCTTGTTCGGATTAACGTCCTTCTTGTACCTTTTACCAATTGTATTTGCATCCTAGATGCACGGTGCCAATGCCTAGTGCCATTGAGAAGAGGGTCTGGAGTTAGGTCGCAGGTGGTGTCAGCCATCCAATTTACCAAGGCGATAAGCAGAAAAGAAAACACTTTTTTGGTAGCCTTGAAGTATGAAGAGCCAAGGGAGAAGGAAATCGAGTCACCCTTGGAAGTGCTAAAGGTGCTGAAAAACCTTTAGTGATGTGATGCTCGTAAAGTTGCCTAGCCAGCTACCACCTAAGAGGGAGGTGGACCACAAGATCGAGCTGGTGTCCGAGGCCAAGCCACCAGCTAGAGCCCCTTACCTAGTGGAAGCAGCTCAAAAAGTTAGTTGATTTAGCTTTATCAGGCTATCGAAGGCACCATATAGTGCATCGATTCTATTTCAGTGCAAGCATGATGGGTCGTTGTGGTTGTGTATAGACTACTGGGCTTTGAACAAGCTGACTGTTAAGAACAAGTATCCCATCCCATTCATTACGGACTTGTTCGACCAACTTGGAAGCGCAAAGTGGTTCACCAAGTTGGATTTGAGGTCGGGCTACTACCAAGTCAGGATCACTGAGGGAGATGAGCCTAAGATAATATGTGTCACTCGGTATGGTTTGTATGAGTTCCTGGTCATGTCATTCAGACTCACGAATGCCCCAACAACATTCTACACCCTTATGAACAAGGTATTTCAGTCGTTCTTTGATCGATTTGTTATGGTTTATTTAGATGACATTGTGATCTACAGCCAGACTTTGAGAGAGCATGTAGACCACTTGAGATAGGTGTTCGAGGTGTTGTGGGCACATAAGCTATTTGTCAAGAGGGAGAAGTGCTTATTTGCCTAACAGGAGATCCCATTCTTAGGCCACATAGTGGGAAGGTGGTAGGATACGCATGGATGAAGGCAAGGTGCATGCCATCTTGGAGTGGGAACTGCCAGCCAAGGTCATTGAGTTGAGGTCATTCCTTAGGTTGGTTAACTACTATAGGTACTTCATCAAAGGTCACTCAGCAATAGCCACGCCATTGACTGACTTGCTCAAGAAAAAAAAGAGCATGGGAGTGGAGCGCAGGGTGCCAGAAACCTCTGACAAGTTGAAGTAGGCTATGACCAAAGAGCCAGTCTTCGCCTTGCCAGACCATGCCAAGCCATATGAGGTGCATATGGATGCATCAAACTTTGCCATATGGGGCATGTTAATGCAGGAGGGACATCCAGTCGCATTCAAAGTAAAAAGCTGAATAAGACTAAATGTAAGTACATGGTCTAAGAAAAAGAGATAACTGCAGTGGTGCACTGCTTACGCACTTGGCGCCATTACCTGTTGGGGTTGAGGTTCATGGTTAGGACGGACAATGCGACGACCAGCTACTTCCAGATGCAGATGGCAAGATTTTTTTATGAATTTGATTTCTAGATAGAGTACAAGCTAGGACGGGCGAACCTGGTGGTAGACGCCCTAAGCAGGAAAGGTAACCTTGCTACCATTAGACAACCAGAGAGGTTACTGGTGCCGCGCATCAAAGAGGAACTTACGCATGATCCTACAGCTAAGGCTCTTATAGAATACGCCTAGCAAAGTAAGACTAGGCGATTTTAGGTGTAGGATGGTTTGTTGTACACCAAGGGCAATAGACTGTTTGTACCATAGCATGAGAAGCTCTGTAGGGAAATTTTACAAGAGTGTCATAATTCAAGGTGGGCTGGACATCCAAGAGTGAGCCGTACCTTGGCGTTGCTAGAGGATCGATACTATGGGCCACACATGAGGGATGATGTGAAGGCCTATGTGAAGACTTGTCTTGTGTGCCAACAGGACAAGGTGGAGCTCAAAAACCAAGGCGTCTCTTGGAGCCATTGCCAGTGCCAAAGCGACCATAGAAAAGTGTTTCTCTGGACTTTATAGTCAGTCTACCTAAGACAGAAGGGTTTGGAAGCATCATGGTAGTGGTGGACAGGTTTTCCAAATATGGAATCTTCATTCTAGTAACCAAGGAATGCCCAACCGAAGAGGCAGCTCGATTGTTCCTAAAGAACATGGTTGAGTATTAGGAGTGTCGAGGACCATTGTTAGTGATCGAGATAGGCATTTCACAGGCAGGTTCTGGATTGAGTTGTTCAAGTTGTTGGGGTCAGACTTGAACTTTTCCACCAGCATGCATTCGCAGACCGATAGGTAGACTGAGCATGTGAATGAACTATTTGAGGTCTACCTTAATCACTATGTGAGTGCCACATAAAGGGACTGGCCAAAGTTGCTAGATGTTGCCCAATTTTGATACAACTTGTAAAGGAGCGAGGCAACGAACCAGAGCCCATTTGAGGTTGTGACAGGTTAACAACCACTAACACCCAGTTCGATTGCTATAGGTTATACTGGGTCGAATCCAGTAGCATACAAGTTTGCCAAGGCTTGGCAGGAGCAAGCTAACTTAGCCAGAGTCTGTCTACACAAGGCGGCAAAGAGGTCGAAGAAGTGGGCAGACCAAAATAGGCAGGATGTGCAGTTTCAGGTTGGAGACTTAGTGTTGGTGAAGCTGTATCCCATTGTGTGCCATAGGAGGCTACACAAAGGCCTAGTTCAGAGGTATGAGGGACCTTTTCAAGTAGTCAATAAGGTAGGTAAGGTTACCTATAAGCTGGATATGCCACCCAAGCCAAGGGTACACCTAGTGTTCCATGTAAGCCTGCTCAAGCCATTCTATAAGGATGAGAGAGATCTAGGATGGATAGAGTCAAAGTGTGTGCCACTAAGAGCAAGGGCTTCATATAAAAAAGAGGTCCACAGCATCATAGTGATCGAAAGGTGAGATAAAAAAACTACCAACCAAGACAAGAGTACTTGGTGCACTAGAAAGGACTTCTAGATAGTGAGGTGAGCTAGGAACTAGCAGAGGACTTACGACAGTTTGAGGACCAGATCAGGCAGTGCCATACAAAGGATGCAACGAGGGCATTATGCAATCAGGTGGAAGAGAATGTCACGCCCTAGATGGGCACACTAGGCACATCAAGCGCACCAGTAAGCACACTCGAGGTTGAAGCCCGCACACCAGGTGCACTGATAGGAGTTAACGTGCAAGGCCTTGAAGGTAAGGCCATAAAAACTCGCACAGCTTATCGGCCAGCCCACAAGGCCAAGGTTTAGCCTGCATGATGCCGTACCACATCCGATAGGGCCCAATATGAGAGATACATAAGGGGATTTTTGAAAGATCACAAGATTAGTAGGAGCCTTCTGGCAGATCTGGTTGACCCTTAGAATCAGGAGATAGAATCCTGATTGATTATAATATTTGTAATTCTTTGATTTTAGCTTTGATTCTAAGGATTTAGCCATAAATGTAGCTGAGAGCCTCAATTATAAATAGAAAGCTGTTTGACCCTCATTTGTACACCATCATACACTTCTGTTTCAGTGACTACAAAGCATATTACAACAAGCTATCTTATTTTCCTGTTTCTCTCAAACTTGTGCATTCTGCCTTTCCTTTTGTTTTAATACCTGCACGCTTGTGTTTTAGGCTGACTTAGGCTAGAAGAAGGTGATTTCAAGACTAAGGCCGCACGAATTTTGAGTCTAATGTTAGAACCTGTGACACAATAACAAGCTAAGTTGCCTAGTACTACTATATTACTTTAACACCCTACGACGATAGGTCTTTCACTATTCATCACCTCGTAATTTTTTTCCAATATAAGAATTCATTAATTAAAAGACTAAAAGGAATTCACAAAAGAGGAGGCAGAGAGATTGATTCATTATCCACCCATACTTACAATCCTATTCAAACAACCTAGCCTGTCTATAACCTAGACAAACATTACAATTGAAGGGACATAACCTTTGCCTTATGCACCATACCCTTACAGCACCATCAGTCCACCATTAATCACCACCTCTTAAGAACCTGCGAGCCTCATTAACCCTCAATTTAGCCTTATAGAGCCTCTACACCAAGCACCCCATTCCCTTCACCGCATCGACATTAAACACCAACTGAAATCAATCCCTCATACACAAGTCCAGACCTTTTTCAAACACACCACAACCTAATGCCTTCACGGCCAGCACCATTCTTAAACACTAGCCCTTCATAGAACTAGCACCAAACCCCAGCACCTAAATCTACCACCTACCTCTATTCTCCACAAAGCCACCCCAGCCAAGACCATGGTCTCCACCATCGTAAGACTTACCTACCACTAAAAGCCACTATCATTACTGCCAAAACCCTTACCTGCACCAACCTTCTAAATAGCCATCTAATCAAGTGGTTAAACCTAAAAAACAATAGCCATTTGAATCTGTCATCACTACTAACCCTTTTTAAAACCCTTAACATCCATCAACCCATATTAACCTAAAACCTATCACAAACAAAAAAAAATCACGAGAAAAACCCTAACACCTTTAACTAATAGAAAACCACCCCCTGGTGAACCACAAAAAACAACCAAAAATATATATATCACAATCTTCCCTGAGGGAGGAACCTTAGCACCAAAGCCATCATATGAAAATAAAAATCAGTTTCATTTAAAAAAAAAAAGGGAAAAGATAGCCATAAACCATCAACACCAGTGGCATGGACTTCCGATAGCTCACAACGGTAATTTTTTTAGATGATTAGGACCCGTGATAACAAAGATTGAAAAGAGAGCAATAGCATATTAAAACTATAAAAAGATCCAATGGCAAAAGAGGGAGATTTGAAGGTTTGAAGTTTCAAGCTAAATATTCAAATCTAGGCTATTATGAGATGATTTGTGAAAAATAGATCTTAGATCTGAGAAGAGAACGAGAAGGAAAAGCTTTCAGAGAAATTCAGGAACCAATCGATGCCAGTAAGCAGTGGCTAACAGTTGAGTGGTAGATGTGTGGCAACAAAGTGGTAAAGACGTGGTAACAAAGTTGTTAAAAATTGGGTTAAGGGGTAGCTGTTGGTTTTTTTTAAGAATGAAGATTTTTCTTTCAAGAAAAGAAGAAAATGAATTAAAAAAAAAAACCTTGATTTATAGTTAGCTTAAAAAAAAAGGTAAGGGATCTGACAGGTCAAAGCTGACCCGACCCAACTTGATTGGTGACCCAGGCCGGTCCATTATTGCAATTTGACCTACGACCCAAGCAACTCAATCCACATCTATTTTAATCTAGTATAGATTAGACCCGAACCTTGCTTTCGGCTCTTTCATTAAATTGGGTTCAAACTTAATTTCTAGTAAATTCAATGTGACCCACTCTCTAATTATTTATGTTGCATGCATTTTTTACATAAATATATATTTTTTATTATTATCTTTTAAAATTGCTGGGAATGAAAATCTATATATATAATTTTCATTTTGTAAAAGAAAAAATAAATTATTATATATATAAAGCGATTAAGATTATAATTTTAATTTAACTTTATAAAATTATATTTATAAATGTTACAAGATTAAAATTAAATGAAAATCTTCTAATGATGAGACTTCGAGAAGTCCAAGTAGTGATTCTTAAGAATTCCTTAGGTGAGAAAAGCTTTCTAAAATTGCTAAAGTATTGAAATATTTAAAAAGTCTTTTCAATACAAAGATTTTCATTTCTTTCTTTAATTTGAATAATTTTTTTAACTAATAATAATAAATATAAATAAATATAAAATATAAAATATTTATAAAAATATACATTTTTAGGAAACAAATTTATTTATGGAAAATTGAATAATGGTATAACTTTTAAGGTAAAATAATAATTAAAAAATGATGACGATGAATTTTTTATGATGAGATTTTAAGGTATTTTGAGTAATAATGCTTAAGAAATCTCTAGATGAGAAGATTTTTTTTTTTAAATGCTACCAACGTATTAGAGTATTTATAAAAATTTTCAATACCATAAAAATTTTCCTTTTCTTCTAAATAATATAAAAAAGAAATTAATAAGTAATTTTTTTAAAAGGGGAAAATTAAAATGTGTGCATTAACATTTCATTGTTTGCCTTTGCATGTATGTCATTTATTTTTTAAAAATAATAATAAAAATAAAAATAGCATCCGGTGATGAGATTTTAAAAAGGTCTGAGTAGTGATTCTTTAAAAATCTTTAGATAAAAAAATTTATCTAAAATGTCGTCGATGTATTGGATCATTTAGAATAATTTTTGATAAAGATTTTTCATCTATTTTAACAAATAGAATAAAAAATGAACTTTTAAAATATTATTAGGATTAAATTATAGTTATCATATTTCATTACATGCATTATAAATATTGATTTTTGAGATAAATATGAATCGCCGATGATAGGATTTTTGATAATTTTGAGTAGTGATTCCTAACAGATCCTTAGGCAAGAAAGTTCCTTTTAATATTGTCAAAATATTGAAATATTCTTAGGAATATTTCAATAAAAAAGTCCTTATTTATTTTTTTAAATCAAGATAAAAAAATAAAAAAAAAATGTTTTTTTGCAATAAAAATTTTAAGAAAATTAACTTTAAATACAAAATTAAGACCTTTTGTCCAAATTGAAAGATAACACATAATTAATTGTTATCAGTTTTTTAATGGGCATTATAGGGGTGCTAATCCTTCCCCACGCATAATCGATTTCCAAACCCAAACTATTCCCTAGACTTAAAAATTATCTTTTTAATAAGTTTTAATTTTTTTAAAATTTTATTAAAGGATAAGTTTTAATAGGTGGCCAATCATACTTAGCCAAAAAGATTAGTGATGACTCCTCCTTTTTATTTTCAAATTTGTTTAACGAACCTTAAAAACTGTTATAATAGCTTGACGACTCTACTTGGGACATCATTTTTTTTAAGGAGTCAAGCCAAAAAATTAATTAGGTGTTATCCTTAATTGTGATTAATGGTTTTAATTAGTATTTAACATTAATTTTCTCTATTTTGATTTTTTTTAAATAACAATGGTAATAGAAATTTACATGCATTTCATTTTAATTATGTCATTTATTCATTTATTATTTTATGTTTTTATATATTATTATTGATAAATTGCAAAGCATTTAAGATTAGGTTTTAATGTTATATTCCCTCATTCACACATGGCATATCCATATTATGCATGAGCTCCATGCCCATGCTTAATCCTCTTTATAAGGAGTGAAGTACCTATAATCTCATGAGGTGAAAATCTCTACAATAGCAAGTGAAATACTCACACTCAAATTGAACCATTTTCGTTTGTAGCCTATAATAGGTGAGTATCAGGATGCCTTACTAGTTCTATGTGGACGTTAGTCAAGAATAATTTGAGAACCTATAGACATATAAATCTTCACTCAACATACAATGAGCCTTAGGGGACCAGCTATAGGTGGAGTGATGTCGACTTTTTTTTAGAAATAACCCAAATTAGGACACTAATATGATATACATTTAGGGATAATAATGGCAGGTAAAATTAAAATTTTGGAAAAAAAGAAATAGAAATTAAAAAAAAAGCATTTTTTGAAAAAGAAAAGAAAAGAAAATTTTCATTTAACATATAGTTCATTCATTTGTTGGTTATCCAAAATTTACATTTTCAAAAGATGTTTTAAAATAAAATGAAGAATTTTTTTAACATTATCCAACAAACATAAAAAAAAAAAAACAATTTTTTTCAAAAATAAAGTTTTTCTTAAATTCTTTGGTTGTTGGCCAAATATAAATTAATAAAAAAAATTTTGAATCCTAATTATTCTGTGTGATAAAAAATGCACGTTCTTGAATTTTTCCTTTTCCTAATAAAGAAAAAAAAAAGAAAAAGAGAGAATTTTAAGTTTGAATGTTTCATCTTTTGCATTTTAATTTAATCTTGTTGCATACATTTTTATTATTTTTTAAAAAATAAAAATAATAAGATAATACATGTTCCCATCTAATGATGTCATAATAAGATAATACATGCATTTCATTTCATGCATATGTTAATAAATGATACATGCATCCATGCACATCTTAATAGTAATGCATGCACTCCATCTCATTACATATTTTAAGGTAGTGTCAATCTCGTTAGGCCAGCACAACACGTGCATTGCATTTCATGTAGATATATCTCATGTACATGATATGTTCGCACATTTCATACAAGTAGGTGGCATTAGTCATAGGTATATATCTCATCACTCATGTAGTATGTCATTGCATTTCAGTATATGGATTCATGAATGGTAAGGTTTTATAGAACATGTGTTGCATTTCATACCCTACCATCCAAGCAACATAACATTATATTCTTTGTATACATATTCATGGATGATAAAATTTTTATCATTTGGGGCCCGATACATGTGAAAATTCATTATATTAGGCATTTTGATGTTCCGTGACATTCTTTAGGTATCATTGTCATATTTATAAACATGCTCTATGTGTCATATAAGTTAGAAATTATTTTGTGGCATTCATTCAATAAGGGTCATAATATAGAATTTTTAGTTTAAGTCCCAAAATAAAATATCTGTCTTGGCGGGAATTAGAATGGCAAAAATAAGAGATCAATTAAAAGAAAAAATTAGCGCATTAGAGTTGAATCAAGAGAAATTGTTGCACAACCTTCGAGCGATGAAACAATAAATTGCTCAATTGATGGAAATGGTTAAAGGTAGTGGTATGGTTAAGTTTATTACTCCTTAAGGGCCATTATCATTTCCAATTCTATTAAATCAAGATCAACTAGCTCCTATTCATTTCAGCACTTTTTTTTAGTATACTAGGCATTGGGTGATTCAAATAGTGATCAAATTTTAGGCAAGCTCAAGAAAAGAATGAATGAATTGGCCACACAAATGACTGAACTCAAAAGTATAATTTCCAAGATGTAGTCATTTGGCTTCAAACAACCTTCACCAACTATCTTAATTCTAAACCCGCACTTAAGTTCTTCTCATGACTGTTTTCGACCTTCTTTCCAAGCATCTAGGATTAGGCCTCTAAATTTCATACAACCTCCAAGAATTTTACACCTGAATTCATGCCTACCACCTCTCATGTCACAACCACTTGTTCAGTATGCTATCGCATCACCACTTTTTCAACCCAATTTTCGATCCAAAGTTTCCCAATTCACTCTAACACCAACTGTACCACCAATTTTTCAACAAAGCAATCGAACTATAAAACATAAAAAGTCTTGCACCACCAACACAAAAGGAATAACCCCTATTGACCTAATATCCATATCTTACATAAATTTAAATCCATTATTTCGAGAAAACTATCTTATTGCTCTTGTCCTTATTAAACCCCTTAAACCACCTTATTCCAAATGTTACCACCCAATGCCTAATGTGAATACCATTTTGGCATTATCGGCCATTCTTTAGAAGATTGCATGCCTTTGAAATACAGGGTACAGAGATTGATGAAAGTCGAATATTTAGGTCTTGACGTTGAAATGAAGCCAGTTGTTTATAGGAATCCTTTATTGATCCATGCTAAGATAGCAAGCAATGTTATAGGTAATAGTCAAGTTGGCCAAGATAATGAATAAAAAGCAAAAGCCTTAAAGCAAAAAATTATTCGTACCACCAATCATAGTCAACTTTTTTTGGATTTCTTAGATGAAGGAAGAGGGAGTAAGAGCCAGTCTAGCACTTTTTGCCCTTAGTTCAAAAATGGTTCATGATGTGTAAACTTGAAACTTTTGGGAATGGATAAAAACTTCTCTTGATCAGAATTTCTTATGGATAAACATCTCTGTTTACGTTTAATTTTTTATATAATGATATGCTTAAAGGAGTCCATAAAAAAAATAATAGTTGTAAATATATTTTCACTAAAGTTTTTAGCTAGAAGGAATATATTTGAATAAGTTGACCTTTAGGATGGAATTTAAACTCCTTCTCAACAATAATAATAAAATTTGACTTGTATATCATGCATTATTTGTTTGAATTCATTGTTTTTCATGCCAACTAAAGATAAGAATGATGATTGTGAGTATAATTTCATCAAACCTTTGAAGCAAAAAGGTATTTTTGAAAGTTTTATCTAAAGGCCAATAATAGAATTCATGTCATGCATTTATGACTTTTGGTAATTAATAAAAAGGTTCAAGGATAGCACGTTTTCAAAACAAGATGAGTTAAATCTACGTACCTACAACTCTCAAGCTTGTACTAGAATTATAAAAAATGAAAATGCAAGTCAGATGGACAGAATGAAAAGTGCACAAGGAGATACTAAGGAAACAGTTATGGGAATGTAATAGAATATGGATAGACAGTTGGCAGAATTAAAACAGTTGTTAGTAGGTTTGACAAAAGGAAAAGGAATAGTTGAAACACACAGGGCAAGGGAGGAAATAGATATTGAAGAATCATTATTTCCACCTGGGTTCACATATCAATATGTTCAAGACCCTCATATGTCACAAGCACCTTTAGTAATTCATCAACCTTATACTGACACTTTTGCCAAGTTACCGTCAATTCAGATAAATGTCAATTATGGGCCTACTCCATATGACTCCATTGCTATGCCTAACTTGGATAATCCTAAAAAAATGGAAGAAACTGAAAAGAGAGTTAATTTATAAGGAGATATGGTGATGAAAGTTAAATATGATTTGTTGGAAGAGAGATAAAGGTAATTGAAGGCCATAATATATATGGGAGTGTTGATGCTAATGAACTTAATTTAGTGCTTGATTTTGTTATTTTATCAAAATTTAAAGCCTCAAATTTTGAAAAGTATGATGAAAGAAATGCCATTTAACACATATTATCATGTACTACGGAAAGATGATAGGCCACACTCATAATGATAAGTTGTTGATCCATTATTTTTAAGATAGTTTCATTAGGTCTATAGTAAGGTGATATGCCCAGCTAGACCGAAGTAAGATTTGCTCATGAAATGATTTGGCTAGGGCCTTTCTAGCACAGTTTAAGCATGTTGAAAATATGGCACGAAAAAGGTTGTCCCTACAAAATATAGGAAAAAAAAGGGCCAATTGAAACTTTCAAAGAACATGTACATAGATGGAGACACACAATAGCCCAAGTACAACCACCTTTGTCAGAGAAAAAAATCTTTGTTCTATTTATTAATTCCCTAAACACTCCCTATTACGAAAGAATTATTGAGAATATATCAAAGAAATTATTGACATGGTGATTATAGGGGAAATAATAGAAAACATAATCAAGAATAACAGAATTGAGTTGAAAGATGCAATTAATGATGAAAAGGGAAATACATCGAAAAACAATAAAGGGGAGGTGCAAGCAGTCACACATGAAGGGCATTTACTTAAGAACTTCATCACGTGCAACCCTTATCCTCTTCATCAACCCAATTTTCATCAACCCCATTTCCCTATCATAGGTAGTATCTCTTAAAATTCATATATTTGCTAACCAAGCCAGTTTTTGGGCTTTTTAATAAATTCCTATCCCTAAATAACCATTCATGATCTTGCCCCTACATTTGATTCTACCACCCGACTAACAAAGAATAAAAAAAGATCGAGAAATGACCAAGAGTAACTTTTAATCCCTATTTTTCACCTTTTGCCTTTACTAATAGATGGTTGATATTTCACTCTTATGCCTCCAAAAACAACACCAAATCCGTCGATCCTATTGGTAAGTGTGATTATCATATGAAGATAATTGGCCACTCGATTGAAAAATATAGACAACTAAAGGAAAATGTTAAGGATCTCATCAAGAATAGTATTTTGACTTCATAACTTATGAAACAATGGAAGTTGACTTTATCCAGATACAAAATCTAAGGAGTTGAAATGTGAAAGGAGGTATTGAGTTTTGAAAGATCAAGATAGGATGCTTTTCTTTTAAACCTTTGACCTTTTATGTATGACATGTGTATGGTGTCCCTAGGAGTTATTTAAATTAATCTTGTTAGAATTTATTTTGGAAAAAAATGAATTTTTTAAATTTTACTATGAAATTTTATCTTTATGCATTTGTTTGAATAAAAGTCCCACATAATTAATTTTTCAAAATCATAAAATAAAATGTTCTTTGTAAAAAAATAAAATAAAATAAAATAAGAAAAGAAAGAAAAAAGAAAGAGAAAAAGTTATCTTTTGTAATAAAAGATAAAAATAGTCTCGAAGTAACTGATGATTACTATTAAAAAATAAACTTATCCAATACATTCACACTTTTCTTGACCGTTCCTATGTTGCAATTTTTTGAATAACTTCACTTACCAGTTATAATCCTTTAAGGGGCATTAACTTCAACTTACGAACCTTGTCATCATTTGACATATTGAGATAATAATATTTTCTTGGGCAATGAACAAAAAAGACTAATTTTGAAAATTCTTTTGAAATTCAAAAACCAAGCAAGACACTTTTTCAAATTTTTAATTGGTAATTTAATACGCGTCAAAATTTTGTCAATATAATTGAACTATTTAAATTCTTTAAATGACCATAGACATGAAAAATGCCTAAAATTTCTCTCTCAAATAGTCTTTGTTTCACATCTTAAGGTACATTGAACAAAAAAAGAAAAATTCCTTTTTGCCTAAGATAATTTGTTTCCTACCTTAATACCTTTTCCCTTCATTTTACCAAAAAAAGCCAAACAATTTGGAACCAAAAAAAGTTTTTTCACTATGTGATCAAACAAGGGAACATTCATATAACCTGATTTTCACTATCATAAGAACCTTGAATGGAAAACAAGATGGGGCATCAATCATGCAAAAATAATTTATGGTTATAACACAAAAGTAAAGGAAAAAATAAAAACAAAAAGAAGCCTTTTATCTCTTTCTTCAAATAATTTTTTTTTTAACTAAGTAATCGTGTTTGAAATGATAAATGGTCATTTTTTATCCTTTTCATATAAAAAAATTATCCACTTGCTACCTATTTGAGCCACTTAAATTTTTCGTTTCAAAGTGAACTATGACCAAGGATCGTCTTTTACAATGGGGGTAAAATAAGGATATCTTGAAGAGCGTAACTTTAAGAAAAATGTTTGATAGTAAGAGCATTTAACATGCACCTCAGAGATGAGTGTCCAGGGCAAAAAGTGAATGAAACTTCAATTAGAATCCTACGAATTCAAGAAAGTAAATTGCTAAAAATGAAATCAAATGTTTTAAAAAAATACAAAAGGTAAAAAAACAAAGATGTGCATCTTGGAAATGAGAGTCAGGGACAAAAAGTGAATAAAGCTTTAGTTAGAATCTCAAGTAAAAAAAACAGATAGAATTCAAGAAAATAAAATACTAAAGTTGAAGTCAGATGTTTCCAAAAAAGAAATAGCAAAGAAAAAAAGACAAACACCTTAGAGATGAGGATCCAAGGTAAAAACTGAATAAAGCTTTAGTTAGAATTCTAAGTAAAAAGAAGATAGAATTTAAGAAAGTAAAATGTTAAAGATAAAGTCAAATATTTCCAATAAAATGTTTCCAAAAAAAAGGAAAAGAACAAAGAATGGAAGACAAGCACATCGAAGATAAGGATCCGAGGTAAAAAGTAAATGAAGCTTTAGTTAGGATCCTAAGAAAAAAGAAGATAGAATTTAAGAAAGTAGAATGCTAAAGTTGAAGTTATATGTTTTAAAAAAAAAAAGGAATAAAGAAAGAAAGACACATGACTTTTAATCCAGAGAATGCTCTATAAGATTCTTGGTTTAATTACCCCGAATAACATATTTTGAGCTTATTTATCCATTCTTTCATAACATTGAACCTTGGCCTACATTACATACCTTGAAATATCCATTTTGATCAAATATGGACACTTGAATTGAAGAGTTGTGTTCTTGAAAATTTGTATATACTTGTTAGTATTTGATAAGATTTTACCTAGTTCCTCATTGTTAGAAAATATAGTTCTAAGGTGACAACCCAAAAAGGATAGTTTAGAGCTAGAGCCACTCTTAAGGGTCCAAAAGAATTTCAGAAGTTTCAAAGTTCTATCCAAAATAGAAAGTCTAGATGCAAAACCTTTTGAAACACCAATACCCATTAAATATTTTGTATTTCATTAAACAATTAAAATAAAAAACCCTACCTTTTTCTCTTTTCAAATCTTTTTTGAAAAATAATTGCTAGTTTTAATGCACATTAAAGTATCACAGTATGCCATACTTGATTTTCAATAAAAGAAAAGCATTTTAGAAAACTTATCTCTTTCATAAACCCAAGAGAAATCTTTGCAACCCTCGTCGAGCCTTCATTAAGATATGCCCACCAGTGAAAAGAATTGAATTGTTGATTATCCTCATTCACAAGCATTTCAAATAGTAATCATCAATTTTTAAGAGATTCGAAAGTCATGGGTTTTTAACTTTTCTCATTAATTATGAAGATACTTTTTGTGGGGTAACTTTGTGATCACTTTTGAAAAGTTTGAAGATTATTTGAGCATTTTGTACGAAATATTAAGAACATTTTTTATGAAAAGTAAACATTAAAAATTTGAATAGAGATCTTAAAAAAAAAAACAAAAAAAGAATGAGAAAAGCATTTGACCTACATGTTGCAAAAACAAAAATGACTTCGCATTTACATCATTTGCATTCGCATTGACATTTACATTGTGAGAAAGACATTTGATATGCATGTTGCAAAAATAAAAAAGCCATTCGCATTTGTATCACTTGCATTTTTATTAACATGTGCATCATGAAAAAGACATTCACATTCACATCTCCATCATGAAAAAGACATTCGCTTTTACATCACTTGCATCTGTATCATGAGAAAGATTTTGCATTTACATCATCTGTATTATAACCAAGGCTTTCACATTTACATTATAAGAAAGACATTCGCATTTGCATCATGGCATCTACATCATAAAAAAAGTATTTTTAGGGCCATCTACATGAAATGAACATTGGCAATTGCATTATGAAAAAAGTCACATATATTTGTATCAAGCATTCATATTTTTCCATTTGCATAGACATTTGCATTTGTATCATTTGATCAAAATAGACATCTATATGATGATAGTGTTTGTTAACTTTGTAAATATTAGAAAAAAAGAAAAGAAAGGAAATAGAAACATTTTAAATAGTAAAAAAAAAAAAAAGAAAAAAAAGAGGGAAGAAAAAGTATGAAGTTTTTGAGAAAAGAGTTTATGAAGAAAAAAAAAGAAAGAAAAGTCTCCTAGTTCAAAAGATAAGAAAATAAGAGTCTACCAAAAAAGAAAGGAAGGAAAGAGTTTGAAAAAAAAAGAGAAAACAAAAAAAAAAAAAGAAAAAATAATGAAAAAAGGCAAATAAAAAAATGAAGTCTATTATGAAAAGATGAAAGACAAATAAGAAAAAGAGAAAATAGTTTGATAAGAGACCAAAATGTCAAAAAAGTTTGAAGAATTGAAAAAAAATTATCTGTAAAAAATAGCGGGTTGTTGAAATAATGAATGAAAAAAGATGAGATACAATACAAGATTAAGATTTAATTCCAGTCTAACTGGCACCTAAATCAAACTAAGCCTAGTCTAGCTGGCATCTTGATTTAACTAAGCCTAGGTTAGTTGGCACCCAAATCAACCTAAGCCAAGATTAGTTAGCATCCGAGCTCAGATTAGCTGGCACTTTAAGCTTAGATTAACTAGCATATTAAGCCTAGATTAGTTGGCACTGAAAGGTTTTAAGTCCAGTTTAATTAGCATCTGAATTTAAGCTCAATGAAATTGGCACCAGTTAAGAAAAATGTTGTGATCAAATTTTCTACAAAATTGCTCAGTGGTGATATTCAAAGTTCAAAAAATCTTAAAATTTGAATGTTTTCCTTTTTATAAACAAATTTTCAGAAAATAATTTATAAGTCCTCCAAGCAAAATCTTAGATTTTTAAATGATGTCAAAGACTTCTGTGCAAAACCTCATATTTTTACATGATTTCTAAGACCTCTAAGCAGAATGTTTAAATTTTATTAATGCTTCAAGGCCTTTAATTAGAGGAGCTTTCATACATGATAAGATCTCTAAGGCTTTTGAGCATAATATTTAATACTCCTGGGTATAATCTCTAAGACCTTCAAGCATAATCTCTAAAACCTCTAGACAAAAAATTTTACGATTTAAGGCCTCTTATTAGATGAGTTTTCAAAGATGTTGAGATTTGTAAGACCTCCGAGCATAATCTCTAAGACCTCGACGCGTAATCTCTAAGTTTTTTGGGCAAGATTATAAGTTTTTCGAGTTGAATATATTTTAATTTCAATATTTGTAAGATTTCTAAGCATAATATTTTGGTTTATTTTCAAAAGTTATTGAATTTTTTGTTTTCCAGTGTTTAAACTTATTGATTAAAAAAATAAAAATAAATCAAGAAAAACCAAAAATGAAAAAAATAAAATCAAGAAAATAAAAAAAATTAAAAAAAACTTTTGAAAATTTTTGAATCGTTACTTTGAACAAAATTGTTGTGTATGTTTTTACCATATTCTTGATTTTTAGCAATGTGCAAAGAATGGTAATTGTAGACACCTAATTTTGTTTGGATGGATTCAGCTTTTTTTTTTTTTATGTTCAATTCAAATAATTTAATTTAGACTAATTTAAGTGCGATAATTGAATTAATGTGTTTCGAGCTTACCCCAAATTAATTGTTTTTGAATCATTTTATGTGAATTAAAATCTAGTCTGATTTAAAGTTTGAATTCTAAAGTTCAATTTGTTCAATCTCAGGTTTAAATTCAATCACTTGCACTTAAAGGGCTAATAGGAGCCCAAATCAATTTTTTGGGCCTCAAGCTCCAATTTTAGGCCTAGATTAATTTTTAAATCTCAATTTTATTTTTATTTATTTGAAATTAATTAAATTAATTAAAAATGACAAAAATGAAAAAAATGTAAAAAAATAAAGATACAAAACATGAAGAAATAGTCGGCATCTTACTGTTATAATAAGCTAAATTGCCCAATACTGCTCTAATACTTAACACCTTGCCACAATAGGTCTTCCACTACCCACCACCCTATAATTTTTGTTCATAATAAGAATTTACAAATTAAAGGACTAAAGGGAATTCACAAAAAATGAGGTGGGGAGACTAACTCACTATCCATCCCTACACATAATCCCACCCAAACAACCCAGCCTACCTATAACCCAAATAGACACTACAACCGAAGGGACATAGCCCTTGCTCGAAGCACCATACCCTTACAGCACCATTGGTCCACCATTAATCACCAACTCTTAAGAACCTATGAGCCTTATCAGCCCTTCATTTAGCCTTATCAACTTTCCATTCAACCCTGTATAGCCTTACACCGAGCACCCCATTCCCTTCACTAACACCAACCCTAGCTAACCAGTCCCTCCTACACAAGCCTAGATGCTCTTCATAAACACTACAACCTAATGCCTTCACGACTAGTACCACTTCTAAACACTAGCCCTTTCTAGAACTAGCACTAAACCCTAAAACCTAAATCTATCACCTACCTTTATTCTCCACAAAGCAACCCCAGCTAAGACCCTGGTCTCCACCATCGTGAGATTTACCTACCACTAACAAACCATCGTTATTCCTGCCAAAACCCTTACCTTTACCAACCTTTCAAATAGCTATCTAATCACACCACTAAACCCAAAAAAATAATAAACCCCAGAATTTATTACCATTGCTAACCCAAAACCTATCACGAACAAAAAAAAAAAAGCACAAAAAAGCCATAACACCTTTAACCAACAGAAAACTTCCCACTGAACCACTAAAAACAAAAAAAAAAACAAAAACAAAAAATGTCACAATCTTCCCTAAAGGGAAGAACTTCAATGCCAAAGCCATTATGAGAAAAAAATCCATTTCATTTTTTTTTTTAAAAAAAGGAAGAGATAAACAGAAATCATCAACATTGGTGGCATGGACTTACAGCAATTCATAACGACTTATTTTTTTAGACAATCGGGATCGGTGATAACGAAAATTGAAGAGAGAAGAATAGCATATATAAAAATTTTTCAATACCATAAAAGTTTTCCTTTTCTTCTAAATAATATAAGAAAGAAATTAACAATTTAACTTTTTTTTAAAAGCAGAAAAATAAAATATGTGTATTAACATTTCATTATTTGTCTTTGTATGTAAATCATTTATTTAAAAAAAATAATAATAAAAATAGCCTTTGAAGATGAAATCATAAAAAAGTCAGAATAATGATTCTTTAGAGTAGTGATTTTTTAAAAATATTTAGGTAAGAAATTTTATCTAAAATGCCGCCAATGGATTGGAGCATTTAGAATAATTTTCTATAAAAATTTCTAATCTATTTTAATAAATATAATAAAAATGAATTTTTAAAATATTATTGGGATTAAATTATAGTAATAATATTTTATTACATGCATTATAAATATTAATTTTAGAGATAAATATAAACCACCGATGATGAAATTTTTAAAATTTCGAGCAGTGATTATTAAAAGATCCTTAGGTGAAAAAGTTTATTTTAATATTACCAAAGTATTATAATATTCTTGTAAATTTTTCAATAAACAAGGTTCTTTTTTTTTAAGCAAGATAAAAAATAAAAAATAAAAAATTATTTTTTTCTACAATAAAAAATTTAAGAAAATTAATTTTAAATACCAAAATTAAGATTTTTTTATCAAAATTAAAAGATAACACATAATTAATTAGTATCGATTTTTAACAGGTGATGTATAAGTGCTAATCTTTTTTCACGCATAATCGACTCCTAAACCCAAACTGTTTTTATAGGCTTAAAAATTATCTTTTTAATAAGTTTTAATTAATTTTAAAATTTTATTAAAATGATAAATTTTAATAGATGATCAATCACACTTAACTAAAAAAAATTAATGCCGACTCTTCCTGTTTATTTCCAAATTCATCTAACGGACCTAAAAAACCATTACAACACAAACATTTTCTTAAAATTTTTGTGTTTTTTTGTTTCAAACGTAAAGGAAAATTTTAATTTATTTATCTATATTTTGCATTGATGAGCATATGAAATGTCTTTTTTGCCCCTAATTAACCAACAGTTATTTAATGCTTGATTAACTTTTTAAAAAAAAATTATTTAGATGGTGCTTGAATTTTTTTAACTTTGATTGTGGTAAAGCACAAGGAATCTCAAATTGATCAAAGTCCAATGCTATAGCTCGATGAGATCCAAAACAAATAAATAAATATATAAAATGATTTCCTCCATACTTAGTACGCATAAACATGCAAACAACCTTCAACTCCAGTCCCAATAATTTTATTTACTTTTTTTTTTAATCCAAAAAAGTACAACCCCGATGTTATGAACTTCAGAGTCAAATATTTTGGACCATAATTTCTTTATAACTAATAAATAAATCTGTCATTCAATTTGAGTCAGTCATAGAGACAAATTTTAACATTTGATTTTGAGAAAAACAATTAATAGTATATTTTATTTTATTTTTTATAAAATTTATTGTATCATATATATTAATAATAACAAGTAACGAGGTCATAAATTATAAAATAAAAGTATTACTATCATAATGTTATACTTTTTAAAGAGTATTAATACTTTTAAATTAATAGTAGAATGACTAATTATACATTCTTTCAAATGAATAATGAAAACTTTTTTATTCTTTTGACAATTTAAAATTTAAATAAAATAAATAAATAAATCAAAAGTTAAACAATATCTTTTTATTGAAACAATATATATATATATATTTTTAAAAGAATGAAGTTGAAATTTTGAAATTCAAAATTATGGTCAAATCTTTTATAAAGTGATTTTAATTTTTTGTTGAAAAAATTGCAAGACAATATAAAATAAATATCTAGAGTAAAATTAAAAGTGAAGAATTATAAAGAAAAGAAAACTTGTAGTAAGTTATAAAGAAAAGGAAAAAAACACATTTGATATTTGAATGAAATTTTGGATTCTTGTTAAAGTGGCTAAAAATTAATTTGACTGTTGTTAAGTTCAAATGATTTTGGTTTAAAATTTTGACAAATCTCTTAATTGTTAGGTAAAATAAATAAAGAAATAGTAATATATTTTAACTTTTGTTAAATTGTAATGCGTAGAATTATAAATAAAAAAATTTATTTAGAACATATCAATTTAAATAAGCAAAGGCTAGCCAAAACTTTTGGGGTTAAGGGCCCTTCATGCTTATGTGACCATTCGCACCTTGTCAATTGATGGAGTAAAAACTTTTATATGAAGGGATCAAGTCATATATATGTACACATGTGAATGTGTACACGCATATATATATATATATATATATATGTATAATATGTTTGGAATATAATATCATATCATGATAGAATAAAATAAAATTATAAATAAAATAAAATAAAATTATTTTATTTTATTTTATATTTGATGTATATAAAAATTAAGATAAAATAATTTATTTATCAATCAAAATTATTTTTTTATACAATTTAAATTATTAATATAATTTTTAAGTATATAAAAGAATATGTAAGTTTAATTGTAAAGATTAAAAATAATTTTTTTTATTTTGAAAAGATTAAATTATCATATATCAAGGTAATGATTAATTTTTTTGTAATTTTATTTTTTTAAATATAAATGAAATATAATATAAGATGATTATCATCGCATTATATACATCATGTTATGTATCAAATATGATCATAACTTATTTAAATATATAAAATTGATAAAAAAAAAAGAATATGATCAAAATTCTAAACATATATTTGAAACATATCGTAAAAGATTTTGTCCTAGTAATATTTCATATAAAAATTATCATAAAAGATTTTTCATATAAAATTATCACAAAATTAAAATTAATAACTTACTAAAATACAAAAATTAAATTAAAGATTTTTATTTTATTAAATTATAAGAATCACTGAAAATACGATACTAACCAAACATTCTTACATTATAACAAAATTGTAAGTACAATATCACTAGGATCGAGGTAAAGTGAAAGTAGAGCTGAAATCTTGTTTTTATCAATTCATCTTACTGGTATTTATTATTATTACTATTATTATTATTTACCAATTCAAAGTAACTGTCTTTTTTTAATTTTTTCAAGTGATATTACCTAGTAAAATCATCTGAGCAAAAATTAATGCCAAAGTGCTTTTTCAGCTTTTTACAAGGCAAACTAACTAAATAGATTTTTTTCTTTTGAAACATTACGAAATTTATAATAAATAAGTTATAAAAAATTAAAAATTAAAAATTAAAACTGATTGATTAATAAAACTCAATAGTAGAACAATGATATGTAGCTTATTAAAGTTTTCCAAAATCACATGTAGGTAGTATATTCAACAGGCTATTAATTAAATTGTAGTATTAGTTTTGATTTGTAGTATGTATAGACCACTTGTATTTGTAAACTTTACAAATTTTACTTAAAAATTTATACACCTTGCCATTTATTTAGTGTTCAAATGTTTTATTCTATTTAATAACACTAAAAATAAATTATTCTATGGAAAAAAATTTTTACACTTTACAACTATATTCAATTATACTAATCTTCTTATTTTAGCGAAGACAAAGTTTAATTTTTTATTTAAACTGAAAAAAAATAAAGCTCTTAAAATTTTTAAAAAATTTATTAAGTTAAAAAATTTATAAATAAAATTTGAAGGCAATTATATTACTTTGAAGGGATCATTTATTTATTTTGAGAAATATATTTAAAATTTAATGTATAACACAATTTCAAAATTTTGGGGCGCACCATGGCCCTTAAGCTTCTATGTGGTTTTCGCCTTTGATTTGAGCTGATCTTTGGGGTTAGGTAACGAAGGCAACCATGGTTTTTTTTTTTTTTTTATCCTTTTTGTTAGGGTAGTTCTAGTTAAAACTTGAATGCCTATCCTAGCTTCGCTTGGGTTGTTTTTCTTTTCAAATATTCAAAAAAAAAAAAAAACTCTTAACTGAACTATGTTAGATATTTTATTATGTAAATCGAATTTTAACTCTACATAGTTTTAATAACGGAGGCTTAAAATAAGATAATTTTCATAATTTTTTAATTGAATAAAAAGCATACCTTGATTCATAATAAATTATATATAAGTGTTCTATGAAGTTTTGTTTCTTTCTCTTGACTTTTTTTATCTTTACATATATTTTTAATTGATAGAACATGATCATTTTATAGGCAGAGAGTGTGAAGCAACTTTTCTTTCTTTCTTAATGACATTCAATTCATAAGTTCCATCAATGTACGCATTATAAACAAAATTTTCTTTTGTTTTAATTATATTCATTTATTGTTTCATAAATGAAAACAAAACTCACTTATATCTTTATTGATCAAAAGTATTTTTAACATATAATAATTATTAAACTATTAATATCTTTTAAATAAACCATTTACTTCATCGAGCAACCCCAAACAAGCAAGTGCCTTAAATTGAGTTTTTATCTCATCAATAATTCAAAAAGAATCTTTGAAATTGCTTTACGAGAAACCCTGTTTAACAAATACATGGTGATTTTCAAAATATACATCCACACTGATAAGGGTAAAGAAGAATTACTTAATTTATTCTTAACCATATCCATTAAAGTACAGTTATGTCTTTCTGCAACACCATTTTTGTTCTAGTGCACTTGGCATTGTGTATTAAGCATATATGCCATGCTTTTCAAGGACTTTAGCAATGGACTAGGAAATTGTCCATTTTTATCATGCCTTCTATTAGATATGAAAATTTTCACTTTACTCTCAATTGTTTTTCAACCTCATTAATAAATACTTTTAAAGTATTTACTGACCGAGATTTTTGCATGCAACAAATAAATATAGCCATAACATGAAAAATCGTTAATAAAGGTGATAAAATATTTTTCTTAACCAAAAAATGAAACATCAAAAGGTCTACAAATATCAGTATATATAATCTCAATGAGCTTTTTGCTTCTTGTAGTTGCTTTGTTAATTGTGTTTTTTGTGTGTTTTCCCTTAATACAATCCATACAAATACCAAGATCAGTAAAATCTAAATTAACAAAGATTTCATTCTTTATTAATCTTTACATTCTTTCTTTGAATATGTGACCCAAATGTTTCTGCCATAAGTAAGTTGAATTTTCATTCACTAAAACACATTTAGTTTGAACGTTATGATGTATCAAGTTTTCAACAAAAATGTTATCAAGTTTCAATTTATATAAACCATCACAAAGAATACTAGAATCAATGAAATAATTATGTTTAAACAAAATGAAACATTCATTTCCAAACTTAAAAAAAGTATCTAGATGTATCAATTCTAGATAAAGAAACTAAAATTTGACAAATGGAAAGAACATAAAGAGTTTGAAAATATCTAAATGATGTCTAGCGTTTTAAAATCAAACAGTAGGTTCTAATGACTTCAACTGGAGCTTTAACTTGGTTTCACATAAAAACAAAATTTTCATTTGGATTTATGTTTTGGGTCATAATGAATCCCTGCATCATATTTGAAACATGAATAGTACAACTAGAACCAATCCACCAATAAGGAATTTTCGCCAAATTTGGTTCAAAAAATATGAAAAGTACTAAGCTTACCTTTGCTTTTATGCAAAAGTGAGACTTATCTTTCTTTTGTTCTTTCTTGTAGATTTGAGTAGATGACACATTAGCCTTTAGTAGTCCTTTATTTCTCTTTCCATTATTCTTTCCTGGTTTCTTTTTAGGTCCTGATTGCTCATGAGATTATTGAGTAAATTCTTTGCTTTTTAAGCTTTACTTCCTCTTGAATAAGCATAATTTGCTTTTCAATTATGTTCTATTTATCCTTTATAATGTTGTAATTTATTTTTAATGGACTATATTCAAAAGACAAAGAGTTTATAATAAACTGCATAAGAAAACTTTCACTCATTTCCATTCTCATGGATCTTAATTTTGCTATTATATTTGACATTATGCTCATTCATGATACAAGAATCATCAAGTTTCATGATAATTAATGTACCCATTAATGTCCAAGCAAGTGATTTATCATTAGAGTCAGTCTGAGACAAAACTTTCATAAGTTTCATAAATTATTTCGTATTATTAGTTTTAGAATCGTTAACTTAATATTGTTTGGTGTTGTCATCCATTTGAATATTAAACTTTGTCTACTTGATCTTTCTCAAGCCTTATGAAAAAATCTTTATTCAGTACTGCTAAAATAATTAATAGTAGCAAGCCTATTAGTCGGGAGTACAAAATCAAAATCCATAACACCTAGATGATATTAGACTTGTTCACACCATTCAGAAAAATTAAGCTTATTGAACTTTATAATAGAAGAAGCTTGTGAATCAAAAGAAATATGAGCGCATGTAGCAAATATATAAAATGCTCATAAGTTAATGCTTTAACTTGTAACTTAAACACATAATATAGATTCAAATAACATTCATATAATCATTAAATGTACATTGAATTTCTTGGATGATCGAACAATGTATAACAATAAAAATAATTGATGCTTAATTTTGATTTCACATTATTGGAAATTATACATACTCTAATTAGACATACTTGCTATCTTTGAATATGCAAAAATATCTAATGAATTATATTAGTCAATCACGATCATGTTCATCATTATAAAATTAATCAATCTACTTTTGGATGATCTTTAAACACTTTATAATCAATAAATTTCAATTTGCTCATAAATAAGGAATATATATCATTATGTCATCTCATTTATAACATTGCATAATCATGAGTAATTGAATTTTATTTAATTTGAAATTTATAAAGTCTTTTTAATTTGACCACGTTGGTGACTAACAAATTATACATATTATAGATATCAAAATAAATAATTAGAATAATTATTTCAATAATAATAATACAGAATGATAAATTAAAAATGCATATATTGAAAGTGTTAATATTTTGAGTAAACCAAATATCTAGAAACTATCATATATAAATTTCACATAATTATCGTATCTCGCATACACAATACAATATTTATATTATAACAAGTAGATAAATATAAAACAGTTAAACATTCATTTTATTTAATGGCTTTCTTGATTATAAAGTATGTAATGTTAAATTGTATTATTAATATTAATAAAAAGTTACAAAGATACAAACCTTAATGACTTATAAGAAAATCCAAATTAAACTTTTAAAACCTAATTAGTTTTTAACAAAACAAATAAACAAATGGTCAATTTAATTAAAAACATCCTAAAAACTAAGTTTGATTCATTTATTTATATTTATCATGCCAGATATTGTTTTTTTCTTTTATTTATGGTAAGTTTTAAATACCCATATGCATTTTTTCTTATCAATAAATTTTATTATTATTATTATTATTTATGAGATTTCAAAATTGAGAAACCCATGATAAAATTTTCATGTAGCATGCCATTATTAGCTTGAAGAAAATATTGAAACTCTTAACTTTCAACATAATATAAAATAAAATTAAAGATAAGTAATAATATGAAAATCAATCATAAAAGTAATAATAAATATATATAGTAATATTTAAAGGAACATCACAAGTTTTTTATCTAAAAACTCTGATACTACATACTAAAATTTTTTTTATGCAAATTGAATTTTAACTTTGCATAATCTTAATATCCAAGGTCTTAAAACAAAATTTTTACAATTTTTTAATTGAAGAGAAAGCATAACTTGATTCATAATAAATTATATATAAATATTTTATGAAATTTTGTTTCTTTCTCATGACCACTTTTATCTTCACAAACATTCTCAATGGATAGACCGCGAGCAATTTATGGGTAGAGAGAGTGAAGCAACTTTTCTTTCTTTCTTTCTTAATGGCATTCAATTCATATATTCCATCAATATATGCATTATAAATATATATTTTTTGTTTTAATTACATTCATTCATTGTTTCATAAATAAAAACAAACTTTCTTTATCTTTATTGATCAAAAGAATTTTTAGCATATAATAATTATTAAACTATGAATATTTTTTAAATAAATAAAATATATTTATTTAAGTCAGATAATGGGCATATAAATTACATAATATCTAACAAACTAAACAACAAAAAAGAGTAATCATAAATTAACTAAAGCAATAGATAATAACAGTAATAATAAATTCAAAGATATTTATTTTAAAGTATCATTTTTTTTAATTTTTTTGTGAAAGCAAATTTTTTATTTAAATAAATTTTATTATGAAAATATTTTTATATATGTATGCTAACGTTAAAATAATTATATATTTGTATATGTATGTTAACATTAAAATAAATATGTATTTGTTAATTATAAAAATTAAATACATTAAAAATAATTATTGATAAACTACATGGTCTAAATGTATATTGGCAAGTGTAATTGATAATTTGATATCATTTTATTTTTTGAATGTTTATATTTTGACTTAGCATATATTGATTTAATAATTTCATTTTCATAATTTTTATTATTCTCGATATTTTAAAATAATTTAGTCTATGGTATTTTTATTATTCATTACTTTTTAAAATAAGTTTATAAATTTAATTCATACATAAACATTAAACATTAAATAAGGAAAATAAAAAATACAAAAACTAGGTAAGTATCTTAACTAGAATTGGGTTTAATCAATTTGATGATTCCAGTCCAACAAGCCTCCTTTCCTTTGTTTTCCATTTTTTCTACTAACTTACCCGACCAATTAAAATCCAGTGGTTTAAAAACCCACAATATATACTTGAAAAAATCTTAACCTTACCTCATTACCTCTTCATTTTACCTCTAGCTGCTCCTCATTCTCTCTACAAAAAACTTTAACCACCTTTCTCTGATTTTTTTAATTTTCACTGTTCTAGTCGTTAGATCCTAATGAAGAAGGCATCATTTTCTTGCTTTCTCTATCTTTAAAGCTTTCACCTAGTATTTTTCCTTAAACCTCTCTTTCATTTTTTTGAAAGCCCTCTACAATCACTTTTCTGCCATCCTAGCAGTAAAAATTTCTAAATTTTTTCGTGCAGTTCAATTTTTCTTTCTTGTGTTATGATTTATGATAGGTTGAGAAACATGATTTTTTTTTTTAAAGCCTGGAATGATAATAAAAATTCCAATTTTACATTTTTTTGGTAGTGTTCTTATTGTTTTTTAAAACATGATCGAATTAAAAAAAATTCATATTTTTAGGAAATAGTTCTAATATATGTTAATGATGTTTTATATTTAAAAAAACATAGAATGGTTAATAATTAATACCTTATTCTTTTTGTCTTAAAAAACTTTAAATGGTATTGATAACTTCATCTCTACAAGCTCAACAGGACTTTGGTTTTAATTCTTTGTTAATTGTATTTTGTTTTTACTGTTTGATATACTTTTCCTTATTGTTAAGTTTTTAGGATCTAACCAAGTATGTTTTAGTTTAGTAATAAGAAGAAAATCTTATAATTTTGATGTCTTTGACTCAAGTTTCATCCAAAGTAAATTTTAGGGATGGTAATTGGGTCAAGGTGGGATGAATTTTTGCTTGAATCTGATCCAACTTTCTATCTTAACTCATCTTGTCTATTTTGGTGGAATTAATTTAATTTTATATTGAATTTATCCAATCATATGATGATTTGGTGATTGATTTATTTATTTGATTTAATTCATTAATTTTGTATATAAATTTAATATTTAATTATGTTTATATATTTTTTGCTTGTAAATTCATAAAAAAAATCCTAAGATCTACCGTTAATAATGAAATTTCACACATATGAACGGCAATAATAAATGTATTATATAGTACAAGATAAAAAGGATCTCAAAGAGTAATAACGGTAAGCTAAGCAAATTTTTTTCCCTTTTCTTTTTTTTTTTTTCTGGATTGACAAGCAGACATATATATTTTTTCAATCACGTGTACGAAAGGGAACAGCTACCTTCAAAAAAATAATAATAATAAATGTAGAACAAATTATTTGCCTACTTTCAAAAGAAAAAAAAAGTGGAACACCATGTTTTGAAGTGTTAAGTATAGATCAACTCAAACCCCAGTACAACAGGATTACTCATTTTAGATTTTCATATAAAAAAATTATAACATGTATTTATAACCATCAATGCTATCATTTAATTATTTGGTTTCCATATCTTAAATGATTAAATTATTCACATGCAAGTCCCTTTTCATTTCTAAGTGAGAGGATTTTAGTTGATTTTTTAAATTTTAACTGAAAATTTCTTCAAGAGTAAATAAACTAGTTACACTTCATTTGTTTAGGAGTAAACAAATTATTAGTTACATTAGTTTCAATTGAATGGTGAATACTTTTCCTTTTTCTTGTTTTTGGATCAAATCCAAATATGCATGTCTAATTGATCAAGATTATAGGGAAGAACAAGGGCAGCAAAACAGAGTAAGGCTATTTGTCTCTATATTTTTATAAAATTTAATTGGATAATTTAAGGATTAAATCTATGATAAAGTAGGTAAACTTCTTCATAAATACAATGTTAACTTTTTCTTATTTGAAAAGCAAAAATTCAAATTCAGTGCAAAAATCATATAACAATCATTGAATCAAACACTCAAATATAAATATAATGCTTAAAATTAAACAATAATGTTTCAACCACTATGATAAACATAAGTAAAAGATGTTCAATTCAAAGGAAGCAATGTTAAGGTTATTGTTTTCCTTTTTTATTTTTTTCCCTTTATGTAACTATATATACTGATACATAGAGGCAAAAGAAAGTTGAACTTGAGATCCTTTGGGGCATGTAATTTTATGTTTTTCTTCTCCCAACAAACCATTCTTTTTGCATGACAACAAGAATTGTGATTTTTCTCTCTTTTGGGTAATGAAATGGAGTTCAAGTTTAACATTACTCATACTTCCACCTTCCATTCAAATGCAACAATCTGCAATTGTGGTCCAACAAGGATAATAAGGCCATTTTATTTGTGGGGTATTTATATTCAGAAAAATCCTAGCTTTCTTCTAAAACAAGGACTCATCTCGACTAGGGTTACCCCAATAAATGAGTTTGACAATTCTACCATTTAAATTAAGGCTCCTTTTGTAATAATAAACAAAAATAAATACCATAGCTGTCAGCAATATTAGATCAATAAAACACACTAAATCTGAGGGACAAATTTCTGGCCTCTGTTACTTCCCATTGGCTGAGCCTATTAATTGACCCTTTTTTTTTTTTTTCTATTTTAAAATTTGATTAATCTCTCCCTTCACTCACTTTCATCAACAGCACTGCCTCCATCAGCCCTCATACACATGCCAAGAGAGAGGTGCAGAGAAAAAAAAAAAAAAAAAAAACAAACAAACAAAAAGCAAAAGTGAATAGAAAGTGGAGAGAAGAGAGGTAGGGATGGTGATTATATTTTTGTTCTTGTTCTGTTTTTTGTGCTTCTAATCCAGGATATTCGTTTCATTGAGTGGCTCACTTTTTTTTTTCTTACTAATGTTTTCTTCTTCAGCTAAGTGCCCTGGTTTCAAGAATAGAAAATTGGGTTTCTTTCGGATTTGATTATAAGGGTTGTTTGTGGTGAACTGTGGCGCAATCTCTTTTTTTTTTTTTTGTTTCCCTCTGTTTTCCTCTGCTTTTGGAGCTACTTTGATAGTAGAGCAGTGATAGTACTTGAGTTTCAAGCCAACCAAAATTTTTGGGATTCAACTTTGAGGTTCTTAAGATAGATCCACATAAAAGTAGCTGATTTTTCTGGGTGATCACTTTGTTAGATTAGATGAAGCTTTCCATGAAAAAACTTCATAGAGCTACTTTCTTGGGAAACAAACAGAAGCTTTGGTTCTGTATTGCTTAGGGGTGGTCCTTCTAGGCTTTTGGTATTCAGTCTTGATCTGATCAAAAACCCTGTCCAGAAAAGTTTCTGAATTGGGGTTTTTGAGTCCTTCGAGTCTGGAGTATTTTTGAAAGATAATTGAAAAGGTAAATGGAGTCAGATCATCAACACCACTATCGCCATCTTCTGGATTATCATCAACCCCAACACCATCAAAAACAGATGAACTCTGGCTTGATGAGGTACCAGTCTGCACCTAGTTCGTATTTTTCAAACATCTTGGACAGAGATTTCTGCCGAGAGTTTCTAAATCGACCATCAAGTCCAGAAACAGAACAAATTATCGCCGATTTTATCTAGTGGAGATGCTGGTGGCGATGGCGGTAATACAGAGAACATTTCAGACCAAAATCTTTATACGCGGAATTCACCTATTAGAGAAACAGCTGTAAAAATTGAGCAGCAAACGCAGATTATTACATCAATGAATAATCAAACAGGGGTTATGCAGCAACAACAACAGCAGCAGGGAAAATATTCATCTGCTTCACAGAATTTTTATCAAAGCCAAACTCAACAGCATTTACCAAATGAGCAATCAAGTTCAACTATGGATTATAGGATTCCAAATTCAACGGGGATGGCGCGACCAACACAAATCAAGATGGGCGGTGGCAATAATAACAATCTTATCCGACACAGTAGCTCACCTGCAGGGTTGTTCTCTAACAAAAAACATTGAAAATAGTAAGTGATTTTTACTTGCATGTACATTCTTGATCAAGCTTTTCCTTTTCGGTTTCCAGCGTAACGGCGAGACAACGCAAAAGGAATATGTTTCATGGTAGTACATACAGCCTACAGGGGGTTCCTTTCAGGATATTATGTCTTTTCTTTCTCTCTGTTGTCTTCCAATGACTACTGAAATTTCATTTAAAAATGAGAAAGAATCAGTGAAAAAGTTTCTTTTAATGGCATGAGCTCATAATCGACGCTTTTGTGAGTAAAATGATACAGTTTTTAATCAAATTGACCGAGCTTGTACTAGACCAATCAAATTAAGCAGCTAGGAGTCAACCAGTGCGAAAAATTTAATATATTCAATCACCATTTTCTTTACTCTTTTTGGGTTTCTTTTTTTTTTTTGCCAAGAGCCTTCAAATTTTAGGGAGATGTTTTTTTACTTTAAAAAGCTGAGAATGACACTGAAATCTTATAAAGTTGCAGGCTATGGTGTGATGAGAGGAATGGGAGAATATGGAAGCTCTAACATCAGTAACAGAGAAGCAGTATTTGCTTCCGCAAGCAGGCCACCTCCTTCTGGGTTGATGAGTCCTATTGCCGAGATGGAAAACAAAAACATGGGTCCAAATAGCTCAGAAAATGCTGGATTTGGTGAAAGTCGTCACAACAATTATTCCTCAGGGTTTCCCGTTACTTGTTGGGACGATTCAATGATAATTTCTGATAACATGTCAGACGTAAAAAGAATCAGAGAAGATGACAGATCACTTTCTGGCTTAGACTTAGACGGAGCAGAAACTCAGGTAGTACACATTTAATACAGTGTGAAATTTCTTATATCCCTAATATTCTGATCTGATGGTCATTTTTTTTTCTTATCAAACTCTAACAGAACACAGATACCGGAAACCGTCCACCGCCACTTTTGGCTCATCACTTGAGTTTACCAAAGAGTCCACCTGATATGTATGCCATTGAGAAGTTCTTGCAGAATAAGGATTCTGTACTTTGTAAGATTCGGGCCAAGAGAGGTTGTGCCACTCACCCTAGAAGCATTGCTGAGAGGGTAATGTTGCATCTTAGACCCTTGTGTTTTCTTTTTCTTTGCCCATTAATTACATTTGTTTAGACCAGCAACCGAACACAATGGTGATATCCTTTCAGGTGAGAAGAACCAAAATAAGCGAGCGCATGAGGAAACTGCAAGACCTTGTTCCAAACATGGATAAGGTACAAATTCTTGATTCAGGAACAGGGTTTGCTTCCTGGTTTATGAAATTTGTGGAAACCTCATGTTTTCTTTCCATGTTTGCAGCAAACAAACACTGCCGACATGCTAGATTTGGCTGTTGATTATATCAAAGACCTCCAAAAACAGGCCAAGGTATGTTGCAATGACCCCCTGAATGAAAACCAACCAACCCAAAAATCTAGTTCTTTTGTTGTAATCTAAAACCCTTTTTCCCTTTTGATTCGATTATTTTGTTTCACTTTCCATGTTTCAATATTTTCAGACACTCTCGGATAATCGGGCAAAGTGTTCGTGTGCTGACAAGCAGCAGCAATAAAAATGTTTGTTTGTTGTGACTTCATTATTGTTACCTATAGCAATCAGAACCTTTAGAATTTGCAAAAAGCAGATATGAAAGCTAGCAAAGCACGATGTTCTTTTGCACTCGGAAAAAAAAAAAAAAAAAACGAGGTATTTATTATCTGGGTTTGAATTCTGTAAAATCCAAGCCCATTGATATGCTATAATAGAAACCGATCCAGCTTTATAGTAACAAGTGATTTTTATGTTGTAATAATTAGGGTTTTAAATATAAAAATAATTTATATTATATATTTTTTGTCAGTTTAATATTTAAAAATATAAAATTATCAATTTGATATTTGAACTCTCGATATGTCATTTATTTTGGTATTTCGAACTAATATCATTAGTCAATTTATCAACATGATATGAACAATTAATAAGATATTGATACGTGTTAAAAAATTTAATCATCTTAATGTCATCAATTGTTATAGGAGCATTAATAGAAAATTTCAAAAAATTTTTTAAAGAATTCAAATAAAATTGTAAAAGAATATTTAAAAATTTTCAAAAATCTGAACTATTTAAAAAATTATAAGAAAAATAAAAAAATAACATATTATTAAAAATTTTAAAAATTTTAAAAATTATTGAAACTTAAAAAGTTCAAAAAATCTCAAAATTTTAATATAAAATCCTAAAAAATTCTAAACAAATTAAAAAAAATTAATAAGTTAAAATTCAAAAAAATTTAAAAAAACTTAAAATTTTGAAAATTAAAAAATCGAATTTTTTTTGTAAAAAATCTAAAAATTTATAAAAAAATTCTTAAAAATTTTAAAAGATTTTGAAAAATTAAACAATTTCAAAATTATAAAATATACTAAAAAATTTATTAAAAATTCTGAAAAATAAAAAATTAGAAAAATAAAATATTTAATAAAAATCCAAAAAAATTCAAAAGACTCATAAAATATATAAAAATTAAAATTGTAACATTAAAAAAAAAATGAAAAGTTTTTCATAAATTTAAATTTTTTTACAATATTCTGACTTTTTTAGATTTTTTCAAAAAATTTTATATTTTTATTGTTTTCAAAATTTTGTAAATTTTGATGATTTTTTTTTTTTTGGATTTTAAGAAAATTTTATTTTTACTAAAAATTTTTTAAAATTTTTTTGAATCTTTTTGGAACATTTATTAAAGTTTCGAAATTTTTTGAAATTTAAAGTTTTCATATATTTTTAAAATTTTTTTAAATATTTTAGTTTTATAATTTTTTAAATATTTCATATTTTAAAAAATTTTCTAAAATTTTTGTGAATTTGTTAAAATATTTTTTAATTTTTGTAAATCTTTTAAAAATTTTTTTTTAATATTAATGTGACAATTGATAATATGACGTTAATTAAATTTTTTTACACATATTAATATCTTATTAGATATTTATGATAAGTTAACAAGTTGACTGACGGTATTAGTTTCAAGTATTAAAGTAAATAATGGAATGAAAATTGAAGTACCAATCAAAATATTTTAGTTTTTTATGCATTAAATTGACAAAAATTATATAATGTAAGGATATTTTTATATTTAACCCTAATAATTTTTTTATATTTTAAAATATTTTAGTTTTATAATTTTTAAAACATTTCATATTTTAAAAAAAATTTCTAAATATTTTGTGAATTTTTTAGAATTTTAAAAAAATTTTGTGAATCAATTAAAAAATTTTATTAATATTGACGTGACAATTGACAGTGTGACATTGATTAAATTTTTTTATATGTCAATATCTTATTAAATATTTATACCATGTTAATAAATTAATTGTCGGTGTTAATCTCAAGTACTAAAGTAAATGATAGAATAAAAGTTGAAGTATCAATTTAAAAAATTTATTTTTTTATATATTAAATTGATAAAAATTATATAATGTAAGGATACTTTTATATTTTTATATTTAACCCTAATAATTATGTAAGATTTTTATATATAACAAGCTGATGTAGTCATTTGCCGTGAGCTTATTTTCACACATGTTTGAATTTCTAATGCAAATGTCAAATTACATCATGTAAGTAGATAAATAGGAAAAAATATTAGGGAAAATAGGATTGTCTCCTCTGCCTAACTTGTTTTTTTATGAGATGTTTTAAATACATTTTCATTTTTCCTCTTTACATTTGATTTTTTTTTTCAAAATTTTTTAAGAAAAGTATTTATTTACCCTTTTTATCTTAATTTTAAAACTTTCAAATATGTATTTTCAATAAATTATATAATTTATCATTAAATTAAAAAAATTATATTTAAGTTTGAAAAAAATAATTAAAAGAAAATACCTTACAAATTTTTTTTAAAATTTCGAATATGCAAATTTGAAAATTCTTAAAAACCTTTAGATTTACAAATTTCAAAGGTTAAAAGTGATAAGGGAGGCATGAGAAAAAAAGTAATTAAGTAATTTTATTTAAAAATAATTTAAAAAAAGTGTGAAAAGAAAATAAGGAGTGTATTTAAAATAATCTTTTTTTTAAATAATATATTGATAAAATGTAAAATTTTTAATTTTAATTATCAAAATTTAACTATTGATAACTTTAAATATATAAAAAATCGCTATTTGTTGCTTGTCAAAAAGATCTTGAATTTTATTTTTTTATAAAAATCATAGTTTACAAATACAAGAAAAAATTATTTAAGTATTAAAATTTAAAATTTAAATATTATTTTTTAAAATAATTACATAAATTAATTAAATTAAAATTTCTAACTCCTTTTGAACTTGCGAACAAGAAAAGTAAGATGTTGCGGCGATTGCTCCTCCGCCACACACTTTTCTATCATGATGATTAAAACTGTTTGAAGAAAAGTAAGACGAGGGAAAACACACGAGGGTGGGGCTACCATTTCCCTGGTTGACATAAACGGATGGAAGAATTAGTGACGGAAATTAGGTGTTATCGCTTATGTATTCAATTTAGTCTCGTAGTACTAGTTACGTGGACGTTTTGGTTTCTCACATTAATGCCAGAAAACGCCTTGTTTGCTTCTTTTTCTTTTTTTCTTTTTTTTTTTTTCTATCTTTGGACTTGGTTTTCGGCCTTTTTAGTTTTCTATTTTTGGGCAAGTCAAGGCCAACCATTTCCAAGTGTCGATGGATGGAATTAAATTGTGTGTTTAAATTGTAAAAAATAATAATAATAATAACAACTCAATTAATTTCCTTTTTTTTTTCTCCTTTCTCATGATACCTAAATTGGATCATTATCTGTGTCCAAGCCATAATGAGTTCCTTTTCTGGAGGTGAAATTTTTTTTGTCCTCTTTCATATGTACAAAATTTCCCAACACATTTGAATTATCCAATTATGTTAGATTTAGTCAATTATTTATTATTTTTCATTTTTTCATTTTTTATATAATATGTAATTCTTAAATCGATTGATTGTGATTGTGATTGTAATTTTTATTTATATATTTAAATTCATAAAAAATCTACTAAAAGGCAAAAATTTTAGCAATGTCCTAAATGACGATCATTTGACTTTTAGAAACTAATTTTCTTTTTTATTTACTTTTGTACATGTGATCCCGTCATCTGGCACCACTCAATAGACGTGGTAACTTTTTTTTTTTTTTGTTTTATAAATTCACCTCTCAAATTTTAAATTCAAATTCAAAATTTCTAAAATTAAATTATCATTAAGTTCGAACATTTATATCTAACTAGCACATATACTTGTCTCCAGTCCACCCTCAAAGTGTTACGTCACCTCCTTAATCGTAAATGAAACGGTGTGTTTTGTATTTCTTCACGACATTTAGCATGCACAAAAATCATATCAAATTTCATAAAAATCCAATATTATGAAATCCAATTTCAAAAAATTTATGCTATTTATATCGCTTTCAATACTAAAAACGAAAAAAGAAAAATAAGAGGATGCGAGTGATTCCAGTGATTTTTGACAAAATTTCAAAAGTTAAACTAGAAAACCTAAACTTATTGAAAGGCTAAACTGAACAAAAAAAAAGGTGTTACTCCATAAAGTCGAATTCGTTGCTCTACCAATCAAATCGCAGTAATATATCCAAATCCAAACAAACCAAAATGAAATTTATCAAACAATGGAATCAGTACAGAACATAAAGGAGACATGGATCAGGAAGCTAAGAGCCAAGAACATCAAGGCCTCATGAGGTCGGCTTCAGTGGTAGATGAAGAGGTGGCAATCGGCCCCATGAAAGACCTGCGACAGGGAGCAAGGCAAGAAACTCCAGCAAGATTACGAGACATTGTTCCAAGAAAACTAATAATGATCTGAAATTTCAATCTTCTAATTTCTTTAAACATCTAAAAATTTGAACGGTAAAAAAAATTAAAAGAAAGCAAAAAAAGGTGTAAGAACAAAAACCCTTTGCAATGAAATAAGGATCGGAAGAGAGATCTGTCTAGTTTCACTTCATTGTTAAGAAAATAGCTTTTCTTTCTCTGGATTTGTTTTAGACAAATAGAAGAGAGAGGAACCGTAAAGAAAAGATAAAGAAGTAATTATTTTCTAATTATTTATTAGTTTTTTAATAATGATTGATTGGACATATAAAAGACAAGTCATACAAAGGAGGAGGAAGGGGGTCTAGAAAGAAAGTAGGTGAAAAATGGTAATTTTTTAAAAGAGAAAAAAATTAAAAATGAATTTTTTAATTTTAAATTATTTATTTTTTTTTGAAAGTTTGGGTTTTTTAATAAAATATATCCACGTATTCCACAATTATATTATTAAATATTATTATACTTTATTTATAATATTTTTTATTATTTATAATTTTTAAAAATTACTAGTATTCCAAGATTTGACATTAAATAAATTTCACTCCACAACCTTTGTTTTGCTTTTGCGTTTTTCTTCCGATTCTAAATCTTGATATAGTATAAAGGTTCAATTAATAAATTTCATTTAATGTCAAAATAATATCGTAAAAAGTTGAAGTGAAAGTTGAAAGTATTTTGCATACATAAATAATTATTGTGAGAGGCAGTGGAGTAGAGATGCAACCAACTTGTTAGAAAAAAGACCATCCAAATTGTCAAAATGTTAATGAAAATAAAAGAAAAGCAACAATAATAACTGGTGGATTACATACATGCTGACGTGATTATGTCTCATCCATTATTATGATTTTTTTTTTAATCTCATCTTTAAAATTTTTATTGGATTAAAAATTTCTTACATATAATTTTATCTTTAGGTTTTTGCTTGTACGACACTATCATTTTAAGCACAAAAAAAATTTAATAATTTTTTAATAATATTTTTTACTTTTCACAAATAACAAATAAGATCAAAATATCAATGGTGATAAACATATTTGTTTTTTAAGATAAAAATGAAATTACATCCATTTTATTTTCTTAAAGTGCAAACCAATTGTTTTCAACCTTTTATCTCCTTTTATTTTTCCTCCTCGAGTTATTATTTGTAAGAACTTTTTTTTTATTTATTTTCAGTATAAGGCATCTTAATAGGAGCATCAGGAAGAAATTCTTTCATTGATCTTAAAAATTATACATCAATTTATTAATTTTCTTACAAAGCAATGAGGTTTCATCTTCTATAATTAAATTATCTTGAAAAATCAAAAGATTCATGATCACCCTTTATGTCTGGGTTTGGAGTTTTTATTTCTATTTTGAATGAATTTGTTTCTAATTTATTATGTTTTTACGGAGCTTTGCCTTTATCTTACATGTCTTGATTTAGCTGCAAGTGTAAGACTCTTTTATGAATAAAAATCATATTTTGAGTGAGAAAAAAATTGTTTATCACTTTGATAATGCCTAAGCTATGAAGAATTTGAATACAAATAATTGGACTTATTTTGCTTAGCAAGATATTATATGAATTTTTTAATTAAGATTTTTATCTTTTATTTTTTGTCACTTTTCAAAATTATTAGTGTTTTCTTAAACTATTTTTTGAATATATTATTTGTACTTTAAACTTTGAACTTAACTCTATATTTAATATCTTAATATTACATTATTTAAATTTGCTTATATTTAATAGTTATGTTTTTATATTAAATTATATAAATGTATATTTTAAATTTTCTATTAATTTTACAGTGAAGCACATATTGATTTTCTAATATATATGTGTGTGTGTCATTTTAAGAAAAAGGCATATTTTTATTTTTAGCATTACTAAGTGAAATCAGTTTTTATAAAATTTCATTAAAAAGTAATCCATTATGGCCTTTTGTTGTCATTTTAGAAATAATGTACATTAGATGGATACTTGTGCATTGTCGCAGGTCAAAATTTTTTTATTTTATTATTTTTATTCATTGAATTGTTTTTATAAAATTTATCTAATTAAAAGAATAAAAGATAAAAATCAAATAAAGTGATATGTGGATATCTAAATTGACTTCCTATTATCATTAAATTTATCTAATAAAAATTATAAAATATAAAATGAAAGAAGTCTTAAAAAAAAAAAATGAAAAAAAGGAGCTCATATAGGGTGTCACATGGAGATCCCATTAAATTTAAAATATTAATTGCTTAAATTATAGTATCAAATAATAACTTTCATAAAATAATACATATATATAATTAAATTAACAATAAAATATATATTTTTATATATACCAAAAAATAAGTCGAGAGAAAACATCCCATACATGTTTACTCTTCAATCTTATAAAAAAAAACTTGGTTTGTCCCAACTTGACCCCGATTTAAAAGAATCGCCTAACATTGGATTAGGATTGGAATGTATCAAAACTTGTTGGATACGTAATATTTTAGCATTTCCAAAATTCAAAATTTTTGTGTTGCAAAAATTTTCTAATTAAAAAATATAGAAAAAGTGATAAAAAAAAAAGTCAAATAAAAGTACTGGACATCTTAATTGGCTTTATTTGTTTAACAAAATTAATTTAATAAAAAAGCATTAAAAAACAAAAAAAAAAGAAGGAAAAATAGAAAAGAAAGGAAAAAACAAAAAAGATAAAAATAAGGAAAAAAAGTTTATTGAGGTATTATGTAGATATTCCAATCGAGTTGAAAATATTATTTTATTTAAATAAAGGTATTAAATAATAACTTGATTAATTAAGAATTTGAAAAAAGAAAAAAATTGAAAAATTAAAAAAAGAAAAGAAAAAGAGATATTATAAAGGTACTATTTCAGCATTAAAATTAAAATTAAAATGTTAATATGTTAATTTAAGGTATAAAATAATAACTTTATTAATATAATATATATAAATATAAAATTAAATAAAAAATAAAATATATACTATATCATAAGGTGGATGGGGACAAAGCACCTTAAACTCGTTTTTGACTTGTCCATGCTTTCTATAAAAAATGACCCGATTTGACTCGATATCGATTTTCATCAAAACGCCCATATTGATCAAGATGGATAGAAAATTATCGGACATCGACTATAATCATTTTATTGTAAAATTAATTTAATTTAAAAATACAAATGAAAAAAGAATGAAAAAGGAAATAAACAAATGAGGGTGCTATGTGGACATTGTCATTGGCATTTTTTTATAAAATTTATATAATAAAAAATAAAAAATGAGAAAAAGAATTGTCCACTTTTGGATCGAATCATATTGAAATTCATTGGATACGAATTATTTTACCATTCTTATCATCAACTCCTTTTGTTGTAAAATTTTTGTAATAGAAAAACAAAAAGGAAAATTAAATTAAATTAGGATGCTCATGGACAACTTCATTGGAGTTTTTTAAAAATTTATCTGAATTTCAAAAAATTAAAACAAAAAAAAAAGTTAACAAAAAAAGAAAAAAAATAAAAGATGTCATATCAACACTTTAAATGAAGGTCAAACAAAAGTTAGAATGAGTAAAATTTATATAATAGATGAATGGATGGATGGATTACATCTTAATTATATATAAATGAAGTATTTTTATCAAATTAAAATATTAAATAATAATTTTATTAATATAATAATGTATATAAATATAAAATGAAATAAATACTTGAAAATATAATTATATTAGGTCTAGTTGTAGTAAGAGAAAACAATGAACCTATCATAGACCTATATACTTTAGAATCAATACATCTACCACCTTCAACCTTGTCAAACTTTATTGTTCCATTACAAACCTTTTGTGCAAGTCTTTGATATATTTAGTTTGATTGATGAATGTGCCATCTTTTATTTGCTTCACTTGTAACCTTAAAGTGGCGTTTGGTTTGTGGAATCGTAGATTTCAGGAGAAAGTGTGATCCTAAAAAAAATGCAATACCCGGGGTTTTCTTTCATTTTCAGGGCATCTCATGTTTAGATTTAGTCGTTTGGTTGGGCAAAATCTACATATATTAAATCTTAAATAATTACTATAATCTCCTGGGTATATATGATAGAAACTTAAATAATCAAATTTTTAATTGAAAGGGATTATTCATAGTGTTTTAAGCTCGAAAATGCCTTGAATAATCTTTACAAAAAATATTTATGAGAGGATTATTAAAAGTCTTTTTGTCAAAAAAATTCATTTAATAATCTCTTTAAATTTTTTTACTAGGGGATTATTCAATGCATTTTTTGCAAAAAGCACATTGAATAACTCCATTCAATTTTTTGTAAGGGAATATTCAAGGTGGTTTTTTCTCAGAAAATGCCTTGAATAATAAAATTAAATGGGTTTGTTTAAGATGTTTCTAGCAAAAAATGTTTTGAATAATCCCTATCAATTTTTATAAGTGGATTATTCAAGGTGGTTTTAGCCAAAAACACATTGAATATTCCTTTAAAAAATTAAATTGTATTATTCAAGGTGTTTTTAGCCAAAAACACCTTAAATAATCCCCTCACATTTTTTTATGGACTTAACAAATGCCTTGAATAATCTTTTACAAATATGAATGGGGTTATTGAATGCGTTTCTGACCAAAAATACCTTGAATAATCCTTGTCAATTTTTATGAGTGGACTATTAAATGTGTTTTTGGCTAAAACACCTTGAATATTCTCTTAAAAAAAATTGAATGGAATTATTAAATGCATTTCTGGCCAAAATCACCTTCAATAATCCCCTCACAATTTTTTTATGGATTATTCAAGGCATTTTTAGCTAGAAAATGTCTTGAATAATCCCATACAACAAATTGAATGGGATTATTGAAGGCATTTCTAGCCAAAAATACCTTCAATAATCCCATTAAAAATTTTTTTATTAGGAGATTATTCAAAATGTTTTTGGCCAACAAATGCCTTGAATAATCCTTTACAAAAAATTTAATTGAATAATCCCATTAAATTTTTTTACCAGCATAAACTTACAACTGACTTGTATTCATTTTCAGACATGCTTTTCAAAATGGTAATGGCTATTTCAGGCATTTTTTTCATGTCAAATTTAAAAATAACACTATTTTCTCTCTCGGAATCCTAGAATACCATAGGAAAATGTGTATTTTTTATTCCAGAACTTTGGGTATTGTCGAAAAAATGTCAGATTTCTTAGGAATCAAATGACCCTGAACCAAATATTGGAATCAAATACCCAATAGTAAGATTCTAGGAGAAAATGTGTGGATTCCCTTAAACCAAATGCCCTCTAAGAAAAATATAAGTTCTCCCATCATGCTTATTTCAAATTCACCTTGCATGGTCTAAGCAAACTCTTGACAAAAAGATTCATTAGTAGCACCAAAAATAATGTCATCAACATATACTTGCATAATGAAAATATCTTTACCTTTTATTTTAGTAAAAGGAGTAGTATTAACCCTCCCCTTATTGAAACCATTTTCAATCAAAAACTTTGATAATCTTTCATACTAAGCTTTAAGAGCTTATTTTAAATCATATAAAGCTTTTGTCAATTTAAAAATATGATTTGAAAATTGTGGATTTTCAAAACCAAGAGATTGCTCTAAATATACCTATTCATTTATAAAACCATTTCGAAATGCACTATTGACATCCATTTGAAAAAGTTTGAAATCTATGAAACATGCAAATGCAAGTAATATCCTAATGGCTTGTAATCTTGCAACTGGGTATAGGTCTCATCATAATCTATTCTTTTTTCTTGGCTATACGCTTGAGCTACCAAACTAGCTTTATTTATAATAACATTGTCATTCTCATCTATTTTGTTTCTAAAGACTTATTTGGTGTCTATAATGGGATAATCATTAGGTCTAGGTACTACGTTTCATACTTAACTTCTTTCAAATTGGTTCAATTCAATTCCTTTTGCATAGCCAATATCCAATGATTGTCTCTTAAGGCTTCATCTAGACTTAACAATTTAAAATATGACACGATTATGATATGAAAATAGAACATGAAGGTGACACAGCTTAAAATTATAGTAATAACTATGTATGAGTTTAACAAAACAAAAAAATTATACTTTATATTTTTATGCTAAGACGAATTGTGACATGTAATTTTCATGTAAAATATGATATGAATACATGAATTTTAGTATTTTACATGACACGCATACATGAATCACCAGGTCTAGCTTCATCTATGTTTTTTGGTTCAATTTGAGGAAAAAAAGGCTACATAATTACATACATTGTAAGAAAATCTAGTTCTTATCCTTTAAGATGGATCATCAATAATCTCACTATCTTTTACATACCTTCTTTCTCTTTAGTGATTTGGTTCTTACTTCATTTGTTGTTATTGCTCTAGGAACTCATCATTTTCCTTTTGAATGTTCTCTTTATGTCATGTGATGCATCATCAATATTTTCTTGAAGTATACCTACATCATAATCATCTAAAGAAACTTTTCTTAAAGGTTGATTAGATTCATCAAATATAATATGTATAGACTTTTCAACAAACAAAGTTCTTTTATTAAAAACTCTAAAAGCTTTTAAATTCAAAGAATATCCTAGGAAATTACCTTCATCACTTTTTACATCAAAATTTCCAAGATTATCTTTTCCATTATTCAAAACAAAGCATTTACAACCAAAGGAATGAAAATAGCTTATATTAGGCCTTTTACCTTTAAAGAGTTCATATGGTTTTTTTTTTTTTCAAAATTGCCAAGCATAACTATATTTATGATATAACAAGAGGTATTTATGACTTTTACTTAAAAATATATAGGTAAATTATTTTCACAAAGTATGGTTGTAGCCATTTCTTTTAAAGTACTATTTCTCCTTTCTACTACCCCATTTTGTTGAGAAGTTCTATGAGTTGAAAAATTATGGCTAATACCAATTTTACTACAAAACTCATTAAAACAAAGATTTTTAAATTCTTTTCCATTATCACTTCTAATACCAGAAATTGACTATCCTGATTGAATATCCTTTTTTATTTTGTATTTGTTGCCACAAGTAATGAATTTTTCTAAAGCTTTGTTCTTTGAATGCATAAAGAAAACCCATGTATATCTAAAAAATTTATAAAAAATAACACACGTATATCATTTACCACTAAGGCTCATTATCCTAGTAGGGCCAAAAAGATCAATATGAAGCAATTAAAGTAGTCTAGTAGTTGAAATACAATTCATAGGTTTAAAAGAAAGTTTTCTATGTTTTAATTTGAGCACATGCATCCCAAACCTTTATCATTTTTAAACTTCAATTTTGGTAAACCAACTATTAAAGCATTTTGAAAGAGTTTTGAAATCACATGCATACTTGCATGTCGAAGTCTCCTATGCCATATCTAACTTTCATTCTCTTTTTGAGCCATAAAATGAACATTTTTAGAAGGTAAACCATCTAAGTAAATCATATAAACAATTCTTTGATTATGTCTAAAAAAAACAAATTTGTTAGTTTTGGTATCAATCATTTGACAATACATGGATTAAAAAAAAATAACTTTAAGACCTTTATCATACAATTGACTATTGCTAAGTAAGTTATTTTGAGTCCTTTAAAATGTAAAACATTTTTAATATTAGTAGAAGAATTGTTACCAATGGAACCAATTCCTTCAATTTGACCTTTGGAGTTGTCTCCAAATGTAACATCTCCTCCACTTTTAGGCTTTAAGTTCTTGAATTGACTATTATCCTTGATCATGTGTTTTGTGCATCCACTATCAAGGTACCATAGATTGTTCTTACTTGAATTTACCTTGTAGCAATGCTTATCCACGTACAAGTACACAATCAAATCTTCATTTTGGGTACCAAAATTTTCTTGGGTCATTGAATATTAGTACACATAATTCTTGTACATTTTGAATCCACTTCATCCTAGTAATATCTTGAGATGTGTTAATTCCTTTTGAAATCCACACACTCTTATGAGTTTGCTTCTATAAGTGACTTTCTTCAACAAATAATATTGCTTAGAATGACCCAATTTATGAGAATATGCACATCTACTAGATGAATCATTTGGTTTAACATGAAAATTCTTCAAATGAGTTTTTTTGTCACCACCATTATAACCTAATCTATCTTTATCAAAAAATGCTTTTTGAGTTTTAAGCATATCATTTAGCTTTTGATGTTACATATAGAATTTAGAAAAAAAAAATTGTAAATTCATATTTTTCTTAGTCAAATCATCAATATTCAATTTCAAAAGCTCAATTTCCTTTTCTAAGTTTTCTTTACCTTAATCAAGAACTCATTTTCTACTTTCAACTTAGAAATAATTTTTCTATACATCATGTTCATGCTTTCAAATTCTATAACTAATTCATCAAAAGCATCTTGCAACTCATCAAAAGTGTATGAATTTAAATCACTGGGATTAAAAATTACCTTGGGTTCATCAAGAGCCATGAGACATAGGTTGGCTACTTTCTTCTCATTTGATTCATCATCGAAGAAGTCACTATCATTCCATGTTGCAACCATTGCATTCTTCTTTAGCTTCATTGCATTTTGCTATTTCCACAAAGAACAATCAAATTTATAACACTTCGTTTCTTACACACATAGCAAACAACTTGGTCTTTTTCTTTTTTACTTGATTCTCCCTTGATCATTTCCCTTTGTGGTCTTCTTCCATTTGAGAACTTGTTTATCTTCATGAATTTCTTGAACCTTTTTGCAAACATGGTCATTTCTTCATCCTTATTAACCTCATCTTGTTTAATGTTTTCTTCTTCTTCTTGAATGGTTGATTTGAAGGCTATTCCAACTTTCTTGGTTAATTTTTGTCCACGTTTGATCTTCATCTCATATGTTAGAAGAGAACCAATGAGTTCATCCAATGAGAGTGTGTGAAGATCTTTAGACTCTTCATTTGTCGTCATCCTTGCCTCCCAACTCTTTGGTAGACTATTCAAGATTTTTTTCACCATCTTCACATTGGAATATATCTTCCCAAGAGCTTTCAATCCATTGATGATGTCGGTGAAGTGATTTGACATTTCACCAATGGTCCTTCCGGTTTCATCTTGAAAAGTTTATAAACATGGGTAAGCATGCCAATCTTGGTCTCCATCACTTGATTTGTGCATTCATATGTGATTACTAATTTGTCCCATATTTGCCTGGCATTATCACAAAGAGAGACTATTGTATTCACTTGGACCCAATGCACAAAAGGGAGCATGCATAGCCTTTGCATTGAGTTGAGCCATCTTGATATCATTGGCATCCCACCCATGTTTTTCTTTGATTACTTATTTATCTTTTACCTACTTCCTGGGAATGAGAGGACTATTAACAATCACCCTCCATACTTTATAATCATTTGTTTGAACAAAGAGCCTTATCCTTATCTTCTAATATGAGTAATTTTGACCAACAAAGAAAGGAGGTCTTGTTTGGCGATCTGCAAGCATAGAGAATCGTACAAGTAATATAATGATAAGTAGAGTATCATTCTCAAGGATATTGTATAGAGAGGATAATCAAGTATCGAAATTGTATCAGTTTAGTTATATTCAGACAAAATAAAAAAAATAGACAAGTAACTATACTACTTAAGCAAACCGAAATTAACCATGAAAGTATGCAAATAAATTATTCCTATAAAATTAGAACTAAACTTTAAGTATGCAAATAACAAATTAAATTAATGCTAAATTATGCAAATAAAGACAAAGACAGCAACTTAAACTTAAATTAAAGAACTAAACATTAAAATTTAAAGCATGCTTGAATGCAATAAACCGAAACTAACTAAACTATGCAAAATAACAACTTAACACTAATGCAGTAAATTATTTAAATGCCAAAACAGTCCACTAAATTAATGAAGTAAACTAAATTAATTCATAAAACCAAATGCAGTAAAATAAAGACTAACGCAGAATCTAAACCAGTAGCTAAAAACGGTGTGCAGAATATTAAAACTGTCTAGAAACTAAAGTAGAAAATTAAAACAGTTTTTATAACCCTAATGCAGTAACTAAAATCTAAAACAGTTCGCTACAACAGTAGGCTAAACTGAGTGCAGAATTTAAAAGCTAGAGCAGAAAAATATGCAGAAATTTCTAACTATGCAGGAAATTAATCTAGATACAGAATTATGTAAATAAACTAATGGAATATCTAATCTAGACTATGCAGTAGCCAATCTAAAAAGAATTTTGTAAACTAGAATGATGTAGTAAAGAAAGCTAGAATTTTAAAGAAAAACAGAATGCAGAAAATTGGAAGCCACAAACTGGAAAGGCGCAGAAAATGGAAGTAATGCAGAAACTAGAAAACTAAATGGAATAAATATGTAATATATATTACAATTATATATATATATATATATATATATATATATATAAAAGAGGTTGTAGTTTGAAAATAAGATAAAAGTCAATTGTTACGATTTGAATGTTAAATCTATTAAATATTACATCTTAAAAGAGAGTTCAATCTTTAAAGTCCTAAGTTTAAGTCTAACTTCACGTGGGTTTGGTTGTTTAATTATGCTTTAGTTTATTAATTTATTATTCAGTGATTGTAATTTTATTATAATATTAATAGTTGATTACTCAGTTAATTATGTAGATTTAATACTTAATTATATTATAACAATTAAAAATAATAATTATATGAATTAACTAAACTAAATTTTAAATTCATAATTTAATTTTCTTTAAAAATATAATATATTAAAATGATACCCACCCATTATTGTGTGTCCATAAATTATCAATGCTTATTAAAAAAGATAACAACAATCCACCAGTTTATAGTTTTTTTGGCAAAAATAATTATCACTGAAAGCTCAAATGAAATGAGTTAAAGCAAGTAAAATTTAAAGACAACATAGATATATCCACCTTAAGAAAAAAAAAAAAAAAAGCAAAACATGCTCAAGTTAGCTTTTTTATAACAAAATTGAAAAACCATAAACAACAATTAATATGCAAAGCACACGACAAATACTTACCACTAAACCGTCAAATGAAGTAAGTTGGAGCAAAGGTTTGAGGAAACATCAAAATTTTATTTGAATTTTAGATTAGTGAAGTAGAGTTAACCGAACTGGTCTTGAAATTTAAATTGCCATCTATATTTAGGATGTCAAGAAAAAAGATACTTACCATCTTGCTACAGTTTTGTTCACTTTTAATGTAGGCTCTGAAACATTCTAAACTATATAAACTTCTTGAATAGTGAAATAAAAACAAGAAGTTAAGAAGTTGTATAAGAAGTAAAATAATTAGAACAAAAAAAATCAAAGCATAAAATCTTGTATTCAAGGCAGAAAAATTAAAATGTCTCAAAATTTATATTGGAAATCCAAGTGTAGAACCTAGAGTCAAACTTGAAAATTTGAGTTTTAGAAAACTCAATGGCAATCTTGAATCTCAAATCATCACTTTTGTCTAAAAAAAAATACAGTTGAAAAGAAAAGTAAAAAGTAAAAAAGATTTGACATATAACTTTAATATCTTTCCTGAATTAAAGAAGAAATAATAATCCAATTGAGTACGTAAATACATGTACTACAACAAATGCAAATAAATCAAATATAAAGCTTACATGCAGAGTCATACAACATAAATAACCATGTTTACTGAGTAGAGGAATTATGACTACCAAGAATTCAATTAAAGCAAAAAAAAAGTAAAAAAATCGAGAAATTAACATAAGCTTTTTTGGAATTAATTTAACCAAAAGGATGCGTCCTTAAAGGTTACCACTGTAACACTCAGTATAAGAAAATTTTACCACAAAAAATCAATGCATATTTAACTGCTTCTTCGTGATCTTTCCTCATAGTGTTCTGCATTCCAAAAGAATTAGTCCAAGGGCAATAATGCATTTTTTTTATGCTAGAGATAAAAACATAGAAAAAAAATGATAACTTAATGAAATTGGAAAATAAAACAAAACTTGGTTTGAAAAAAAATGCCTTTTTTGTTCCATTTCGATCACCAAGTGAGCATCCTGACAAGCAACCAAATCTCCCTAATTCATCAGTCAAAAACCCTTAAAATTTGTCAGATTAAATGTTAAAAAAATTTTGAACTAACAAATCACCATGTCTAGTGAATGAATATAAGAGAATAAAGAAGAGAAAATAAAAAAATAAATGAAAATTAAAAGTTTAATAAAAAGGATGCTCTCTTTCTACATACCTTGCTCTTCAACTTCTCTAATGATCTAAATTTAAAAAAAAAGGTTGAAAGGGAATAGGAATAAAGAAGCAAATGGAAAGTAGTATGAAAGGGATTGAAAGTCCATTTTAATTAAAGGAAGAAGAAAAATTGGAAAAAATGGGAAAAAAGTGAGGAATCGTGAAGGAGGAGGTGAGATAGTGGGAAATGAATTGGAGATATGGATAGGAAATAAAAATAAGAAAAGGAAGCAAAATAGTGGACATGTGATTCATAAAATCGTACTAGCGCACAAGTCGTCAAGCAATAATAGAGACTGTAAAGTCTAGATATCAATCTCTCCAAGATTAGTTAAAAAAATTTCCTAACCTAAATACCAATTATCCCCATTCTCTATCTAAAGTTGGTTTGGTCAAATAATAACTATAAAAAAAATGTTTCTACAAAATTAACACAAAAAATCAAATAGGGAAAGAAACCATAAAAGAAATTAAACTAAGAAAATAAAATGCAAATTGAAAAGTTAACAAAGAAAAATTCCAATTCAAAATTTACAACAACTAAACTAATTGACAATTAAATTTTATCACAAATTCTAAAATTTCAAAAACATGTAATAAAATGCAAAGCTAAAAAAAAAATCAAATGTGAAGAACAATGGCATATTCACCTGAAAAAGTTTGTAGTTTAGAATATGGTGCATCTCACATTGGATAAAAAGATTTAATTATTGATGAATAAAATTAATTTTTGTATTAATTTTATTCATATTTTAAATAATTATGTGTGAATAGAAACAATTATCATATGACAAATGGTCATAACTATTTGAATATAAATAGATTATTATTTGTAAAAGTCATGATTATATATAAGGTCATAACCATCTGAATGTTTATATCTGTTCATTCATTATAAATAAATCTTTTAGTATAACTATTTTCACTAGTTTTAATTGGAGAGTTTGATGTTTTGTTGTATCCTAAAGGCATAATTACCTTTAAGAAAGTATTCTTCATCTTTCAAAGCCAAAATTCCTTTTTATTATTTATCTTCTCTTATTATTTTTTCTAACAATTTAAAGGCAACTATGAAAAATTATATATCGAATGAGGAAGATACAAGGAAAAGAATTTAGCATGATTTGGAGATCTCAAGGTGTCAAAGGATTAATGTTTCCATAGACTAAAATGTTAATTTTTATAAAAATCTTCATTAGAGATATGTTTTTTATTTTTCGCATAATTGTTGGTAAAAAGATTGATTGAACAAGATAAACACGTTAACGATTAATTACATTAGTATGTAAAGTCAAAACATAATATGCACAAGATTGATTACATTACAAAGTTTATGCATATGCTAAAATTGGCTTTGCAATTGGGTTTAATAAATTGTATTGTATCTATTTGAAAAATCAATGCTTATAAAGACTAGGATGGGAAATAGCCTGAAAACATAAAAGAGAGATATGAATTGATCTACGACTAAAAGAATTATCACTTGTTATCAAGTAATGAATTAAATTTGGTTTTAATAGAATGGTTGATTATTTAATTGTCATATCTTGATTATATATAGAATAGACAAATTGTCCCATGGTTTTTATGAAAATAATTGAAAATAGGTAAAAGAATTTACTATGAAAAATTAGATGTAAGTGGAGAATATATACAAAAAATAAGATTTGGCTGCAATATTAGTTTTATTTTTAAATCATGGCATCAAAATTGAGATAATAAATTGAGTCAAACTATTTGTATGGTTTTATCTTTGTTGATCATTTATAAATAAAAGGTTGATTTTTTTTTTTTAAATTTATTTTTGGTTTAAATTTTGACTAGTGTCCAATTTTCATGAAAACCAATTAACATTTTAAATTGATGTATTTGAATAATTATTATTAAGATATGGTGTTTTATGGATTAATTAGTAGATAATAAACCAAATAATTGTTATTATTAGAAACATGGGTAGTGTGACATGTAATTTGCTTGTTGAGTGTATTACACTAGAAGTGATTTTACAAAATAAAATTTTATTGTGAATAATCACAAAGTAAAAATCATACATAGCCATCAAAGAGTTAGCATTGTTGCTTTTTGCATATGGGATATTGATTAAAAGAAAAGGCATGTCATTAAAAAAATATTGAAACATTTGTCAGTCAGTAGCATTTTGAAGGATACTCATCAATGTCTAATTAGTCATGTTTATAAATTAGAAAAGAACATGCAAATTCAATGTTCCAAAGGTACTAATACGTGCATGTGTTTAATTCCATTTTGTGATGGCATGGAGAACATTGGCTCAGTTTGCCATATATTACAGAAAAAAACTTATTGGGATGGAATTTTCTTTCTTATAAATATAAGAAAGATATGGACTATAGAGATAGATTACTATCATCTAATTAATATATTATTGGTTAAAGACAATGAAGATAATTTTGCTTATTGTACCCAGAAAAATGGACTTTTGCAAGCTATTAAAATCAAAAGTGAACAAGTTTCCAAGGTTTTTAATAGTTTCATGACAAGGCAAAGATATGGCTAGTTATACACCAAATTAACATATGGGCTTAGATAATAATATTGGTTAGTGAAAGCTGTAAGCCTTGGAGCTAGCCAATCAATGATTTAACCAATGCAAATTCATTATAAGTTTTGTATGAAATATGAGTAGAACTCATATTATGATTATTGTCTATACTATTTGATGATAATGATTATTTGGATTCATGTTTCATGACTTACGTTAATATGGTGATTTAGATATGAACATATTGATCACAAAATAATTGTGAAAGTATTTGAAATTGGAGTTAAATATACTATGGATTTTTATTGTACATAGACAAATTGGTCCTATGAGTAAAGTTTGAATTTATTATATATCTAAAAATATTATGACCAATTAAAAGTGGTAAATAATAGAGGTATATAAGCCGCATAATAGTAAAGAAACAAAGTTTTCATATAATTTTGAAATCAAGTTTAAAGGTTTCAGCAGTCATGAACTTGGAATTGGCCATTGGGGTAATTAATATATGTATTGGAAACTCATGATAACATTTGAGATAATTGATTTTCACTAAAAGCCATCACTATAAATAAGATAACTTCAATAGCCAAATCTACATGATTTGTAGGTATGATGTGGATTATTATGGTTGGCTTAGAATAGCCACAGGCCAAAATTGATGCCACAATCTTGATCATGTTGTGATAATTTTTTGTTATGTGTATGATCTAATTCATGGATTGCACAAATAATTTATCATTTATGATTTTATATAATGAAAATTTCAAAGTATATTTACTTTGGAAGCCATGAGTAATTCAAAAATCTTATGAATATGAAAACTTTTATAATAGCAAAAGGAATGCTATTTGATCCATTTGGGTGATAAAAATAGTTTTGTTCATGGTAATAAAAATTATTAATAGTATCCATGATGAAATAGATTCATAATAAGTATTTATGAATTGACATAAAAAATCTTAAAAATAGACTATAGAAGCATGATTATATTTGAAATATGCTCATTGATGTAAACTCTTATATTGAGTTAAAATATAAAAGTTTTGGAACTTTTATAGAAATATTAAGATATTTACTGGTTATCTTTCACTAAAGGTGGATTTAGAGGCCTCCTACTTAAAAAAAAAAAAAAGCCACCAAATAGTGAAAAGATAAATGAAATGGCAACTTGATTAAGTGTCTATGATATCTTGACAATTGAAAAAGATATTCTTTAATAAAATAATGCATATTTGCATATGGTGGGGGTGATAAGAATAAAAAGAAATAAAAATTTCCACCATAGTATTGTAAGATTTCATTATAATTTTATGAGCAAATTATACAAGCTAATAAGTTTAGATACTTATTAAAATAAAATCATAAAAGGTCTTTACAAATCTTAAAATGACTAAAATGGTTTGGTTTATTCGTTGAGTTTATCCAATTGTACTAGAAGTATAATTGCATTAAAGATGTATAAAGTTTCAGAATGGAATTGTTGAAATTTGTGAGTATAGAGCTGTGGCCAAAATCAAAACCAACTATTTTTTAAAAAAATAGAAATTAGGTAATAATGTCTTGAGTATATAAATGATATGCAGAATGAAAAGTTTAGATATATTAGCCCTAAAGCAATTATATTAGAAATTCAATCTCAAATAGGGGTAATTACCAAAAAAGAAAATTGAATTCCAAGATATTGGTTAGTAGTACTACAAGTAAAATGAATTTAAACCCTTACTATTAGACACCAATAATGGGAACCCAACTTTGAATTAGTAACCTCTAATTATAAAGTTTAAAGGGTAAAAACAAGTTATTATTATGTGTCTGTTAAGCACTAGCAAAATCCATTCAAATTTTAGAAACTAGTGTGATCCATTACTTGGAGATGATGAGTTTTTATACTCTTACTAGAATTTTAAATGTCTAAAGTAATTGAGACATAATGGAAACTCTATCTATATAAACACAAAAGTAGTGCTGCTTTAACAAAGAGAATTGGAGTCTCTTTTGTAAATGTTTATGAATAGGATAAGCACATAGTCATAATAATATTAAAAGTAGTTATAAACCTCTGACAGAAGAATAAATAAGAATTATATGTATTATATTTTCAATTCTAACACTAGGGGTTGAGGTTTAATCTGCGAATACTATTAACTTCATTAGAATTCTAAGATATATAAGCTAATTGAAAGTTTAAATCAAGAGATACCTTTTTGTATTTATAGTATTTATTTGTGTGAAAAGTTAAAAATTAAGTACCAACATTCCAAACCAGTGGGGGATTGTTGATAGTTTAGAATGTGGTGCATATCACATTGGATAAAAAGATTTAATTATTGATGAATAAAATTAATTTTTGTATTAATTTTATTCATATTTTAAATAATTATATTTGAATAAAAACAATTATCATATGACAAATGATCATAATTATTTGAGTATAAATAGATTGTTATTTGCAAAGGTCATGATTATATAGAAGGTCATAACTGTTTGAATAAAAGTTTATGTCTGTTTATTTATTATAAATAAATCTTTTAATATAACCATTTTCACTACTTCTGATTAGAGAGTTTGAGGCTTTGTAATATCTTAAAGGTATAATTGCCTTTCAGAAAGTGTTTCTCACACCTCAAAGCCAAAATTCTTTAATATTATTTCTCTTCTCTTAATTATTTTTTCTAACAGAAAATAGTACTTAAAATGCTAAAAAAAAAATTCTGGAAATGAAATATAAAGTAAACTACAAAATAGCAGTTATCATGAATTTCCTAAACTGACTTTGCAACTAAAGCTATCCTAAAGTGACATTGAAATCTTAAATACGCAACCTAAGTGAACCACTGAATATCAAGGATTTTAAAACAAAATTTAAAAGATAGCAGAGGTATACCTACAAA
>NW_019167871.1:17932984-17997669 GCF_002303985.1 Durio zibethinus | reverse complement strand
AAAGTTGCTAATAGAAAACTAAACACCTTTTAAGTCTACCTTTTTCCTCTCCTATTCAGATTCTTTTTTTATCTTTTTTCCCCATTTGCAAACTGTAAATCATAGTTATTTATAAAACCATGCTGACAGAGTTTCAGTTCAATTCCAATTAGTCATGCAATGCTAAATATTAGCATCTAATTATGCTTTCTGATCATCATCAAGCCTAATCTCAATCTTTTTTTTTTAAATAATCAGATAATGAAGATAGAAAAAGAAAATAAATAATAAGTAGACCATAAGATAAAAATTAAAAAATGATAAATATGAAATAAAAATGAATAAAAATTTTTACAATCGAGCTTGGATGGTTTTAAATGATAAAAGACCCCGGACAAAATGAGGTGTCTACAGCTGCCCCTCTTTGCACATTTTCTGTGAAATAGAAATTGTGCAAAGACGTACACACTCATTCAAGACTCAACTGGATTTTTTTTGCCTTTTTTTTTTTTAATTTTGATCAAAGCTCTTCTAAGCAGAGGCTTAACGACTTTGAGAAACATAATAAACAAAGCTCCTTTAAACAGAAGTAATTTTTTTATTTTTTTATTTTTTTTTAAATTTTGATTAAAGCTCCTCTAAGCAGAGGCTCAACGACTTTGAGAAACGTAAACAAAGTTCCTCTAAACAGAGGTAATTTTTTTGTTTTTTTTTTTAAATTTCACCAAAGCTCCTCTAAGCAGAGGCCCAACGACTTTGAGAAACATAAACAAAGTTCCTCTAAATAGAGGTAATTTTTTTATTTATTTTTGTTTCTTTTTATTTATTTTTAAATTTTGATCAAAGGTCCTCTAAGCAGAGGCTCAACGACTTTGAGAAATAAATGGCTCCTCTAATCAGAAGCTCAATGACTTTGAAAAATAAATGACTCCTCTAATCAGAGGCTCAACGACTTTGAGAAATAAACTGCTCCTCTAAACAGAGGTAATAAAGCTTTGCAAAATAAATTACTCATTGACAATCATGTCCAAATGAATTATGGATCATGATTGAAGGAATTTTGTAATGGGAACTCAAAGATTCACAATTTGAGTTCAACATTCAGAGGTTTAGATTCGCAAGAACCTTCCAACTTCGTAAGAATTTACTGAAATTTGATTCTCAAAATTTCAGTTTCATTCAAATTTGCAAGATCTCAAGATTTGCATTTGCAACTTGCAAGACTCGCATTAAAGATCCTCATTTGAATTTTGGAGATTCACATCCAAAAGTTCAAGGCTTTTCAAAGGTTCTCATTTGGCAAACTTGGAATTCATATCAAAAAATCTAAAGCTTTTCATTTGAATTTTGGAGATTCACATCTAAAAATTCAAAGCTTCTCATTTGAGTTCAAAGACTCACATGCAATAAAACTTAAAGTTTCGTATCTAAGTTCAAAGGTTCTCATTTAAAACATTAGAAATTCATATCCAAAAAAATTGAAGCTTTGTATTTTGGAGATTTACATCCAAAAGTTTAAAACTTTTCATTTGTTTGAAGATTCACATTCGATGAACTTTAGGGTTTCACTCCTTAAAGATTCTCATTTTGAAACTCAAAGATTCTTATTTGAGTTCTTAAAAATTCTCATCAAAATATTTACAATTTTTTTTCAAGTGACTCAAAAATTTGCATGAATGAATGTTTTGACCAAAGATGCAAATGCCTTCTTAATGATGCAAATGCGGTAACCTATATTCTCATAGTGCCATGCATGCCCAAACAAAGTTTATTTCATCAAATCATGTGCATGTATTATTCAAGCAATGATGCCCCCATGATGCATGCAATACAGACGTCTATGTCACAAAATTCTAAATAATTATGGTATATGGTCCTCAAGACCCTACCATCTCACATTCTTTCCTTATTTAGCTTCTCAACATTTTAGAACAAGCTTCATCAATTGATCATCATTATTTCCATTACTTGATCACCATTCGAAGGTTTCTTAGCACCAACAAATTTTACCTATTACCCCACATGCCAGGCTTATCAGCACTAACCATTTCAAAATAAATTTCATCTTCTGTCACTTGGTCATCATTCATAAGCTTATCAATACTAGCCATTTCAAAACAAATTTCATCATCTATCACTTGGTCATCATTCATAAGCTTCTCAGCACCAGTTTCATCTATTGTCCCATATCATTTTCATCACTTAATCATAACTCATAGGTTATATTGACTAATACATCCCCGTATTCATCACTTGAGTATACCACTTTCCAAGATTTGCCTCATCTTCATTTTATTGTCCAATCCATCATCATATTCTCTATTTGGTCACATCATATGTCCTTTCAAATCATCTTTTTAGGGTTCTATCATTTCTTCAATTTTGTTACCACCATCATCTTAGATTTTTCTTTAAAGGAATGCAAGACCTTTTTTATGCACATTGTCATTCATTCATCATCATTTCAATTCTTGACAAATATAATGCACTCATACATTTTCTTGATTTATTCGAGGGATGTAACAATAAGAGAACATAAGGTGAATTATGGTAAAGATAATCAATGAAGATATATTTTGGTACAAAAAAAATGAGAAAAAAAATAAATTGGATACATGTCATTAGGATGAATGGTATGTCCAAACGATGAATATTCAGACAATTCTCAACATTAATCTATGATTCTTTTCAAAAACTTATTTCATTTACTGTTGAAGTCATTTTGAGCTTTGCAAACTTTGCCCTAGTCTTTGAGAGATCTTCAGATGTCTTTGATTTTTCATCCATGTGAACCATTTGACCTAGGTCTTTTTCCACCCAAATTACCTTTTCAGGTTTTCAAATTGAATCTTTTTTTTTTATTTTCTCATTTTTTCTTTTTTTTCATTTTTTTATCATCTTTTTCTCATTTTTCATCCATTGTTGATATCTTTCCACACATAAAACTTTAGAGCAATGTAACATAATGAGCATGCCTTCGCCTAACATATGATCATTCAAGTTGAGCATTCATACTTGATCCAAATGGATTTTTCAAGGTTGTAATGTTGGTCAAGGTGAGGGGTCATAATAGAAATGGATATAATAGGCTCAAAACATGTATTAAAAGGGTTCAAAACTAAAGGATCATTTGATGCAACTTGGCATTTTGCCCCCACATCATTTCACTATTTTTTCTTTCCTCACACAAAAGATTCTCATTACTTTGCCCCAAATCATGTGTGGTATTTATTTTTCTTTTGCTTTTCTTTCTCTTTCTATCTTTGAGACCTTTTGTGATATTTTTTCAAAAATTACCCCTCAGTATAAAGGGTGATCCTTGGCTGGGGTTCTTCAGAAAAAAATCATAATAGGCTCAAAGGGGTAACAATAAATGATTTTTTGAATGGTAAAAGAAAGGTGGCCATTTTTCATCTCAATTGTGAATATTTTTCTTGAACATCATCTATTGAACAAAGCTCATGAACCTGTATAAAAGATTACACATCCTCAAGACATATCTATTTCACCTCTGGTAACAGTTTACTTTTTTGCTCAAATGATCTCCTCATATTAATATGAATGAGTTCTCAAAATTAAATCTCAGAATTATTATCATTGTCTAAATATTCATCATCTGAAATTTAAGAATGGGAATGTAAAGTTATAAAAGGTAACAGGGCATGGAATAATGGTCGAGTGAAAGAGAAAATGTAATAAAATGCATTAACTTGCCTTTATTAAGATGATAACAAGTGAAATCATATTGCAAAAAAGAAATCCTAACATTACTTTAAAAGAACTCTTAGAATGACAAGTAACATTCAACTAGTTTTAACATCCTCTTTAAAATCATGCTCTTGTGCAATCAGGTGAAGGATTTTTATCTCGCCCCATTGATTCATTGTGACTTTTCATATTCTTGATCCTCAAACAAAATGATTGGGCTTTTCTTATCGAGTTCTAAAGATACAGGCTTGACCATTTGAACGGCTGCTTCCATTATCATGTTCCTTGTTGTAGTGCTTCTGGTAAAGGCAGTCTTGTCAACATTGGGATGAGATGCCAAAGGAATCACAACTTTCAGACCCAATTCAGTCAGAATGTTCAAGACACCTGAAAGAAAACCAACCTTCCTACACATGTCAGTAGCTCAAAATAGGTGATAGATACCAACTCGAAAAGGTTTCAGTATTACAACACAACCTGCAGTCAAAGTAAGAGCTACTTTTCAGGTGGACATCAACAGTGGATAATTCCATAGAGTAATCAATCCAACGACCCCAAGTGGTTCTTTAAGCACATAACTCTTAAATGTCTCAATAAAAAGAGAGATAGCAACCTTTTGCTTCGTATCTAAACCTTCAGCAAGATACGTATAGTACTCAAAACATCCAGCAACATCATCAATGTCCCAAGTTGCTTCATTAAGTGGTTTCTCGTAATTAATTGCTTAAGCTTTGCTAATTTAGATTTTCTCTCTGTTATTTTGGAAATGATGGCCCATAAATACTTAGCACAAACAGCGTCAGAAGCTGAAGCTCAATCTTTGCCTTTATTTCTAGAAAGAGCTCTCTGAGTAGCAACCACCGCAAGCTCTACATCTTCAGCTATAACTGTTGGAATATAATTGATGTTTTGTTTAATTACAAGATAGATAATTGAATTCACTTCTTGAAAACATGCTCTCTCCACTCGCTGTCGATGAGTAACATTCGACTCAAAATTTGGACCACATATTAAATCAGTTTACTTTTTTTTTTTACTTTCACTTTCATCTTAAAACCAATGTCTAAAAAGTTTTTTTCTTTTTTTCTATGATCTTTCCCTAATCTTTGTACTCGTGTTTCCCTATTGCTCTTCATTGATCAAAACTTACCATTCCATCTTTGATTAACCGTTGCACCTCATGCTTTAGAGCAGTGTAATTTTTAGTGTAATGGCCAGCAATTCTATAGTGGCAGTCACAGTGAGCTGTAGGATCATACTACTTATGATAAGGTGGTTTAAGCGGGTCCACACAGCTTGAGGGTAATTAGATGGCTATTATAGAGCTCTCGATATAACTTTATATAAGTCATGAGGATTGGATCAAATATGAGCTTTTCTCGAATAGTCCATTGCTCTCGTGAACCATTTTTCAAGCTAATAGGATAAATTTAGGGTCTTGCAGGAGTTTGACTGTTAAGGCTGTATATGAGAGCTTGAAGGATAAAAATGGGCTGGTATATAGATGAATTAGGTGGTTGTGGAGCTAGCTGGTATGGGTAGGATGAAGCATTGTTCACAGTAAGATAATATGAAAAGTAACCTAGGGGTGGATAGGGTTGATATCCCCTGAACTTTTTGTTAAAGCCTACAGCTTGAGCTTTAGTCTCTTTTTTTTCGGGTGCATTCTTGGTTTCTCCTCCTTTCAGCTTGCCATTTTTAATGGCATTCTCAATGATTTCACCTGAGATCACCATGTCAGTAAAATTCTTTATTGCATTCCCTATCATCTTTACATAATAGGGGGATTTCAAAGTACTAACAAATAATACGGTGGTCTCCTTTTCAGTCAAAAGAGGTTACACTTGAAAAGTAATATCTCTCCACCGTTGGGCATATTGTTTGAATGATTCAGTCACTTTCTTCTTCATATTCTATAAAAAAAGATGATCAAAGGCCAAGTCTATTATATGCTGGTATTGACTAATGAAAGTATGAGCCATATCACTCCAAGAACAAATACGATTCTTGTCCAACTGGACATACCACCTAGCAGCAGAGCCAATAAGGTTGTCTTGGAATGCATGCAACAAGAGCTTTTCATTATTAGCATGGGCAGCCATTTTTTAATAGTACATAGTAATGTGAGTTTTCGGATACCTTGTACCATCGTATTTCTCAAACTCTGGCACTTTAAACTTCAAAGAGATAACCATATTTGAGATTAAATAGGGTCCATCAGCATCGACAGAACCATAAAAACCCACTCCTTCCACTACTCGTAATCTTTTCTCTAATAAGCTTATCTTTTGTTTAGCTTTTAAAGCTTCTACAAGCTCCTTCTCTTTGGGCTTCAATTTTTTTATTCTTTTAGATCATTCAAATTAGGGATTGATATTGGTTCTACTATCTTTTCAGTAAAGACAAAATATATATAACTTTGGTACTGTCTTTGATTTGAATCTAATGGTATTCTGGGATATGTGTACCCTATAAGATAAGTGAACCACTGTGATGGTAGACCTTGTGTAAGTTAGACTTGATGTGGCTTGAAACCAGGAGGGTACAGTGGGTTATCCTCCTCTGGTTGGCTAGCATTCTCCTCTATTTCCTTTTCCCTGTTTAGCTTGTTCAAAGCCTCTAAAATCTTATTCAACCCTTTTTCTAACTTCTCTTGAGCTTTCTCTAATCTCTCGAGACGATTGGAATTTTCTTGTTCCATTTGTCTGGCTCGAGCTCTTGTATTATATTGGTGAATGGGGTTGCTTGGTAGAGCTATCCTTGAACTTTTAGCACCACAATTATGATTAAAAATGCTATGCTATGCTTTATGTATGATATGTTGATGCACGAATGAAATGTACATTTTTATGGATGAAATCTAATATGAAATGGATGCAAATGATTGTGTTAAAACATGATCATGAAAATAATGCAAATGCATAAAATCAGACAAACAACATAGTTAGTTTCATAGATGAAATGAAAGTGATGCCGATGTATAATGTTACATATGATAATGAAAATGATGCACAAAGTCAGACAATCAAAATGATTAGATAAGCATTCTTCTTGTGTCCTAGTTTCAGGGTATACCTATCATTGGGTAGAAAGGGCTCTATCTTAGGTTTAGGCACTTCTAAGGTTCACTATATATGGTTCAAGGTTAAAGTCTAAAGGTTTCTAAATTGCTCTTTACATCATTGTCCATCACAGACTAGTAAGGCACCCTAATCCTCACCTATTACAGGCTACAAGTGAAAAAAGTTCAATTTGAATGAGAGTATTTCGCTAGCCACTGCGGAGGCATTAAACCTCACGAAAGTAATAGGTACTTTACTCTCTCCTAGAAGGACGGAGCTCGGGTATAGAGTTCATGTTATGCATATGCATATGAATGACATAATTAATAAAGTAAATAAACATGAATGAATAAAAAAAATCTATACAAAAGGTTCAATTTTATTAGGCTTTTGGATAACAAAAATTTATTTGCTGGCCTGACTCTCGGACTTCCCCAGTGGAGTCACCAAGCTGTCATAATGTCTAGATCCAGGGATCTATCACTAGACATTGACTTAAGGAGTCACCACCAATCTTTTTTATCTAGATGCGATTGGCCACCTAAGAAATCTATCCTTTCAGGGAACACCTAAGTTTAAAGGTCCCTATAAGAATAGGTTCGGGTCTACTAACCAAAATAGGGTTCGAGAGTTCGATTACGTGTGAGAAAGGTTATAGCACCCTCACAATGCCCATCGAAAGATGGTACCAGCTTAATTTTTTGTTATCCAATAAGCCTTAAAAATTTATCAAGTAATTAGTTGTTGAAAATTATTCTCAATTGACTCTAATACTTTTAGCAAAAAATTTAAAAAATCCCTCACCTCAAGAGTATGTAAGAAAACTACTGTTTCACTTGCAGAGGCTCCATCGTCAGATTATTTAAAAAGAAAATAAAAAGAAAAAAGAAAAAAATGACTGCTTTTATGCAGGAAAAATTGATACTTTCAACTTTTCCTCAAAAATATTTTTTAGAAATTTTAATTTCAAGGAAAATTGATACTTTCAACTTTTCCCCAAAATATTTTTAGAAACTTTAATTTCGAGGAAAATTGATACTTTCAACTTCTCCCCAAAATATTTTTGGAAACTTTAATTTCGACGAAAATCGATACTTTCAACTTTTCCTTAAAAACCTTTTTTTGAAAATTTATTTTTAAAGAAAATTGATACTTTCAACTTTTCTCCAAAAATATTTTTTGAAAAACTTTAATTTCGAGGAAAATTGATAATTTTAATTTTTCCCCAAAAATATTTTTTGGAAACTTTAATTTCGAGGAAAATTGATACTTTCAACTTTTCCTCAAAACCTTTTTTTGAAAATTTATTTTTAAGGAAAATCGATACTTTTAACTTTTTCCCAAAAATATTTTTTGGAAACTTTTAATTTCGAGAAAAATTGATACTTTTAACTTTTCCTCAAAACCCTTTTTTGAAAATTTATTTTTAAAGAAAATTGATACTTTCAACTTTTCCTCAAAAATATTTTTTTTGAATTTTATTTAAAGAAAATAAAATAATAAAATAAAACAAAAATGAAAATAAAAATAAAAATGAAAATGAAATTTAAACTAGTAGCAAATGCTGAAGTTGTTATCGGAGCTCCACCAGTACCAAAAATGGATGGCGAAGTTGAAAATGAAATAGTGACAGATGAACTAAAAAGAAATGGACTAGTTCCAAATGTAGGAGTTACAGATGAACTAAATATCGAAGTTGTTGACGAAGTTGAGCCAAAAAGGCTTAATAATGTTGATTGAAAAGGATTTGATGTAGTAGTCGAGGTTGTACAACCTGTACTATTAAAAGATGGTGGTTTTAGGCTAAATGGAGTGATACTTGTGCTGCTGGAAAATGGATTTACAGATGTTTGACCGAACATTGAAGAAGAGTCAAAAAGACTAGTAGGTGCGGTTGACACAGCAAAGCCAGTCTCTCCAGAAGGTTGAGCAGCTACCTGTGGTCCACTTTTATCCTCTAATTGATAATCCTCCCATCGCAGCTCCTCATGACTTTTATCTTTATAAACAGGCATCGCTGATATTGACTCCAGCTTTACAGCTAGCTGTGCACTACTCTCACTATCTACTTCGGTTGTAGGTGTGTAAGGAGCCACTCTACTTCTCTCACATTGACCCTCAAATGGTGATTGGTCAAAGCTAGTGTTTCCAGATGCTGGTACAAAAGATTGGGTTCCCAAAAGGAAAACTCGGGGCTCCAAATGTGGTGGTTCCAAAAAGTGAACTATAGAATGTTGGCGTTGATTGGCCGAAAGCTAGGCTAGACCCAAAGCTGAATGAAGGAGTAGAAGATGCTCCAAAAGGAAGAATGTTTGAAGCTCTAAAAGTAGGAGGGATGGAACCCTCAAATATAGAACTAGAAGAACCGAAAACAAGAGTGCTAGAATTGCCAAAAGTAGGTGTGCTTAATGCTCCAAATGTGTCCCCTATTCCAAACACCTGGGCATTAGACACACCGAATGCAGTTTCAGTGCTCACAAATGCTGGACTTCCAGATGAACTAAAGGTAAGGGTACCAAAGGCAGGGATGTTTATGGAACTAAAGGCAGGGGTACTCGTGGCACCAAAAGCAAGAGTACTAGAACCAAATGCAAATCGACTTGAACCAAAAGGTATGGAGGAACCAAATATACCACTACTAAATACAGGCTGTGATTACTGTATTGTGTTGGTTGGTCTATATTGCTTGATGAAAGAAGTGCCTCATTTTTATTCTTTTCTTTTTGGTGCACGAAGGGAAAGGTTGAATCTTTTTCTTGGTTAAAGATCCTCAATACAACCAAGTCTTTGACTGAGATCAACCAATTGCCAGATTCAAATAGAACCAAGGTCCATCCAGACTAGATAATCAACCTCTTTATCTGACCCTTGAAAGTTGGATTCTTTGTTCGAATGAAGAAAGATAGCAATCACCCAGACTGTAATGCTTCAAGCAGCATCCTAACGAGTAGGTTACCGGCTTTCATAAGGCAGCCCCCACCTTCTCAATACTACTATAAGCAGTAAAGTTGCTAACAGAAGACTGAACACTTTTTGACTCTACCTTTTTCCTCTCCTATTCGGATTCTTCTTCTATCTTTCCTCCCCCCTTGCAAATTGTGAATCACAATGATTTATAAAACCATGCTGATAGAGTTTCAGTTCAATTCCAATTAGTCATCCAATGCTAAATATTAGCATCTAATTATGCTTTTTGATCATCATCAAGCCTAATCTCAATCTTTCTTTTTTTTTTTTAAATAATCAGATAATGAAGATAGAAAAAGAAAATAAACAATAAGTAGACCATAAGATAAAAATTAAAAAATGATAAATATGAAATAAAAATCTGAAATAAAAATGAATAAAAATTTTTACAATCGAGCTTGGACTGGTTTTAAATGATAAAGGACCCCAGACAAAATGGGGTGTCTACAATGGATATTAAATTTTGGGATAGAAATAAGGATGTGGATAATTTTAAATTTTTTATTAGGTACAAGAACGAAGATGAATAATATAACACATATCTTATAACCGTATCATTTCTTATATATAATTATATATATTTAGTAAATAGATTTTTATTTAATAATATAAATTTTATTTTAGATTAATTAGATCTAATATTCATAAAACATACATAAATGTGCAAAATAAAAATAAAAAAAATAATTTTTTTTATTTTCTTTAAAGAACTATGAATACAAGGATTTTTTTATACCTATTAAATCTTTACAAAAATAAAGATAATGATGAATTTGAAATATTAGTTGAATATGAGTACAATGATAAATATAATGTAAAAAACTGAATAAAAATGAATAATGTTTTACCAGTTATGTACCTTATCCATTAACATGATTGGCTCAACTTACTTGCAACTCTATATAATTATGAACCAATATAAACAAAATACATAACCATTAGCATATATAAGATATCCATTAGGCTAAATCCAATTAACATTGTTATATTTATAATAAAAATCCAAATTCCAAAAAATTCATATCCAATATATTAATTTAGCTTATTTTGACCCCTTTTTATTTGCACTCAAATTGTCATATGCCAAAATCTCATGCTTCCTTTTTTTCTATACATATTTAATAAATTCTTATTTTTTTTAAAATAAATTTGTGTAGATTCGATTTAATTTTATTAATGGTTTCTCCTTGTTCATTTTTTTTATTTTTTTTAATATTTCATTAATTTCCTTAAAGCTTACCAAAAATATATATTTTAAAATTTTTTTTTTGTGTTAGATACAATTATACCAAATTTTCCTTTTTTACTCTTTCTTTATCACCCTTCTTTTACTTTTTTCTTTTCACTTTTTTTTTTCAGTTAATAAATTTGTTAGCTTTTAAATTTTTTGTATGGTACTTACTTGATACCAATTGCAAGCCACATGTTTTTTTCTTTTATATTTACTTTTACTTTTTTTTCTAATTTTAATATTGTTTGTTAAATCCTTTCTTTTTTTCTTTTTCTTTTTTTTTTTTAATTTAAAAGACAAATTTTACTCATGTATGAAGTTCCAAGGGCTGTCACTTGTCACACTCTTTTTTTTTTGCTTTTTTTAATTTTTTTATGATTTGTTTTTTATTTTTTGTTGTACTTTTTTTTACATTTAATAAATATTTTTAAAAGAGATTTTTTTTTTGTGAGACTTATTCATACCAAACTCTTTTTTGCTTTTCTTCTTTTATCCTTTTTATTTTTTTAGAATATTTAACAATTTTTTTTAGATTTTATTCTTTTGTGTGGGATTCGCTTAATACTAATGGTATATCATGAGTTGTTTTTCATTATTTTTTACTTTTTCCCTTTTTTATATATTTAATAATTTTTTAAATTTTAATTTTTTTAAAGAACCACTTGATATTAAGAGTATCCCTTATGTCAAGCCATTTAACCTTTTTTTTCTCTTTCTTTTTAATTTTTTTAATATTTAATAAATATTTTTAAATAGTTTAAATTTTCTTTAATATTGGCCATTTGATATTATTATTAAAAATATATATTTGATATATTTTCTTTTTTAAAAATTTAATATTTTTAAAGAAAATAAATTAATAAAGGTGTCGATATCACATCTGGCCATTTTTTTTCTTATTTTTTGGTCCTTACGTTTTTTTATTTTTTATTTTTTAAAATTTATGATATTAATTTTTTCAAAAAAATTAATCATTGCTAATATCGAATGATAACTCAATTTTCTTCCATTTATTTTTATTTTTGGCTTTTCATCTTTCCTTTTTTTCATTTTTCTCTTTCTTTTTTTTTTTAATAAAATCATTTAAAAAAACAAATGAATTTGTACACAAGACACTCTATTTCCTATTTATTTTTTTAAGTTTTTAATTAATTAAATTATTATTTAACGCCTTCATTCAAGAAATTAATATTTTAAACTCAATTGGGATATCCAAATAGTACCCATAATAAACTCCCTTTTTATTTTTCTTTTTTTTTCTTTTTTTGTTTTAATATTTTTATTAAATTAATTTTTTTAAAAGATGAGGCCAATGAAGATACCCACATAATACCTTATTTGACTTTTTTCCTTTTTCATTTTTTTGTACTTTTAATTGGATAAATTTTGCAAAAAAAGTTACCAAATAATTTGTATCCGACACATTTCAATACATCCACATTTGCTAGTGGCAATTTTTTAAATTGAGATCGAGTTAGAAAGTGTTGAGATTTTTATAAAATAAGACATAGGTGAAAGTGTGTTTAAGGTGCTTTGTCCCAACTCATTTTGGGATATATATAAAATATATTTTATTATTAATTAATTTTATATTATATATGTATTATATTAAAAAATTTATTACTTAATACTTTAATTTAATAAATTAATATTTTAAACTTAATAAGTGTTTACACCTAGGGGTGATAACAATTCAAATCGAATTGAATTCAGTTTGGATTTTTTGAATAATGCATAGTATTATGAATTTTTTAAATTTGATCTGAATTTGAATCATCCTTCTTTTGAAATTGATCTGATTCAAACCAAATTATATCGATTCGATTCAATTTGGTTCATTATTTTTTGAAATATATTTTTTATATATTATTTTAATATAATTTTAATATATTTAAATAGATTTAGATACAAAATAATTTTTTATTTTATAAAAATTTAAAATATATATCAAAACTAAAAAAATATATAATTCGATTTAGTTTTTTCGATTTTTCACTTTTCAATCCGAAATCTATTCCGACCTAATATATACTTTTAATATATGAATTTAATTTGAACCAAATAAGAAAAAAAATTGATCCAAGCCAAAACAAACACTATAATTTTGAATCGGTTTTTGGTTTTTTCTCTTCTATCCACACCTTCTATGAACTTTATACAATTTTTTTTTATTTTTAGATTTTTATTTTTTAATTAGATATATTTTGTGATAACAAAAACTCAATTTAGGTATCTTGTGGCAATTTTTTTTTTACCTTTTATCTTTTTCTAATTGGATAAATTTAAAAAAAAAAGTGAACAAAAATGAGAAAACAAAAAAATTTTTAACCCATAACCTTTTTATTTGATAAAAAATTAGTATTCGATAGATTTCGATCCATCTCAATTCGATATGGATGTTTTATAAAAATTGGTATTGAATCAAGTCAAGTTTGTTTTATATAGAAAGCAAGATGACTCAAAAACGAATTTAGGATGCTTTGCCCCAAGCCATCATGTGTTATATATAAAATATATATTTTATTAACTATTTAATTTTATATCAATTTTATAAAAAAGTAATGTTAATAAAGGTGCCTATGTAGCACCCTTATTTATTTATTTGCTTTCATATTTTTTTAATTTTTTAATTAGATCAATTTTACAACAAAATAAGTCAGTTGATAGGAATGACAAAATAACAAGTATATGATAGGTTTTTTATGACTGCTTTTTAGCCTGCAAATGCACAAGTCACTACCAAGTAATAAAGTAATGAAGTAAAATATCATTCCCTTGAGAATTATATTTAGGGTACGAGATCAAATACTAAAGAAGTTTCTTCCTAACTTTATCTTTAGAAAATTGAACTAGTAAAAGATTGATTGAAAGTAAAAATAAAGGTGCTAAAAATGTAAGGGTCGAATGCTAAGCTAGCCAACTAGTCACTTGGTAGCAATAGGGGTTGGCCAAATATAGCAAACAAAGAAAAAAGAACAAGATCGAAAGGTAAATGGATTTGAAAGTAAAAGAACAATCTGATTTGTAAAAGAAATAAGTGTTAACCGAATGCAAAAGAGAACCTAATAAAAAAATAGAATAAAAAATGTAAGAGCTTTTAACGTAAATAAAAGTTCTTGTGAAAGAAAGACAGCATGGAATGAAAGTAAGAACTAGATTTGCATTGAAAACTTGAATTTGAGAAACTAAGAATTTAGGTTAGTTTGTCACCCTAACTAAAAGTAAAAAAAATACAAAAGACTTTTTAGAAATCAAAACTAAAGAGAATAAAGTAAAAAACTAGAGTAAGGGATGATTTACAAGTGAAATAGCCTAGCTTATTTATAGTACAAAAGGTGGCCTAAGAAGGATAATCTAGATAGACCTACTTTAAATTAAACTCTTTTGAGATAGAAATGTGGTCTTGAATTTTGAAAAGAGTTTGGCCAAATTTAAGAAGCTCTTGAAGGATATGGATCTTAAGTTGGCCTAATGGGACTTCTTCATTAGTCTATTTGTGCTTTCATGATTAGGCATCTTGTCAAGTTAACATCCTTTTGCAATTCAAATGAAATATTCAATTAAGTTGAATTCCAAGACCGTATCTTTTTTATTTGTATCACTTGAATAGAAACTCTTTTTTAAAAGAGTCTTTTGTGTACAATAACTCTTGTATTGGCCTTCTTAATTCATTTCACTTGGCTTAAAACTCCTTTAAAATTTAAAAAAGTCCTCATGTAATAAAGCTTCTTCTTTGGCCAAACATAAAATGATCATTTATTGGACTTTCAAGTCAGCTATATGTTGGATTGCATATTACCAACTTTGCATAGTTTTTAGCTTTTTATATAGGTTTAACCGAATTGGACTTGTGTATGAGCTTCTTATGTCTTGACCAAATATTATCCCCTAATTTTCCATGAAATACGTGCTTCATACATGGCCACATTCTTGTATAGTTTGCATAGATTATGCTGTTTACATTCAAATTGACCAAATTCTTCGTGCAAACCTGAAAATCAAGATTTTAACACATTAAAGCACCAAATTCATGAAAATTTTTAAAATTTGAAGCTAAATGGACTTACAAAAATTAAAAGCTATAAAATACAGTCATTATTTTATATCCATTTTGATTTAATATGGGTGTTTTTGTAAAAAAAAAAAAAAGTATCAAATCAAATCAAGCCAATTTTTTTTTATAGAAATCGAGAACAGGCCATAAGTGGATTTAACATATTTTGTTTTAAGCTACCTTATGGTGTATAAAAATATATTATTTTCTATTTATTTTTATATTTATATATGGATTCACTGATTTTTTTATTGACAGCTTAGTGTCAAATGGGTCCCACATTCAAAAAATTTTAAATAAAAATTTTATTTTTTATAAAATATGTTTTATGAGAATAAAAGACCAATTTAGGTATCCACGTATCACCCAATTTGAGTTTTTGTACCTTTTGCCTCTTTTTCTTTTTTTTAATTAAGTTATTTTTAAAAAAAATCAATTAACAGGTGACAAAAAATTTATTTTTACATACCGTAACGCATGGACACTCACCTAGTCTAAAAGATAAATTTTGCATATGTACTTGTAAACACCCTATTTGGTTTGAAAATTTTTTTGGAATCGAAAACGGGCTTCGATCGTAAATTAGGCCTCATTAGGAAGCTTCGGGCCTAATTGAAAAAAAATTATTTTTAACTTAATTTTTGGTTTAACTTATTTGTTTGTTTAATTTTACTTTTTTCTAAAAAAAGGTTGAAAAAAAAAGTTTTAATGAAATCTAGTGAAGATGATTTTGAGAGATTTTTTGGATTTAATTCTAAAATCAATTCACATTAAAAATAAATCAAATCAAATCATAGTTATCATAGATTGGTTGATTGATTTTCTAGATTCGAAGGGATTAAATTCCTATAAAAAAAACCAACTAGAAAACACACAATGGGCGATTTAAAAAATATCGTCGAATGAATTAAAGAGTATTAGGTTCTAGCTACTTAGGTTCAATTAGGTTTTTTGGAATTTTTGGAAGAAAAAAAATCAGACAATGGAGGAAAAAAGAAAAAAAAAAGATCAAAAGGGTTTTTTTTTTATGCTAAAATTTCTAGAATTGAGGACAAAAAGTCATAAGGGGGAGGCGTCTAGGGTTTTTTTTATTATTTCTATGGTTTCTTGAAATTTGGTGGAATTTTTCTATTTTGGGATATTACTGGATTTTTTGGGTTGGCTGCTTTTTGGATTTGTGAGTTTTAGGTTGTGGATTTAATTTTTGGTTTCTGAAACTCACAATTGAATTTTTTGAAAATTTATTGGAATTTTCTTTTGAAGTTTTGAATGGCTGGGTTTTTCTGGGTTTGTATATGAAATTCAAGGTTTTTTTATGAATTTTTCAACAAGGGTTTAAATTTCCCAGTGTGTTCACAATCGACGAAACAGTTGTTTCTAGGTGGTTTTGGGTTCATTTGAAGATCACGATAATCGTTTAAAGATTCTGACGTCAGAATCTGCATTGGTTGGAATTTGTATTTGCTAGAATCTTAAAAACTTTGAATTTTTCAGTTGAGATGTTTTAGAGAGAAGGTAGAGCAAATGAGCTATAGAGAAAGGGCAGAGGCAAATTAAGGAAAAGGTTGAAATTTAGGTTTTTATACCCACAGAAAAATGGCGTCATTTTGGCAGAAGGGTTAACTTATTCAACACACTTTGGATCCGCATGCCACCCATTTGCACAACTCGATCTGATCACAGGTATTCTTTTTTTTCCACTCTATTTTCTGTTTTGACTTTATTTTTATTTTTATTTTTGCTATTTTATTTTTTTTATGTTCTATTTATTCCTTTTTTTCTTATTTTATTCAATATTTTAAATAAAAAAATAAATTTTTAAAAATGCTTTTATGAATTTCATTTTGTTTATTTATTCAAAAAAATTAAAAAAATATATTTTTAAAATAGATTCATGAATGTTACCAAACTATTGGAGGATCTTTCATGAATTTAAATTTTAAGAATTCTATCAAACTTTTGGATAATTTCATAACTTAAATTTTAGGTAAAAATAACAAATATTAGTAAAATATTTCATTTTGATCATGCCAAACTATTGGTGAATTTGCATCATAAATTAAGTTTTACTAAACTATTGAAAGATTTAATTCAATTTCTAAAAATAAATTTATCTCACCATACTATTGGGATATCTGCATCAAAGTAAATCTTACCAAACTATTGAAGGATTTTACTAATTATTTTTGAATAAAATATATTAATGAATCCAACAATAGAGCTATTTCGGAGTGAGACACTAGTCTCCATGAATACTCCTAAGGTGAGAAAACTATCTTAAATTGCTATCAAACTATTGAAGTAATTTTAAGATCAATTTTCAATACTAAATATTTTTGGTAAATCATAAATATGGTCAAGGCTTGAATAATTTGAAATCAAACAGGTACTGTCCTTTGGATAGGTGATGTGAGGGTACTATAACCTTTTTTATGCATAATCATACTCCCAAATTTTAAATTTGATTTTGTGGATCAAAATCTACTATTTAAAGATACCTAAGTCAATCTTGGGACTCATTTTTAAATGGAATAAATTTTGTCAAGTGGCCAATCATACCTAAACAAAAAAGATTAATGGTAACTCTTTAAGTCTATCTCTAGTGATAGATCTATAGATCTATATGTTAGACAATTTGGCAACTTCGCTGGGGTATCGAGAGTCAGGCCAGAAATGATTTCTTGTTATCTAAGCTTAACCTTATGTTTAAGATTTTTTTCTTTGTTTGTGTTTTATTTATTTATTTATTTTATATATCTGTGATTCATTTGTGCATGCATAACATGAGTTCTATACTCGAGTTTTGTCCTTTAAAAAAATTAAAATACCTACACATTTGTGAAATTTCATGTCTCTGTGTAGGTTAGCAAAAAACTCTTACTTAAATTTAACATTTTTCACTTGTAACCTATAATGAGTGAGGATTGAGATTTCTTACTAGTCTATAATGGACAATGATGTAAGAAACAATTTGAAAACTCTTAAACTATCAAACCTTTGAACCTAGCATAAAGTAAACCTAAGGGTCTAAATTTAAGTTAGAGCCATACTTTTCCTTATGTTAGAAAATCCTCAATAGGATACATGATGGGACATTTATTTTGCATGTAAATTTATACTGACCCTTTATGTTTTTTTTGTATATTATATTATTCTTTGTATATATCATGTTTACCAACCCCTTTTCTTTTATTGTATATATGTGCATTCACATCATTAAATCCTATCTATTATATTCACGCATTTTTGTATTCAATCACTTGCATAATTGGGTAGTTCCATAAACATCCCTCTAAATTTGCACCTTAATTATGAAAAATTAATGTTTAAGGATAGCTCAACACTAGTGTAACACCTTAGCCTAAACTAAAAGAATGGAGCAAGACAAATGCAAGCCGCATTGAGAAGTTAGAAACAGCCCAAAAAGAGCTCAAAGGGTAGTTGAGCAAAATTTTGAAAAAATTAAGCAAGTTGAACAAAGGGAAGATTATAGAAGAAGAGGCTAAACCTAAATACCATTCACTGTAAAATATTGATCTTCTACATCCTCCTAGCTATAGCCCATAGTAGGCCTGTTCCACTCATGGCACATCACCATAACAATTCATATTTTTTATAAGGCATAGTTACATAAGAATGCCATCTGCTCTGACTCATAGGCAATTTTAAATTTTTGCTAATCTTGTTTTCACTAAAAAGGTAGTGGAGCCAGTCTTGATCCCTAACTTAGATGACCTCAAAGAGAATGAGAAGCTAAAATTGAAGGCAGTTGAAAGTTTAGAGAACTCAAGGTCTAAACATAAGATGAACTTGTTAGATACGAGCCATTAAAAGGATAAACTTTTATGGCTTCATGGATGTAGTCGGCCTCTGCTTGATCTCAAATGTTATAATCCTACCAAAGTTTAATGTCCCTAAGTTTGAGAAGTACAATGTACTAAGTGCTCGATCACACATGTCACTATGTATTATTGAAAAATAGCTACTTACACTAGTGATGAAAAGCTATTGATGCATGTGTTCCAAAATAGCCTTATTGGTTTAGCTATAAGGTGATATATTCAGCTAGATTGAGTTTACATCCGCTTTTGGAATAAGCTTGCTCGAGCATTTATTAGTTAAAATCATCACATTATTGACTTGACTCTTGATTGCCTTTTTTTACAAAGTTTAGAGAAAAAGGCAACAGAGTCCTTTAAAGAATATACCTAATAATAGAAGGATATGACTGCTCAAGTTCAACCTCTTTTGACTAAAAAAAAAACTATAATATTGTTCATTAGCACCCTTAAAATACCTTATTATGAGAAGATGACGGAGAATGCAATAAAAAACTTTATTAATATGGCAACCTTAAGAGAGATTATGAAAAAAGCCATCATGAGTGGCAAGTTTAAGAAAGAAAAGGCTAGCAGTGCCAAGAAAGGTAGGATGCCTAAGAAAGAAAGAGCCCAAACCCAAATGGTGAGTTTTGAGGGTAACAATTTAGAAGTTATACTCTATATCCAACATATATTTTATCTTGCTTACTATCTGGTAGTTAATAATATTCATAAGTCTCTTACCAGCCTCATTGCCCACCCATGAACCTCATCGCTCCAAGTCTTTATTAACCAACTTTTCAATCACCTACATATAGGCCTAGTTTTGTTAGTACATCAATTTCAAGGCATTATAATCAAGCGAGTAGTTTTAAAAAATCTAGAGGCAATTAAGAGAGAGCTTATATTGATTTTATCCCCATAACTAACATTGAACTATTTTCATAATTAGTCAATAATGACCAAGTATCCCCAATCCTTTTGGAGCCATTGAAGCCACCCTATCCTAAATGGTATAATGTTATGCCACATGTGACTATCATAATAAGAATGTGAATCACTCTATAGAAACATGCCCTGCTTTTAAGTACAAAGTGCAAAGTTTGATCCAAGCAGGCTCGACGAGCTTTAACGAGTCAGAGAAACTAAATGTCAATAAAGACTCTTTCTCAATCACCCAGAAGCATGATTTTGAGAAGGTTGATTAAAACTGCTTATTATTTTAAGATTTCTTGAGAATATGGATCTCTTTTATGTACTTAAATTTATCTTATTTTTCATCATTTTAATGAAAGTGACAGATTTAATGCATTTTCATGACATTTTCTCTTTTGTGTTAATCACCATTATATACTTTTACTTTCTCATATGTTTTCCCTTATTCATTCTTTGATTTTAAATAATGAATATTCGGATAGCTATGATAATAATTCATGATTTGATTTTGAAAACATCATTTATGATGATCTTATTGATAAATTGAGATTTTTTTATTCATGAAACTACTGAATAAAAGAAGATAAATTTAGTAAAGAATTTTGAAAGTGATGCAATATATGATCTTTGCAATAGTTCATTCAGAATCAATGTTCTCCATTAAAAGTATTCATATTGAAAATGATAAATGGCAATTTCTCTTTTACCTTTTACAAAAAAAAGTAAAATTTTCCCTTGATACCCCATTTGAGCCTGTTAAAAAATTTTTTCAAGAAACCTAGCCAAAGATCACCCCATACTGGGGTAAAGTTTGAAAAGCTTGTTTATCTTTAACAATTTCAGAGGTAAAACCCTTTTGTGCTCAAAATTTTCTTGAAAAATGATGAAAAAAAATGAGAAAAAAAATAAAAAAAGGTAATGAAAGAGAAATCAATAGGGTAAAACATCACTATGCTCCACATGAAAAGAAATTATCTTTGATTTGATAATCTTTCAAATATAATTTGGGCCTATTTTGTCTATTTCTTTCATAACCCCTCACCCTAGCCTATGATACATCCCTTAAAAATTTATTTTGATCAAATGTGAATACTTAAATTTGATAATCATGAATTGAACTAATGCAAGTTTGCCATTGGATTGTTTGGGATTTTAATCTAAGTGTTATTGATGGATCAAGGGTAAAGAGAAATAAAAAAATAAAGAGTAGATGTGCAAAAAAAATAAAAAAAGTAAAAAAAAAAAAGAGATAAAGGAAGACTTAAACGAAAAACTTAAAAGGGTGGTTTAAGTGAAGATGAAAACTTAAAAAAATAGCTTTAAGTGAGGATCCTAGGAATAAGGATGAAAATTGGCTCAAAGATCAAGGATATTGATGGAATGTGTTTTTGAAAGAAAATTCTAAATTAAAGTTCAAAATTGTCTGAATAGTAATTACTCTGGATGTTGATATCCCATTTACACAGTCATAACATTTTGTTTTCATTTATTTTTTAATTGTTCTTGACCATACTTTTTCAATAATGAAGACCCATTTTTCTTATTCTTTAGCCAGTGTACATCTTCTGAATGAATTGAGGAAATGTATCATGTTTGTCATAAATTAGAATGATGATAAATGAATGAATGACAATGTTCATAAAAGATTTTTTCATTCTTTTGAAAGAACTCTAAGATGAAAAAAATGAAAGAAACTAGAGAAGATGAGTTGAAAAGGATAAATGAGATGATCCAATGATGATTACAAATGATGGATTGGTTAATATAACCTGTGAGTTATGACCAGATAAGGAAATGAAATAGATCAGTTGATAGAATTTATTCTAAAATTCTTAATGCTGAGAAGCTGAAAAAAAGTATATGAGATGGTGGAGTCTTGAGAATCTTGTTACCACAATTGGAATTTCATTGCATTTATTTAGTGATATTTGCCTTACATACATTATGTTTACATTGTATCGCATTTGCATCATGGTTGGGGCATGCATTTGCATCATGTAAAGAACATTTGAATCATAGTATGACATTTGCATCATTGTTTATGACAAGCATTTGCATTATTTAGTGAGAATCTGGATTGTTACATTTGCAACATGTAAAAGACATTTGCAATGACATTTATTGCATACAAATTCTAACTTTGATTAGAGAAAATTTTTTACTTTTGAATCCTTGAATGAACAAAATCTTTCATGATGAGTTTTTTTTTTTTTTTTACAAGAAATTTTTTTTTTTGAACTTTTAAAGTTATAGTCTTTGTTTAAAAAAGCTTTTCGAATAAGAGTCTTTAAATTTTGGATGCGAAACCCTAAAATTTTTTAAATGAGAATCTTTGAAACTTTGGATGTGAATTTTTAATTTTTCGAATATGAATTTTTGAAACTTTGGATGTAAATCTCTAGTTTTTCGAATGTGAATTTTGAAATTTCGGATGTGAATCTCAAATTTTTCTAGTAAGAATCTTTGAAACTTTGGATGTGAAACCTTAAAATTTTTTGAATGAGAATCTTTGAATTTTAGCCATGAACCTTGAAATCTTTGATGTGAATCTTTGAATTTTTTCAAATATAAATCTTTAAATTTTGGATGTGAATCACTAACAAAAATATTTTTATGCGAATCTTTGAATCTTGTATGTGAATTATAGTTTGTGAAACTCTTACGAATTCTTGCAAATCTTTGAGTTTTTGCAAACTTAAAATTCTTGTGAAATTGAATTTCTTGTGAATCTTTACAATCTTGCGAATTTGAAATTCTTGAGAAATTGAATTTCTTACGAATCTAAAAATTCTTGTGAAACTGAATTTCTTTCGAATCTTCCACTTTTTTGAATATGAAAACCTTACAAATCTTCTACTCTTATGATTTTAAATCTTTGTAAATATGGAACCTTTGCAAAACTTGGAACCTTCTACGAATTTGAAATCTCTACGAAACTTGAAATCTTGCGAATCTAAAATCTCTACGAAACTTGGAATTCTTACAAATTTAAAAGCCTTTGCGATTTTTGAATCTTTGCAAAATTTGAAATTATTACTAATTATTTTCAAATCTTGGAGTCATAAAATCTTTCAATTTTCGTTATAAAACCTTGTGAATCTTTGAAGTTTTGTGACAAACCTTTGGATTTTCAAATTGTGAATATTTGGATTTCAAGTTAAAAGTTTTTATTTTTTTTGGACTTGAACGAAATGGACGAGGAGAACATTTTTCAAAATTTAAAATTGTGAAGGCCTTTATTTTAGAAGATCTTTTTATTCTCAAAGACATCCAAAGATGATCTATAAGATGTCCAGGCATGATTTTTAAAAATTTATGGATCATTTAATCTTATATCTCAATTTAAGCTCAGACCTAGTCATTTTTTTTACCTCGACTCAGTCCAAATCATTTATTTTTTCTAACTTATGGTTCAATCTCAATAACTCATTTTAAAGTTGTTTAGCCTCTATTCAAAAGATCACATTTCTCATTTTAAAGTTGTTTAGGCTTTGTTTAGAGAAATCCATTTCTCAGTTTAAAGTTGTTTAGTCTTTGTTTAAAAGAGCGCATTTTTCTGTTTAAAGGTATTTAGCCTCTATTTAAAGAAGCCCATTTTTTAATTTAAATTTGTTTGCCTCTGTTTAAAAGATCCTTAAGTTGAACCGGATACAATGGTTGTCTATGTCTTTGCGCAGCTTTTGTTACACAAAAAATGCACAAAGAGAGACAACTATAGACAATCTATTTTGTCCAAAAAAAATTTTAGAATTAAAAATGGTTTTGACTGTAAATTGGGCTTGATTGGGAATCTTTGGGCCCAATTGAAAAAAAATTATTTTTAACTTAATTTTTGGTTTAATTTTACTTTTTTCTAAAAAAAGTCATAAAAAAGGAAAGTTTTAATGAAATCCAATGAAGATGATTTTAAGAGATTTTTGAAATTTAATTCCATAATCAATTCATATTAAAATTAAATCAAATTAAATCACAATCAACACAGATTAGTTGATTGATTTTTCAAATTAAAAGGGATTAAATCCCGATAAAAGAACCAACCAAAAAACACACAAAAGGGGATTTTAAAAAATAAAAAAAGGAAAATAGTGGAACAAATTGAAGAGTATTAGTTTCTAGTACTTGGGTTCAATAGGTTTTTTAGGATTTCTAGAAGAAGAAAAAATCATACAAGGGAGGAGGAAAGAAAAAAAATATCAAAGGGGTTTAGGTTTTTTTTTTTTATGCTAAAATTTTTGAAATGAATGATGAAAAGTCATAAAGGGAGGAGTTTAGGTTTTTTTTTTTTTTTCTTATTTCTATGGTTTCTTGAATTTTAGCAGAGTTTTTCTATTTTGGGATATTATTGGATTTTCTAGGTTGGCTGTTTTCAGGGTTTGAGAGTCTCAGGATTGTGGATTTGATTTTTGGTTTTTAGAACTCACGATTGAATTTTTAGGAAATTTACTGGAATTTTCTTTTGAAGTTTTGAATGGCTAGGTTTTTCTAGGTTTGTATATGAAATTTCAAGCTTTTTCTATGAATTTTTTGGCAAAGGTTTAAATTTTTTGGTGAGTTCACAATAGTTGAAACAATTTTTTTGGGTGGTTCTAGGTTCATTTGAAGATCCTGGCAACCATTTGAAGATTTCTGCATCGAAATCTGCATTTGCTCGAGATTTTGGAAACTTTGAATTTCTCAATTGAAACATTTTAGAGCAAAGGTAAAGTAGATGAGTTAGAGAGATAGGACAAGTCAATTTGAGAAAAAGGCTGGAATTTGGGTTTTTATACCCATAGAAAACGAGTCATTTTGGCAAAAGGGTTGACTTGTTCAACCCATGTTGGATCCGCACGCCACCTCCTTGCACAACCCAACTCGATCACACGTATTCTCTTTCCTTTTTTCACTCCATTTTTTGTTTTGATTTTATTTTTATTTTTCTTATTTTATTTTTATTTAATGTTTTATTTATTCCTTTCTTCATATTTTATTCAATATTTTAAATAAAAAAATACATCATTTTATTTTTTTAAAATGCCTTTATGAATTTCATTTTATTTATTTATTCAAAAAAAATTAAAAAAATGTTTCTAAAATAAATTCACGAATCTTACCAAACTATTAGAAAATCTTTTATGAATTTAAACTTTTATGAATTTTACCAAATTATTGAAGAATTTCATAACTTAAATTTTATATAAAAATAACTAATATTAGTAAAATATTTCATTTTGATCCTACCAAACCATCGGAGAATTTGCATCTTAAATTAAATTTTACCAAACTATTAGAAGATTTAATTCAGTTTCTAAAAATAAATTTATCTCACCATACTATTGGAAGATTTGCATCAAAGTAAATCTTACCAAACTATTGAAGGATTTTACTAATTATTTTCAAATAAAATATACTAATGAATTCGAATATGGAGCCGCTTCAGAGTGAAACACTAGTCTCCATAAATACTCTTGAGGTAAAAGAATTATTTTAAATTACTACCAAACTATTTAAGTAATTTTAAGATCAATTTTCAATACCAAAATATTTTTGGTAAATCATAATAATGGTTAAGGCTTGAATAATTTGAAATCAAACTGGTACTATACTTTGGATAGGTGCTGTGAGAGTGCTATAACTTTTCTCATATGCAATCATATTCTCGAACTTTAAATCTCGTTTTGTGATTCATAATCTACTATTTAAAGATACCTAAATCAATCTTGGGACTCATCTTTAAATGAGACAGATTTTGTTAGGTAGCCAATCGTACCTAAATAAAAAAAATTAATAGCGACTATTTAAGTTTATGTCTAACGATAGATCCATGAATCTATATGTTATAACAGTATTATATCACATGTTACGTTCTTTTTTTTCTTTTTTTAATAAATTTGTATTTAATACCTTTTTAATTTTATTTTATTTTTTATTTATATTTATAAATATTTTAATTTTATTTTAAATAAAAACTCAACTTTTTCTTTTTTTTTTAATTTTTTGCTTTTTTTGCTTTTTCTTTTAATTAGATCATTTAAAAAAAGTCAAAGAATATGTACACTTGACATCCTATTTCACTTTTTGGTCTTTCATCTTTTTTTGTTTTTTAAACATATGAATTTTACAACAAAAAAACTGATAAATAAATTTTTTTAAAAAAAATCAATTGAGGTATGGGTGACAAAACAATCCATATATGAAGAATTTTGATTTATTTGGATCCAATAAGTGTATTTTTTAAAATTTAAGATCGAGTCAAAATTTTTTTTCGAAAATCGTTATCAATCATATGCGAGTTTAAGGCGTTTCGCCCAATCTGGATATATATTATAAATATAGATATATATTTTTTATTATTTATTTAATTTTATATTTATATATATGGATAATTATAATAAAGTTATAATTTAATACCTTAATTTAATAAATTCACTTTGTATCCCCATTTGGCTCCATTTTCTTATCATTTCTTTTGTGTTTTTAAGTTTTCAATTTTTTAAGAAAAAAAAATCAATAGATGTAAAGAAGACAAAATAACCTACATTTTATAGGTTTGATTTGCCTTAATCCAATATGTGTGGGATTTTAAAAATTTTGGATAGGGTTGAGGTTTTTCTTTTAAAAATTGATATCGAGTTGAGAAGAATTTAGGATGTTTCATCTTACACTAAGTATATATTTATAATTATCTTTTAATTATTTATTTAATTTTATATTTAAATATATTATATTAATAATGTTATTATTTAATATTTTAATTTAGTAAAAATATTATATTTATACATAATTAAAATATAATTCATCCATCATCCATCCATCCATTATATAAATTTTACAAATATTGATTTTAGTTTGACTCTCATTCAAGATGTCTACATGACATATTATGTTTGTTTCATTTTTTTGCATTTTTTTTGTTCCTTTTCCTTTTTTTTTCAAATTTTTTGGCTTTTTAATTTATTTCAATTTAGATAAATTTTGTGGGAAAAAAAAAAAACCCAATGAAAATGTCCACGTGATATCTTAATTTAATTTCCTTACTTTGTCTTTTTTTAATTAAATAAAATTTTCAACAAAAAAACATATGGATAGGAATGGTAAAACATTTCCTATCCGATGGTTTTTTGTTTAACTTGAATAGATAAGGGTAATTTTTTTATACTTTATACTTTTTCTTTTTTTTTTTCATTTATTATTTTTAAATTAAATAAATTTTGTAAGAAAATAATATAAATAGAAGTGTTTGCGTTGCACCTCTATTTATTTATTTTCTTTCGAATTTTTTTATTTTTTTATATTTTTCAATTAGATAAATTTTATAACAATGAGCTAGTTGATAAGAATATGTCTTTTATGTTTTTAATTAGATAAATTTTATACCAGAATAAGCTGATTGTGTTTTTTTTTAATTAGATAAATTTTTTTAATATTTTATTTATTTTTAATATTTTTCTTATTTTTAATTAATAAAATTATTATTTGATACTTTAATTTAAGAGATTAATATTTTAAGCTCCAATAAGATGTCCACTTAGTGCCCAATGATTTTTCAATTTTTTTTGTTTTTGTTTTTTTTTCAATTTTTCCTTTTTCTCTTTTTTTTTTGTTTTTTTTATACTTTTTTAATTAAATTAATTTTATGAAAAAAAAAAAAAAGGCTAATAGAAATGTGCCCATGGTAGCCCTATTTGACTTGTTTTCTTTCAATTATTTTTGAAAATTTTTTAATTAAATAAATTTTGTAACAAAATATTTCAATTGATAGAAAATATCAAAACAATTCGTATCTAATATATTTTGATCCATCTTGAGCCGATAAGACCAATTTGTTTTTAAATAAGGATCAAATTTGGACATGTCAAGGTTTTGTAAGAGAAATGAATCAATATAGAAGCATGTTATCACCAGTTTCGAAGTATATATAAAGTATATGTTTTGTTATTAATTTAATTTTATATTTATATATGTATTATATTAATAACATTATTATTTGATATGTAATTTAAACAATTAATTTTTTTTAAGCTAATAAAGGAACATTGACATCTATGAATTTTATTTTTATATTTTTTAAATTTTATCTTTATCACTTAGATTTTTTATTCTTCGTTTATTTTTTCATTAAATATATTTGTGAGAATTCAATTAAGGTATTATATGATAACATGTCTTTCCTTTAATTTTTTAGTTTTTAATAAATATTTATATTTGATAACTTAGTGATAATTTAAAAATTAATTGACACATATTAATGAAACAAATAAATTATGAATAAATTTTAAAAAATTAAATTTTTTATATTTATTTTAAAGACTAATATTTACCTTAAGAATTTTAATTATTTATGTACTATTATTATAAAATTTATATATTAAAATACATCAAATATCAATTTTTTAATTAAGATTTTATACATAGAAAGCTAATAAATGGAATAACAAAAAACAATTTCAACCTGTCATAATGCATAAATATCCATCAATATAACTCACGACTCCATTTGTTTTTCAAAAAATGATTTTCAAAAATTAATTTTTAAAAAGAATTTATATTTTTTGAATTGAAATAGATTTTTTATTATTTGAATGAATTAATAAAAAATATTTTTTTATTTGATTGTTTTGTAAAAGAATTATTTTTAAAAATTACTTTTTGCGAAGCAAATATAGCTGTACGATGAGAAGCCAAAAAAACAAAGGCAAATTTATTAATCATCAGAAAACGCACGAGCATCCATCAATGTAACTAATATGTAGAATGAGAAGCCAAAAAGCAAAGGCAAATTTACAACGCCCAGTGGTGACAAATTTCTTTAAAAAAAAAGTACAAAATGGAAAAGCAATAATGGGCAAACAAAATCAATGTTTGTGGACGCAGTGCAGGAGATCAGTCCTCGTAAATGGCCATCCTTAAGTGTCATCGTCGGCTTTGGACTCTTTCTGTTCCAGCCTTTGGCTGCCTGTCCTCTCTATCTTTTCTCTAACTTTTCTGCATTGAAATTTCTCAATCTTTTCTCAAACAACAAAAACCCAATTCCCCTTTGATTTCCTTTTGCCCCTTTTTTTTCTCCTTTCATACAATCTCCTATTCTCTCCTTCAGATAAAGTCAAATAAAATTCAATCTCCTATTCTCTCCTTCAGATAAAGTCAAATAAAATTCCCAATCATTTTGTTTTGCCTTTCAAAGGTAAAAAACTTTGAGTTTTTTACCCCATTTTAATGGCTGAATTTGAAGATATTGGAGCTGATATTAGGTAAAGCTTCATATCTCTTTTTCGATAAAAAAAAGTAAACCCATGATTTTATTTTATTTTTATCAATTCTTAATTGAATATCGGACGATTTATGGAGTAATCGGTTAGGGTTTTGTTGATTTGATTATGCATGAATTATGGGGTGCATTTGTTTTGAAGATATTTTTATTTGTTTAGAGTAACTGTAAGTAATTGTACCTTTGGAAGCAGGCTCTTTTATGAATAAGAAATGGGATATGGTTATTATTTGATTTGATTTGATATAACACTTGTGTGTGGTTGGAATTAGGAAGTGATTGAGATCAAGATATATCTTGATTGTATAAAGGGATTTTTTGGCAGACTAAATAACATATTGAAATATTCTCAAATTTTATTGTTTGGTTTATTAACTTTAGTAAGGTAGGAGAGGAAATGGAAATAAAATTCGAATGTTATCATTTTTTTTTTTCTGGGGCCAAGTGCAGGGAAAAGATTAAAGTTTTATGCCCAACACAACTATTTGGACCAGTTTAGGTGTAGGTTTTTGTTTATTGTAGAATAAAAAACGAAGCAATAACTAAGGTTAAAATTTTGGTTTCTTCTTTTATTTTGTCCTTTTCGTCCAACAAAGGAAGATTTTATTGTTGTTTGAGTTAATGGAGCATGTTATGATGGTTGTTGATCTGTTGGGTTGACAGTTCTGACATTGAAGGTGATGACTTAAGATGTGAAAATATAGCAGAGAAAGATGTCAGTGACGAAGAGATTGAAGCAGACGAGTTGGAGAAACGAATGTGGAAAGATCGCATCAAACTCAAAAGGATTAAGGAAAGACGGAAGATTGCAGCCCAACAGGCTGCAGAAAATCAAAAGCCTAAGCAGACCTCTGATCTGGCTCGGAGGAAGAAAATGTCCAGAGCTCAAGATGGGATTCTTAAGTATATGTTGAAGCTAATGGAAGTTTGCAAAGCACACGGATTTGTGTATGGAATCATTCCTGAGACAGGTAAGCCTGTAAGCGGTGCATCAGATAATTTAAGAGCTTGGTGGAAAGAAAAGGTGAAGTTTGATAAGAATGGGCCGGCAGCCATAGCCAAGTATGAGTCAGAGTGTTTAGCTATGAGGGAGTCTGATAACAATAGAAATGGAAACCCGCAGAGCAGTCTCCAAGACCTGCAAGATGCTACTCTTGGGTCCCTCTTGTCTTCTTTAATGCAGCACTGTGATCCACCTCAGAGAAAGTATCCTCTAGAAAAGAGAATTCCTCCGCCTTGGTGGCCAACTGGGAATGAAGAGTGGTGGGTAAAGCTCGGGCTGCAACAGGGTCAAAACCCTCCTTATAAGAAGCCACATGATCTTAAGAAGATGTGGAAGGTTGGAGTGTTAACAGCTGTGATAAAGCACATGTCACCTGATATTGCAAAGATTCAAAGGCACATACGCCGGTCAAAATGTTTACAAGATAAGATGACAGCAAAGGAGAGTGCAATTTGGTTGGGGGTTTTGGGCCAAGAGGAAGCTCTGATTCAGCAACCTAGCAGTGATAATGGAACATCCGGCATAACTGAAATGCCTCAAGGTGGTCGTGGTGATAAGAAGCAATCTGCTATCAGTAGTGACAGTGATTATGATGTTGATGGTGTTGATGATGGAGTATGTTCAGTTTCTTCCAAAGATGACAGGGGAAATCAACTGACAGATGTGGAGCCTGTGGCTTATATAAACAATAATGATTCCCATGCAGTCCAAGAGAAGGAGCCGGTGGAAAAACAACATAGGAGCAAGAGACCTCGTTTAAAACCAAGCCATGGTGATGAACAACCTGGGCCAAGCCATGGTCATCGACAACCTGGACCATCTAACAATGAACATGTAAATGCTGAGTCAAGAAGAACTTTGCCTGACATCAACCAAACTGATGTATCATTTCTGGAATATCAGATGCCTGACACTCAACAGGAAAATGATGCAAGCACAGCATTGGGGCATGTGGAGAAAACTGGAGATGTTCAGTCACATCTACCTGCAATTGAATACTGCCAGTATCCTGCAATTCCTTCTGCTAAGGAAATTTCCATGGATAGCATGTATGTAGATGGAACGCCCATGCTCTATCCCTTGATGCAACATGCTGAGCTGCACCATGGTGCTGCATATGAATTTAATAATCCATCAGTTGAATTTGGGCCTGCTCATGATATTCAGCAAACTCAGATGGAGATGAATGTACTACAGATTAGGCCAGAAAATGTGGTTCACGTATCAGCACCAGGTAGAAATGAAAATGAAATTACTGGAGAATTGCACCATTATGTGAAAGACATATTTCATAATGAGCAAGATAGAGCTTTTCATAATCCCTTTGGTTCTCCAACAAGTGATCCATCGTTTTATGGTGGATTTCACAGCCCCTTTCAACTCCCATTTGATGGTACAAGTTCACTAGAGGAACTGCTTGATGATGACTTGATACAGTACTTTGGAGCTTAGATTTGAAAATTTAAGATGTCTGAGCATAGATTGCAAGTAATATTTTTCTCTTCAACCCCCTGTTTCATTTATAAATGATTCATAATCTTGTTTCCAAGGTTTTATTTTATGTTAGTTTTGCAGGAACTGCGAAACTATGCAATCATCTCTGACCTGGATGGAGGAATTTCTCTTATCCATTAGTTTTTCTAGTGCAGGTGTTTTCATTTGAACATGCAAAGACTGTAAGTCAAGTCAAATTTTCTAATTTAGTTCGAAAAACATTATATTTTTGTGTCCTATTCCCAGCTTCCTCTGAATGGTAATTTCAATAAAGAGGTTCATGTAAATGTTTCAATTTTAGAAGCTGTCCATTTGACAAATTTCTGACGTTTCCTTGTTTCCTTAAGACAAAATTCCATTAGTAATATATTCCTTTCCATGACCATCTGATTTCCAATCTATATATAATATTATGTACATACAATTATTTCTCAACCATCTACCGCTTACCTAATGACTAAGTTCAGCTTTTGATTATTTGTTTTATTCAGTGTTTTTGGATTTTTATTGGCTAGTTATTGCATGATAGATGTCTTTGTCATAGTAGTTAGGGCACTTTCTTGGGGTAGCTCTTAAAGAACCAAATCCTACGTTAAATATGATAACTTTATTCAAATCTATACTATATTTTATTCACACTAGAAGGTGACTGGAGGCCTCAAAACCAGCATTATTCCTCCCAACTGCCTCCTGATCAGTCCACCCCAAGCAAAACACACCCAAGTAAAAAGGCAAAAAAAAAATAAATAAAGGTGGGGTGAGGCTGGTGGAGGGAGGGAGGGAGGGAGGGAGGGTGGGAAAAGAATAGTTTTGGACCTTGATGATACTCTACAATTTTTCAATGAGCTTTGAAATTAGAATTTTTGAGCTAGGCAAAATAGAGATGGAGGAAAAAGAAGAATTTTGGACCTTGATGATATTCTACAATGAACATTAAAAAAAACAAGGTCTTTTAAGCTCCAATATGGAGATTTTAGTAAATACTCATTCCAACTATTTGTCATTTGTTCTCCACTTATGAGATTGGGTTTTCTTGTTGGCTTTTATACTTTGTTTGCTACTCTAATCTCAGATTTAGGATAGGATACAGTTTGGTTAAATATTAGTCCTTTCTTTATGTCTGTCATATTGAACAGAGGTGGTGAATTGGGTGTATCAGTGGGCTTTGAAAGTCTCAGATCTCAGCCAAAGCAATTTATCAATAAATGTTTTGTTAGGTTGGGCTGTGGAGAGAGAGAGAGAGAGAGAGAGAGAGAGAGAGAGGTATTGTATGTAACAGAACTGAGCTGAGCCAATACAATGATAAGCTCTAAAAATGGAAAACGAAACTAAGGAAAAACTAAATGAGAACCAACTAGAGGAAATAGAAATTGTAGAAACAAATAGAAAAGACTAAAGTGGGAAAGGAAACTGAAATAGAGGGATATTTGCTGCCATGAGGTACTGTGTTTGAAATAGAGAGAGTTGAATGGAAAATAATTGGGTGCTTGGGGTTTCAGGCAGTTGTTGTCTGAGAGAGATGCTTAAGGTTTCTTATTTACCAGGTGGAAGCGTCCCGTAATAGCATATTACATAAATAAACTTTTTTATTCAAAACTAGGGTTTGCTACTTGAACTGGAGAGTAAATAGCTAGAGTGTAAATACTCAAGGAATCAAAGCTTGATAGCTAAATATAGAGTTTAATTCAGTTGATTTATGTAAACATTCATTAAAAGTGACATTTAGGTTTAGGGTTCAAATCTCAACCAGGAATCCTTTTCTCTATCTTCAAGTCATGCATGTACGTGTTTACTCTACTAAATCCTGATGTCAATTGGTTTAAGAGATTTTGCTGCAAGTGCTCTGCTATTGGTTCTTTATTATTCCCTTGTTGTTTTGTTATAATCATATAGCAACCACAAGTTCTACGATCATCACTGTGTTGTTATTAGTGAAATCTCTGATGAAGCGAGGACCTGCAAATGGTAGTTAATTGTTACTAGTAACTTGAGAAGGAATACAAAATAAGACTTGTTAAGCATGTTGATATTAGTTTTGGTCATCCCTGTGTTGCTCATATCAAAACCCTAACATTGTACTGACTTTGAGGTTTCTAATGATATAAGTGCCGTGCCTGGAACTCAGTTTTTTTAGTTTTTTTCTTTTTCCTTATTATACATGTGATTTTGGGTTATACAGTAAGGAACTGAACCACCATTACTGCATTAGCCACCGTCTATTGGAATTAAAAATAAAGTGCAAATCAACTTGGCTTAGCCTTTTGTGAAATGTTTGTTATCTTTAGGATTTTATCGCATATCTGGCGTGGTGCAGTGAAATCTAGTTTCCTTTTGAGTGCTAATTGTACCATGGTGGTGCATTGAAATCCAGTTTATTTTTTAGTACTAATTGCACCATGGGATGCCCTTGAATAGCAGTCCGCCGTGCAATTGCTCCTTGGTACAAATCGAAGGGGAAGGGTCCAGTTAGCAACTGGAGGAGAAGGGCTCAGTTAACAATTGGATCTTTGGGTAGTCGATTGTATTAGTGTAAAAATAAAAAAATTTTACTGTCACTATTAAATTGGTTAATTTTATCGTATTTTCATTGCTAATTTTAATTTCATTATTATTGTATCTAATTTCACTTTAATTTTACTTTAATCCATTATTTCTTATATTTTAAATCTTATAAGAATGAGTCTCATCTTCATCTAAACTTTTAGTTTTGTGGTTTTGTTTGAGGATGAAACTTTTGGTTTTATGGTTTTATTTGAGGATGGTTTCAAAATCTTTCGTATGATTTAATATTTTCCTCTAGAAGGTATCCAAGCTGGAACTTGCAAGCTTTATATAATCTGTCCGGTTGGAGTAGGGTTCTGTTGCTATTCTCTTAATTAAATATATGATCTCAACTTTTTTGTTGAATGCCTAAGAAAAAAATGAAATTGACCAATAAACATCTTTATGAAAGCATGTAAACAACATGGCTTGATAATTGTAACATTTCTTTGCATGATTTGAGATCCTTTTATTGAAAAAGGAAAAAAGGAAAAATTAGTGAGAACTTCTACAATAAGTTAAAATTTTTCACTTTATTATAAGATTATCGAATAATAACTGTTAGATATATAAGAATTAATATAAATCATTGATTTTTTTTAATTGTAAAAATAATTAATTTTTTGTTAATTTGTTAACTTAATTTTAATTAATTAACATTAAATATTATTTATTAAAAAAATAAAAAATTTAAAACTGCAAAGATTCTTCTTATTTAATTTGATTATCTTTTTTATAATTTTTTTATTCTTTTCTCTATTTTTTATATGTTTTGTTTTTTTGCCTTATTTCTAGTTTTTTATCGACTTCTTTTTAAAGGTTTTTTAGAATTTCGTTTATTATCCTAAATCAAAAAAATAATTTTAAATATATAAGTGTTAACATAAAAATATAAGAATAATCATAAAATTTGCATCATTTGACATAAAATATGTTAGAAGTATCTTAACGTAGAAATATGAAAATAATCGTAAAATTTGTGTAATTTGACGTAAAATGAGTTAGCAGTGTTATAATATTCTAACAAAAAATTTTGATAATTCTAAATGTGATGAAAGAAAAAAAACAATCATAAAAATTATTATAACATAAATAATTAAGTTGGTAATATAAAAAAATTATTATTACAAATAAAAATAATTTTAAAAAAAGTAAGAGTTAACATAAAAGGGTGAGAATAATCATAAAATTAGTATTATTTAACGTAAAATGATTATAAGTATTATTACACCTAAAAAAAATTATAATAATTCTAAACGTAATAAAAAATAACAACAAACGTAATAAATTGATAACGTAAAAAATTAGTATTATAAATACAAAATAATTCTAAATACAAAATAATTGTTAACATAAAAAAAGTAATAATAATCATAAAATTGGTATCATTTGACATAAAATATGTTAGAAGTGTCATAATACTTGTCATAACGATTGTGAGGACTCATAGATGATAAATTTTTAAAAAGTTTCAAAATAGGAAGAGTTATCATTAATATTTTTGTATAGTGTGATTGACTATCTAAAAATTTATCTTTTTAATAAAATAATAAAATGAGTTTAAAATTTATCAAAAATATAATTTCAATATACAAAAATAGAATTGAATTTGGAAGTTAGTTATGTTTGGAGAAGGATTAACACATCCATAATAACATAAAAATTGATACCAATCGATCATATATTATCCTAACTATTGATAAAAAATAGTCTTAATTTTAATATTTAAAAACAATTTTTTCCTATCCATGTTTTTAGAAAATCGATTATTATTGGAATAAGATGAAAATCTTTAATATTGAAATATTTTCTAATTCTGCAATATCTAAGCAGAATTTCAAAAAATATTTCTTTATCTAGAATTCTCATAATATTTCTTAAAATTTTGGTGTAATATTCTGTCATGAATAATTATTGAAAAACCCTAAAATATCTAGGTAGGGTTTCAACTTTATTTTCACACAAATATATTAACCATTTTTTTATACACATGAAAACAAATTTTCAAAATTATCAAAATAATAACTCACATTTTGCAAGATAAATAAATGATGCTAATGCCATTAATAATCTTACCTTATATGCATTTGACCTTACATATATCATGTCCATTATTATTTATTATCATTATTATTTTAAGAAAAAATTAAAAATAAAATAAAATACCTTTTTTATTATTTTTGTAAAGAAAAATATACTATAACTCCTCAATATCTAGGTAAAATTTAAGAAAATTTATCTTTTAAAACATTATTTGGATTTCCTTCAATATTTAAGTAAGGTTTCCAAGATTATCATTTTTCTTAATAAAACATTTTTTAAATACTATGCAATTGAGAGACAGTTAATAATATACGCAATGAATGATAACAAAATATTAAAAAAAAAATTCACATGACGGCAATAAGGAAAATAAGTGCCATGAAATCAATACAATATACCACAAATCATGCAATTGATATATCTAGCCAGTTTCAATCTTTTTTATTTATTATTTTTTTATTGGAGAAGAAAGGTCTCCTTTAATTGTCTAATATTTATATCCGAGTAGAATTTAAGAAAATTAATCATTCAAAACATGATTTAGATTCTCTCTAATATTTAGGTAAATTTTAAACTTTGAAACCTCTAAGAGCACTACAAACCGAAACCCCCTATCCCATGTTGCTTTTGTTTTCGTTTCGTTTTTTTCCTTATGCTTGTTCTTGGACTTAGACTATGGTTATTGAATATTGTTTTTTTTATGGTCTTCATTGGGTTGTAAAGAAAAAAAAATGAAATGGGCAAAATTTTTTTTTTCTAGTTTTTGATTATAGTGGTTGAGTTGGTTTTTTGGTAATGGTTGTGGCTATTAGACTCAAGGGCTCGATAGTGATGACTATTAGATTTTGTTTGCTTACTCTAAACAATTAAGTGATTTAGGTTAGGGTTAAATTGATCCAAAAAAGAAAGTTTTTTTTATTTTTATTGATTTTAGGTGAATCAATTTAGGGTTTAGGAAATGTAGTAAGAATAAATTGTTTCAAATATGACTTTTGGGATAATTATTTTATTTTAAAGATATTTTATTAGTTAAAATTAAAAAATTTGCATCAAATTAAAATTACACATAATTAGAATATATATTTCCTCTATTTCATTTTTTTTTATTTTTTTGAGATGTCTCAAAATTATGTCTTTTTTATTTTCTTAAACATTTAAAACTTTTATTTTTTTTTATATTTTAAGATTATATCTTACGATTTTTTTTACAATTTAACATTAAAAGTCATAGAGCTTTAATTTTATAAAAAAAAAATTAATATTAATATAAAGATGCTAAAATTAAAATTTTTTTTAAACTCCATAAAAATCAACGGTGTTCAAATAATTTAAGAAGAAAAGAACAATGATTAATGCGAGATTATCAAAGTTTGAAATCAAAATGAGCATTTAGCTTTTTAAATTCAAAGAGGGCATCAACGCAATTTGCATGATTTGGCACGGACAGCTGCGTGTTACCAATTGTTTGGCACAAGACAGATCCCAGTGTAACGACGCCAGCCACCACACGAGGATTCTTCCGACACGTGTCAGTCTGTAAATGGCTTTCCTTGCCTAGCAACAAACGACAAGCCTGCCTTCATCCATTTCTCCTATAGACACTCTTACCCTTCCTCCACGCTGGCTTCAAACTCTAGGAGCTTGTTGATGAGACATTATCATAGTATAAAATTGTCTTTTCAAATACGAGACATTTCTGCATCATTCCTCTAGATTATAAAATATTGTGAAATACAAATTCTTTCATAATTTCTTTTGCAACAGCAAAAATTAATCATAATTAAGAATTTCTTACATTGTGTAAAAGAGAATATAATTATTAGGAAATTTGTTAAATAAAGTGAGTTTAGTCGTTAATTTAATTAATTTTTATTTTAAAAAATAATAATTACTATAATTTTTAATAAAATTTTAAATATATTATACAATAAAAAATATAATATTTTCTATATATTTTAAAAAATATAGATATAACATTGACGATAAAATTATAAGATAGTTTTATTAGATTAAAACAATTGTAAAATTATTATTTAAAATTAATGACAAATTTAAAATTTATTATTCAATTATTTTGAGTTATTAAAAATAGATGCATTAGTTTGATTAAAAAAAATAGTTAATTTGATTTTTTTTTATTTTTCAAGATCAAATTGACCCATTGCTCCGTAGTAATTACCATTTTTTTTTCACATTTCAACCCTGCAACTTCGTGTTAAGATTTCATTGTAACAAGAATAAGCCACGCTTTTAATGACAAATGACAATGAGCATTGTTATCGTTTATTATTATCAGGCACTAAAGAGAGAATGTTAAGAAAGGTTATCATTTATAAATGTCATGCATATTTCTCTGTGTTTCTACATGGAAAGAAGGCTTCTCATTTTATGCCCTTTAATTTTCAGGATGGCTTTAATTAGGGCTTTCCAAATGCTTCTCATGATATTAATGGTGGCTTCAATGCTTTTTCTGCACTCTTCTCCCACCAGTAACAGTAAGCTTCTATCTGTCTCTCTACCAGCCGACCTTTCCCCTTTCTGTTACTTCTTCTTTTGGAAACAAAATGGTAACTTTGATTATATTAACAAATTTGGCGTGCTCAGGATTGCTTTCAGAGACAACAATGGCAGAAGAGATCCCCACCATAATCACAAAGGTAAAACAAAACCCATTTTCTAAAACCCTACAAAAAATGAAAAAGGCCTCCTTTTTTTTTTTGGCTTAAAAACCTTAGCTTTCTTCTGATAATGAAATATGTATTTTGTTTTTGAAAAATAGGATCTTGAAAGCAACTACCAGTTCAATAGATTTAAGAGAGGAAGTTCAGTTGTCATTATAGAGAAAAGGGAAGTTCCAACTGAACCTTACCCTCTTCACCATAAAAGTAAACCTACAGGACCTTAATCAGCTTTCTTATATAGTGCAATATGGATTTCTAACTAGTTTTCTCTCTTTATCTCTCTTTCTCAGTTAGCAATGGTTTTTATTGTACACAGAAATTTGTGTTTGTATAGAATTGGGATCAATTTTGTATTTATTCTGATGATGAAAGCTCTTTTTCATTTCTTTTTCAAAGAACTATTCAACTGCATGTAAAACAGGGTACCAACCTAGTTTACATTATTAGATTTCTTTGGTCTCAAATATCCTGTTTTCTTCTCCATTCCTTGTTTGTTTGAATTTAACTTATGAAATTGAATATAAAAGATAAAATTTTCAAAATTGCGAATAAGAATTAATATTAATATATTTATTTATGCTGACTTTTTCATTTTTCTAACAAAAATGGTGAAAACAGATGGTATGGAATGGATAATTTCTTGCTGAATTTTGTCATTTTAGCCAGGTTTTCACCTTGTCTTTCATATGGCCTAGGTGGCTCTATGGATGACAGTTTGGAAATAAGTGCAATTGTGTGCATGTTTTTGGGTAAAAAAGGGCAGGGCTTATAGTTTTGAGTATTATTTTAATCCTTTTACTCACAAATGAGAAAATGTTAATGTTCTATTTTCTTTGTGATTACTCTTATAACTCAAAAGAACATCCAACAAATCCATTTTCTCATTCTTAGCTGCTTCAGGTTAAGCGTTTGCTTTCTCTGCCAACCTCTCATCATAGAAAAGCATCCAGTTGGCCAAAGATGTTAGTAACTTTTCTCTTCAAGCCTGTGCGTCAGATGGTTTAACGATCGGAATAAGATCAAAAAAGTTTGGAGTTCCATGCAGTATTGAAAGATGGATATTATAAATTAAATGAGGTATTCATTTCTTAATTATTCAACTAATATAATAACCACCCAAATTCAATATAGTAGATTTTTGTGTTAAGAAAAGAAAAGAAAAACAAAGTTGTATATAGGTCAAGTAGCACGTCTAGCAACTAAACGTTTGATTCCATGGTTGACATATAATTTCAAAGAGTAATGTATATAATTTATATTATTAAAAAACAAAAAGTTAATAATAATAATAATACTTAAGTATAAATAAATGTTCAAAATGTTGAAAAAGACCAACATGCCCCTTTAACTAATAAATTGGAAGCAATTCCATATTTTCTATAATATTGTTATTAAAAAGTGATAAGATGAGTTTTAGTATTGTCCATCTCATTTTCTTTATTTATCTTTTTTTAACATTTAAATTATCTCATCTTTTTTTAACATTTAAATTCTTGCTTTTTTATATTTTAATTTTTTTTAATTTTAATACTAAAAACTATGGAAGATCAATTTTATAAAAAATAAAAAATTTAATATTAAATATATAAAAATCAAAACGTTTTTTAAAAATTTTATAAAAGTAAAAAATTGAGACAAAAAGCATAATAAATTAAAATTAAAATGACTTAAACAAGTTTGACTAGATTATTCATCTTGGAGAAGTCTTAAAAAGTGTTAATCAAGATTTGATCCAATCCAATATTCTTTTTTGGGTCGAAAAAAATTTAAGGTGATAGGAGGCTTCTCCAATCTAAGGTCAGGGTAGATTGCTGGCTTTATAGAAGACTTATATTGAATTTACTAATCATCCACCAAAAGAGATTATTGGCAGTGAGACTCGAACCTACGTCTTACAAGTGAAGTATTCAATCAGATCTAATATGATTCAAGAACACTTTTATCGGTATATTTCTATTAGACATCATTTTTTACTAATTAAGGTATCAAATTATTTAACAATTTATTAATAGGAACCACATTGTTTCTTTTCAAAATTCAAATACTAATTTGAACATTTGCTCATTCTTTAGATACAATTTTTATTATTAGCTCAAAAATTAATTATATTTTAATAATTTTTATTTGACAACTGATTCTTCAATACTGATCTGAATGCAATTCACATTATATTGATTCGGTGAAAAAAAGAAAATTAAAAAATTTTGGGAAAATTTGAAAAAGGTACTCTCTAACACAAATTTTTATCAATTGGTCTAATAGAAAAAATAATTAATCAAAAAAAAAAACTTAAGTTAAGACATTGATGAAAAAAAATTAGATTTTACCTTTTTACCCTAATCACTAATGGGTTTAAAATAAAAAGGAAAGTGAGGTTTTTTTTTTTCTTCAATCATAAATGGATTTTAAAAAAAATTGTTTTTCCTCTAAAAAAATAAAAAATAAATACAATAGAATTTTGCTTTCCTTCAAAAAATAGAAAATGAGAACACTAAAATTTTGTTCTCAAAATGCCACAAAAAAATGTTGAATTACTCATATATTTTCTCATTTCTCTTTGATGTTATATTTATCTCATATTAATGGACTAACAACATCATTATATATCTGATTATATTAATTAATGTCAATTAATGAGTAATTATTATGGTACCATATTGTAATATAACTGAATAGTACTATGATTTTAGTTAAGTGTTATCCCGATTTAATTCTATATTTAGACCCATAATGGAATGGGTGAATTTTGACTAAAATGTTAGAGAAGGTCCTTGCTCTTACCTTTATATATAAGGCTAACCCATTGAGTTTCATAAATTCCATTTAGAGAAACAAAGAGAAGTTTTCTTTCCTTTTACCATGTAGGTCTCTGATCGGGTCTTGGAGGCAAGTAATAGAAAGCTCATAATGGTGACATTGATTCTATGGCCTCAGATTTAGTGGGATTAAGCTTTCTCTCATATCTAGGTCAATTTTAATTTTTATTAAATGGTGTTAGTGACCTTGTGAACTTTTAGGCTAAAACCAACAATTGGTATCGGAGCCATACTCATTATGGAGGTTACTTACCATTTTTATTTAGCATGATGCCACCATTAAGGCTTTAAATGATGCTTTTGATTTTTTGGGCTTTTAGACCTTTTTTTTTTTTACATTTTTAGATTTTAAATTCTCATTTTGTTGTTATAGAGCTTGAAATGGGTTGAAATATGTTTTTTTTTGTTTGAAATAGTGCGAAAATGATAAGTTTTGGATGAATCGAGATGGTTAAAAAGACTTGAAACTGGGCAAAATGGGTGAAGAAGACCCACGAGTTGCACACACTTAATATTGTGCATGAAACGTGTGCAATCAATTGGTATAGGTGCATGTAACACATGCGTCCACTCGCCTGACCTGCATGTAACGCTTGCATTATATGTGCCATAGGCAGTCCTTCAGGCACGTGTGATAGATGTGCTTGATGCATCCCTGACAGGTGAGTGAGTTACACGTCTTACATAAAGGAAAAAAATGGGGGAAAAGGAAGGAAACGAAGAAAAGGAAAACTTAGACAAATTTGCATTATGCCTTTTGCTATTTTAGGACCATTTTGATTTAGGCTAATTAATTTTTTTTTCCATATTAAATATTGTTTTTTTACCTTTTTTTCGGATAATTTCCTTCTGGGCCATTCAAGATTAAGCCATTTGGCAAAAATTAAAAGGTTTTTCATTATTGTTGCACTAATTTGATTTTCCTTTCCATGATGGTATATTTTTCTCTTTTAGGCTATTTCCTTATCGGTTATTCAAGTTAGGCCATTTGGTGGAAATCAAAGGGTTTTCTTATTATTGTTGGGTTATTTCTACTTAAGCCAAATTTAATAATTAAATTTTGGGAGACCATTAATTTAATTAATTTTAGCCATTTTGTTAATTAATTTAGATGTAATAAAGTTATTTGATTTTGGATCACATTAAATTAAATTGAGATCAATTTTAATTTTAATTCCTTTTGGGCCATGCAAGTTTAGGTCATTTTGTTAAAATTAAAATATTAGGCTTAATTTAATTGATTTTCGCCATTTTGCTTAAGGCTATTCTGGTTAAAATTTGTGGTAAAATATTTTGAGTCCAAATTAATGGCTCCATTCTGTAATATATTCAGTCTAATTAAATGGGTGATAAAATGAATTATTTGGGTATGTTGGCTAGCACAATTTTAGTAATTAATATTTGCCCATTTCATTAGTAATTCATTTAATTACATAAAAGCCCATTTAATTAATAAAATTATTTTATTATTTGAATATTGACAGTAAATCAAATTATTTGGTTTTGTTAAACCTAGTTTCCAATAGATGTTTTAGGCATCGCATATTTCTATTATAGTTAAATGTTATCTATTTGGTGAATATTTTTAAATTACACAAATCACTAATCGGATTGATTAGATCCCACCTATCTTGGGAGTGATCATGAAGATTTTTTAGATTTTTCTGAAAATTTATTTCGAACAATAATAAGGTAAATCGCTTATGATAATTGTAACATTTATTAAGGTCTCTTAAGGTAGTAAGACTTTTCTTGTCGAATTGATTATTGCCTTGAGGGTTACTTAGGAAAGAAATGATTATGGTTAAGGTATAATGTGATTTAGCTATCTTGTCAGTTGCAAGTCATTTCAGGGTTATATTCAACCATTTTATAATTAACCTTTGTGGAATATTTAAAAAAAATCTTAAATTTTGAAATTAATAGAATAACCTTCATAGCATAATTCTATTTTTACATATATGATAAAATTTGAGTTATTCTATAAAGCCTTCAATCCCAGTTTCGTCTATCCAACTATCATTTAATAGGATCATTAAGATAAATGGTGTGAATCACTTTCTATGATTTTGGGCATAATAAATTTCGAAAAAAGCCTAGAGAGTTGATCACTTTCAATACTCATTCGGGTGATAAGCCCACATTACTAAGCTCAATTAAGGATAAAAGGTAAGGTTGTTAAAATTGTATCGAATAATATTTTGATTTTCTTTAAAAGAATTGTATATATCGGTATAAGATGTTTCGGCATATTATTTCAGATTTTTCAATTTAATACAAATATATTTATAGATATTATTAATTTGCAAATAATAATATTACTAATAATATACAAAATCAATATAGAATACCTTTCAAATATTAAATAAATAAATTTTAAAATATAAAAAATAATATGCAAAATAGATATGCAATACATTTAAATATATGGACTTATATATATAATAATATTATTACTAATAATGTTTAAAATAAGTATATATAACATTTAAAATTAATAATGATAAATATAAAATTAAAAAATTACTTTTATAACAAGTATATTTATAATTAAAATTGATAATTATATTTATTTACTTAATTATTTATTTAATTTATTATTTATATATTATCTCATTAATTAAATATATAACTTAATACTAAACCATATAAGAAAGCCAAATGCAAAGTTTTAGATACTTCTATTTTTATATTGTATAAATTTATATAAATGTAAATTTATTCATATTTATATATGTTTTATTTCAATTTTTTGACCAAATATTTTTTATTCCATTTAATTAATTCCATTTACACTATTATTTATTTTTTAATTTAATTTTTACTTTTAATTTTAATTATCTTTTAATAATTTTTTATCATTTAAATAATTAATTATTAAAAAATTGCAAACTCAAACTCCACCTCCTTACGTAATGGACTATTCACTTTACCTACTTTTCCACCTTTCACCTAGGCAACCCATCACCTCCACTTCGTTCTTCACTGACAAAACAAATAACAAGCTTGGACTAAACAATACAAAAGCACCATTTCTACCACTAGCGGGCCCTAAACCGCCAGGCTTAATTTTTCAAAATTTTTTACAGAACTAGTTTATACTCTCTCGGTCCCTAGATGAGGAATAAAAACAATCAAAAACAGAGAAACTTATATAGCTGATGAAGCTCAAAATTCAGAGTAGACGAGTATATGTGAAGAACAAGAGATTAGGTTAAATGGAAAAGTAAAGGCAAAGAATAGCAAAATATACATGCTTGTCAACGTCGTGGCTTCTCGACAGATCATGCCAGTGCAATAGCTAGGTGGCAACATTATGGATCGTTCGTCCCTTTCGAACGACTGTGTATGCATTTTTGAACCGAGCAAAATTCATTTTTTTGGTTGATACCACCAAAACTTACTGTTATCGTTGAAACTAACCGGTGCACCTCGAAAAAATAACAAAACAAAAATTTGGAAATTGTGTATCAGTTTTACCTGAAAATGGCATGTATCGGCCAGTACTAATGGTACCGAAACGGTATTGATAACTCTGACAAAATGACAATATGCTTCCTAAAGACACTAATTAAAATTGTTTGATGGCCTATAGATATATTATTAGGAAACGTATCAGATGGAGCGTTTTGCACCATGATAATTAAGGATGCCATTAGAGATAATTTATGTAAAGTTCCATAAAATTAAAATATCAAACCACATAAATTGTTCATGCTTACCATGTTAGATAAGGTAGATCATCTCCATGAGCACAGTCTTAAAATGGCCAATGTTGAAATACGGGACCAATTCCTACTGAGATAGATTTTTGGATAGCTTTCTTTAGGGGGTGACAGTATGATTGAAATTCATCCATAAAAATACAGAAGGAAGCATATGGGATTTAAATATTGCGAGTGTTGTAACTATCCAAGAAGAGATATTATGAGCTGGTAATCTCATTATGTCCTCTATATGATATGGGTCAGCACTACTACCAAACGGAACATTTTTGAGAAATGTTGAATTCAAGATCATTTAAGAAGAAGAATATTTTGAAGCCCACTTCCCATTTTGGTTTCACAAATACCTCTGAATCATGAAATCAGATGATTTTGAAACATGTATGATTGCATTAAAATTTTAGTATTTTTATGCTCATTTTTAGTGTAATTTTCCTTGTATTTTGGCTTATTCCTTGAGATTCTTTGCAAAAATACTCCTTAATGCATAATTGTCTTATGTGTAGATGAAAATATGAATAAGGAGGAATTTTGGACATTTTTTATACATTTTGTAGGAATTTTGGTGCAAAATGTAGAAATGGTCTAAACTAGTGTGATTAAGCTACATTGCCTCTTAAGGGAATTTTTCTTATTTCTTTTATGATTTCTCAAGCTTATTTAAACTTCATAGAACCTTATTTCGAGTGTTATTCTTTATTTTATTCATTTGGAAATGTCGTTTGTAGCTCATTAGTGCATTATTACCTTTGTAGTATCTTTATACATACTTAAAAGGTATCAAGTGCATTAGTGTAGAGAGAAGCTAAATTTTTTTTAGTTGCAACTTTCCAGAATTTTTCTAATGATTTTAATATGAAAATTGCTCATTTAATGACTTGAATTTTTGGCAGCCAAATGAAGGGGAAAGTTGCTAAAATAGGCACCAAAAGACGGAGTGCTAAAGTGCTAGTTGGTGACGTGGAATGAAGCTTATTGGATCACATATTTTGGCACCATCCTTTGGGCATTCAAAGGAGGTTTTTAGGAGCTGCTGAGTTGGCATTTTGGACGACTTCCATTGGCCATAATGTGGACTTTTTGGAGTGGTAAAAGTCATGAGAAAAAGACTTCGAAACAAGGAAGAGCTTAAGGAGCCAAAATAGTTTTGCAGCAAGTAATGAAGCAAGGAGAAAGAAGGATCTAGAAGACCCATCATCCTTAGTTATTTTGGAAAGATTTTTTTAGGTTTAAGGCATTACTTATCTTCCTATAAATAGGAGGAGAACCGGCCATTTTAGGAGACTTTGATAAGGATTTACATTTTTTGTTTCTTTAATTTTTTGCATTTTACTTTTCTGCATTTCATTTTCTTGCATTTTCTTACTTGCCAAACAGCCTTCACTTTAGTTTTTCCAATTGATTTTTGTTGTAATTTCACCTTCTTGAAGTTTTTTTCAATATTATTTACGATTTTCGTAATGAAACTTACAAATTCTTATGTTTTCTTGCTCAAATTCCTTTGATTTCATGTGGATTTGAAATCTGGATTTGAATTCACGTGGTTGACCTCTTTCCAGTTTTTTGATCGAAACCCATTGATTTCTTATTCATTTTAGCTCCAATTTTTTTTGTAGTTTCATAACTCATAAGCTCTAATCCAGTAGAAAATCAGCTTTAAATTTAATCCCAATTGTTCTAGTTAATTTTTGCAAGTTGCAGTTGAAATCCTGGAGACAGTGCAGTCCTTGCATGAACACCAAGTTGAATCTTGGATCTTCTCTCCTCTAGGCAATTTTTTTGCTTCTTTTAAACCTTTCACTCTTAGATTTACTTGATTACTTGCTTACTTTCATTTTATTGCAATTTAATTCATGGATTTGTGGGCTATTTGGATGAGTTTTGTTGATAGTACTATTTTTTCTCTGTTTTGAGTAGTTCTTGATGTGCTAGTTCATTGAGCTGAATTTTCTTTAATTTGATGCGATTTTCTTGTTGGATTTAGTGGTAAACTTGTTGATTAACATTGCTTTAGTTCAGTTTAAGTTCATGTTCCCTAGAGAATTGTAGATCTAATTTGCTTTCCATGAATTATTAGTTTCCAGCTTTCAAAATACACTTTCGGTTTTCAAGTTTTAGTCTAGATTTGGCTATTTACTTTCATTACTTGCACTTTAATCTTGTTTTTATTTTAAACCATTCAATGTTTTTGTAATTTTCAATTCAAATGCATTCAAGTTGAAGCATAATGTTGAAGCATAATAGCTCAACATTTCTTGTTGACTCACGGTTTTTCCTTATTTGCAGTAGATTTTTGGTTTCGTTTGTCTTACTTGGATTTTCAATTTTGCTGCTTGAATTTTACTTCAATTTAGTTTTAATCTTCAATTTGCATTCTATATTTGTAAAATTCTGGTTGCTTAGATCAAGTTTAAAGCATTTTCTAGCTGGTTCATTAGTTGGAAGTTAGGAGTTGGTTACCTTCGATTATAAGTAGTTATTTCGATTACTTCTCTGAGCTACTATTTTTGTTTATTTTTCTTCTTGTTATTTTTTTATCATTAGATTAGATTTTCATTTTAATTCATGTTTAATTTATTGCCTTATATTTTAGCTACTATTTTTGCAATTTTTTTTAGTTTACTTAGTTTACATGTTGCATTCTTTTATTTTGTGTACATAAGCATGTGTGATGTCTTGTTTGATTTTATTTTCTTAGAATAGCTTAATTTTCATGCCTATTCTTTTATCGAACCAACTTTAGAAGGGTATGAGGATAATAGACACTTAGTTTAGGAATTTCTTTACCTAATCTCTATTGGATGATATCTTAATCGAAAGGTCACTATTGTTACTTGTACAACCTGTGCACTTGCAGATTGACCCAATCAAGTTTTTGGTGCCATTGTCAAGGATTACGAGTCAAGAGTTTTAGGCTAATATCATCCTTCACCATGCTCTTCTATAGATTGGTTCACCCTTAGTGTAAATACATTAGGCTAGTCTTAGGATTGTCTCAGTTTTATGTGTACATAGCTTATCTTCATTTATTGTTCACTTTCCTTAGATGCTCATACTTCAGTTTCCATTTTTTGTGTGTTCTTTAGGTATAGTGCTCTTGTGGCCCATGTATTCATTTAGTTAGGAGACATGAGTTGATCCTTCTAGATCCTGAGCTTGAGATTACCCTTAGGAAGCTAAGAAGCGAGAGACAAACTGATCCTAGCATAACTATGGCCAAGCAAGAACGCTAAGGCTCTTAGGGATTATGCTATACCTGATCTTAATAGATGTCAACCTAGCATTATGAGGTCAGCCATAAACCAATAACTTCGAGATTAAACTTGTAATCATCTAATTGACACAATAGTTAGTACAATTTAGTGGTTATATGAGTAAGGACTTGCACGCTCATCTTTAGAACTTTTTGAACATATGTGATACATTTAATATAATGGTATTACTGACGATGCCATTAAGCTTAAATTGTTTCCGTTTTCCCTTAAAGATTGAGCCAAAAGTTAGTTAGTTTCGTTGCCACTAGATTCCATTACTACTTGGAATGATTTAGTGCAAAAGTTTATGGCTAAGTCCTTTTTTCTAACCAAGATGGCCAAGCTTAGGAATGAGATCACAACATTTTCCCAGCTTGACTTGAAGACCTTGTATGAGGAATAGGAAAGATACAAGGAGCTCTTGAGGCTGTGTGCACATCATGAACTATCGAAATGGCTTAAGATTCAGATTTTTTATAATGGGTTGATATCGAATACTAGGACCATTCTAGATGTTGCAATAGAAGGTGCACTGATAAGTAAGACTTTCGATAGTTCATATGATTTGATATAGGATATGGTTACAAACAACTATCAGTGGTCAAATGATATACAGTATCCAAGGAAAGCTTCAAGGGTGTATGAGTTTAATGAGTTTACAACATTGAGTGCTAGGGTAGAGTTTTTAACCAAATTTTTAGAGCCCTTAAATCTTAAGGTTATCCTCTAAGCTGAGTCCTAGTCATTCTAGGCTCACCTATAGTCCTATAGCTTTATGTGAGGTATATAGGGTAGGTCACCTAAGGGAGTTATGTTCTAGTCATCATTCAGAAAGTATCCATTATTTAGGATAGACATCTCGGCAACCTAATAACCTCTATGTTTCCACATATAACCTAGGTTAGAAGAATAATCCTATCTCAATCTAGTTTATTCAAGCACCACAACAGTTACAGTGTTATAAGCCAACCTTGTATAGGGCCATGACAGGGTATAAGATGTCATGAGCTACCCTTGTATAGGGCTATGACTTGGAAAAAGTGCCAAGGGGGAGGGTAAATATCATGTGTTAGGAAAAAATGTCTCCATTTCAAACATTGTAATAGTTTTTGGTAGCATAGCTATAAAATCTCTTAAGCTCTTTAGAGGGGATAAACAATCGACGTGTTGTTCGGTTGCCTTACTGTTTAAGGTATGTGTTAGACCACTCATCTAGGACTATCTCTTTAGCCTTAATGATGGTGAAAGACTCGATGTTCCTTTTATGCTCGTTGTACTATTCTTGATATTAATAAAACCTTTTCTTCTTTTAGGAACACCAAAGGTCCCCTTAGTGTACACCCATTATGCCTCAATATATCGTTGTGTATCTAAAAGATTAACTTGTGGCTTGTTGGTTGCTTATTTAGATATTGAGCTATCTTTGGCTGACTTATACAAAAATGTCCATCTAAGTGCTGCATGGTCTATTACTTCATCGAGAAAAAACTTAACCCATGGCATGTGGTATTAGAGCATGGTTGAGAAGTGCTATAGAATTGATAAAACAACTACGAGTGGTAAACTTGATGATCGACAGAGAATTGAGGAGCTTGAGGTCGTGATGGCCACCATAAAAGCTTATATGATAACCCATGATCAATTGACGGAGATTGAGATAGCCCAGTAAGAGCTATTTGATACTCTAAATAACTTGGGTGATAAGATAAGAGATGTCATAATTGTCCTCTAAAGAGAGTTTGAGGAGCTAAGAACCTAAATGAGTATGTAGCAAATGGCTATGGCCATATCAAGTTCTAGCTCAATGGATAAAGGAAAAAAGGCCAAGGTGCTAGAGCCACGACCTTATGAGGCGGTAAAAGATGCCAAAGAGCTTGAGAATTTTTTATTTGATATAGAATAATACTTTTAAGCTGTGCATATAAAATTAGAGAAGGATAAGGTTACAATGGCTTCAATGTACCTTGCTGAGGATGCCAAGTTGTGATAGTGTTCAAAATTTGTGAATGATAAATGCCTTATTAAAATTTGGGTGGATCTTAAGCAAAAGTTGAAAAACCAACTCTTCTTTGAGAATGTGGAGAACATGGCCCAAAAGAAACTTCAAGAATTGGTGCAAATGTGAATGGTATGAGAGTTGGTGAAAAGCTTTTTTAACATGATGTTGGATATTAGAGACATGTTTGAAAAAGGCAAGATGTTTTATTTCCTTGAGGGCCTCAAACTTTGGGCCAAGACAAAATTGCAAAGACAAAAGATATAAGATGTAGCCACTACCATGGCTATCACTGAACATCTAAATGACTGCAATGATGGCCTACTGAAGCAAAAAAACCCTCTACCCTATGGTAATAACTCTAGTTTTGGGAATATAGGAAAGATGGCTCGATTTGATAGACCATCAAGTTAAAGAGCATAGAAAAGGCCTTCTAGTAAAGACATCCCATAAACTAAGACAAATAATGCATAAAATTCAAGCCCAGACAACTATTAGCTTGTTTCTTATGTCAATGATTGCACTAGATAGTCGAATGCTCACAAAGAGATACCCTTAATGCTTTAGGAATCTCTTCTCAAGAATCTTCCCAAACACCTCAAACTATTAAGGAAGTCAAGGAAAAGCCCACGAGGATGGGTTTTATAAGATTTCTCAATACCATTTGATCTCAATTGAGTGTAATAAAGAAAAAGCTTGAGAAAGGCCTCACATATGTAGATGTGGTGTTTAATGGCATAACATCAAGGGTCATGGTAGACATGAAGGCAATCGACACCTTCATCACACTTGAAGAAGCAAAAAGGTGTAGTCTTAAGGTCACAAAAAATTATGGGTAAATGAAAGTAGTGAACTCGCTAGCCTTCATAATTAGTGAAAGTTCTAAGAATGTGATAACCAAGCTTAGGCCATAGGAAAAAGGTATGGACTTTACTATTTTCACCATGGATGACTTTGATGTTATCCTAGGACTAGACTTTATGATGGTGGGTTAGGCAATTCCCATACCTGCTTCCAGTTGCTTATTATTTTTGGAGGAATGCCTATGTGTAATGTCTACTATCGAAGAATGGGAAAAAAGTAATATTAGTGTTTCAATTTAAAAATGAGTGAAAAATGAGAAACCTTCCTAGTAGCAATATCGATCTACAAGGAAGAGTTAGAGGTAGAACTAGTACCTAATAGGGTGAAAAAGTTGTTAGAAGAATTTGAAAGTGTAATGCCAGAGCAGTTACCTAAAGTTTTACCTCATCGATGATCAGCAGACCATGAGATTGAACTTTTCCCAAAAGCTAAGCCCTCGGCTAAAGGCCCTTATTGAATGGCTCCATCAAAATTAGACAAACTAAGAAAGTAATTAGATGAACTATTGCAAGTGGGATTCATTAGGCCATCAAAAGCACCATTCAAGGCTTTAGTGCTCTTTTAGAGAAAACATGGTGGTAGCTTGTGGTTGTGTGTGGATTATAGGGCCTTGAACAAAGTTACTATAAGGAACAAGTTTTTGATCCCTCTTATTATAGACCTATTTGATCAATAAGCCATGCCAAATACTTCATAAACTTGATTTGAGATTTGGTTACCATCAAGTCAAAATTATAGAGAAAGATGAGCCAAAAATCACTTGTGTAACACAATATGATGCATTTGAGTTTCTTGTTATGCCTTTTGGACTAACCAATCCCCTTGTCACATTTTACACTTTGATGAACCAAGTATTTTATGACTACCTGGACAAGTTTGTAGTAATCTACTTAGATGACATAGTGGTTTATAGTTCTACTTTGGAAAAGCACAAGAGCACATACACCTTGTGTTTCAAGGGCTTCAAAAAAATCAATTATATGTTAAAAAGAAGAAATGTGCCTTTGCAACCTGAATACATTTTTTAGGCCATATTATGGAATAAGGTCATATTTAAATAGATTTAAAAAAAGTCAGGGCCATCAAAGAATGGGTAACATCAAAGAATGTTAGTAAGCTTCGCTCATTTTTAGGGCTAGCCAACTATTATAGGAGATTTGTGGAGGGCTATTCTCATATAATAATGGCCCTTATCAAATTATTGAAAAAAAGGGTAGAAATGGTGTTGGACAAATGAATGCCAATAAGCTTTTGAGAGCTTGAAAAAAACCATGATGAAAGGCCCTATCTTAGCTCTCGCTGACATTGTTAAGCCGTTTAAAATTCAAACAGATGTATCAAATTTTGGTATTAGGGGAGCACTTTTGCAAGAATGACTTTCAATTGCATTTGAAAGATGAAGGTTGAGTGAGGAAGAAAGGAAGTGTATAGCCCAAGAGAAAGAGCTCTTAGTAGTGATCCATTGTCTAAGGGCATGGCAACACTACTTGCTAGGTTCCTAATTTATGGTAAAGGCTGACATATAATAGTTAGTCATTTTCTAACCCAACCAAGGCTCATAACCGAGCAAGCCAAGTGGTAGGAGTTTCTAACTAAGTTTGATTTTTGCTTTGAGAACTAAGTTGAAAGAACCAATCAAGTGGCAAATGCATTAAATAGATAGGCAAAGTTGGTGACTCTTAGGAGAATTGCCCTAATGTCAACTAGTAAGGTCATAACAGATGTTCATAAGTTAATTAAAAAGAATTTGAAGAAAAACCCATAAGCTTGTGCCATTATGAATTTATAGAAAAGGTGAAGTTGAAGTACTTTTGGCTAGAAAGTGGGGCTTTATTGACAAAGGGTCCTCAATTATTTGTGCCAAGAATAGAGGACTTGTGATAGATGCCAATGTAAAAATGTCATGATACACCATGGGTGGGTCGCCTGGTTCGCAGCATACTTTGGCCTTATTGAAATAAAGCTATTATTGGCTTCACATGCAATAAGATGTGCTGAACTACACCAAAACTTACCTTATTTGCCAACGAGATAAAATGAAAAAAAAAAGACTAGTTGGCATGCTTGAATCGTTGCCTACACCTATGAGACCTTAAGAGAGTATCTCCTTTGACTTCATAGCAGGCTTCTCTAAAATGTATGATCTGGGGTCAATTATAATGGTGGTTGATTGTTTCTTGAAGTATGCTACATTCATCCTTGCCTAAAAGTATTGCATAGTAAAAGATACAACTTGCCTAATCTTTAAGCATTTGATTAAGTACTGGGGCATTCTATAAACCATTATTAGTGAAAAGGATATGAGATTTATTGGTTTATTCTAAAGAAAACTTTTTAAGATTTTGAAGTCTCAGCATAACATCCTTTTAGTTATCATCCACAGACAGATGGTCAGATCAAATGATTTAATAGGTTATTAAAGGAATACTTAAAACATTTTGTTCAAGCTAGTCAGAAGAATTGGCTCGCATTATTGGATATAGCTCAGTTTTGTTTCAATTCCAATAAGTGTTCTTCCACAAACAAGAGTCCTTTTGAAGTGGTTATAAGGCAACAACCAAAGCTGCCTTATACATCCTTAGAACCATATTGAAGGAAAAATTTATGAGCCTTTAACCTTAGCAAAGAATAGAGATAGAACAAAAAAATCGAGCAAGCATACTTAGAGAAGGCATTGAAACACATGAAGAAATAAACAAATAAGGGTTGAAAGGTACAATAGTTCAAAGTGGTTGATCGGGTGTTTCTTAGATTGATGCCAGAGCAAACCAAGTTCTTAAGAAAGTAAGATTATAGGTTGATACAAAAGTATAAGGGTCTAATGACAATCATTTCTAAGGTGGGGAATGCCTCTTACAAAATCAACCCACTAAATTGGATAAAGGTGCATCTGATGTTTCATATGAGTAATTTAAAATGCTACGATACAAATCCTACAATTTCAAGCCATTGTGAAACAACTAAGGCTACTGTCACCATGAAACCACCATCAGAACGTTGAATGAAAACGATTCTAATTAATAAAGTTACTCGAGTATCTCGAAGATCAGTCCATAAATACTTAGTGAAATAAAAGTGCCTAAGACCAAAAGAAACCAGTTAGGAAAGGGAACATGACCTTCGAACATTCAAGTATAAGATTAAAAAATTTTAGGCGAATAAGTCGATGAAGGCATTGACATATTAGGTGAGGGAAAGTATCATGAGCCAACCTTTTATAGGGACATAACTGAGCATAAGATGTCATAAGCCACCATTGTATAAGACCGTGATCGGTTAGAAATGCCAAAAGAGAGGATAGATTTCATGTGCTAAGAAAAAAGTATCCATATTTCAAACGTTTTAATGGTTTTTAGTAGCATATCTATAAAATCTCTTAAGCTTTTTAGAAGAAATGAGTAGTCGATGTGTTATTAGATTGTCTCACTGGCTAAGGTATGTGCTAGACCACCCATCTAAGGCTGTCTCTTTGGCCCTGATGATGTTGGAAAGACTTAATGTTCTTTTTGTACTTATTATACTATTCTCGATATTAATAAAACTTTTTTTCTTTCAAGGTCACCAAAGGTCCTCTTAATGTGTACCCATTATGCCCCGATATATCATTGTATATCTGTGAAATTAACTTGTGGCTTGTTGGTTACTTATTCAAATATCGAGCTATCTTTGGCTAACTTATGTGAAAGCATCCATTCAAGTGTTGCATGGTCTATTGTTTCGTCAAGAGAAAGTTTAGCTCATGACACATAACATTATACACCTTAATATCCACTTATGCCACCCTTTGAAAAAAAATCCTCAATAAAGGATCTTGTATATTCCATGATTAGAACCCAAGCTTCTTTCATATAGACTTAAAACACTATGTTCTAGAAGTAGATTACTTTAATTAGGAACATAAAGACTCAAATAGGTCAGTTAGCTACACTTTTGAATACTTGACCCCAAGGCACCTTACCTAATAACATCGAAGTCAATCCTAAAAGAGAGAAGAAAGAGCAATGCAAATCTATTATACTTAGAAGTAGGAAATAAGTAACTAGTTGCTCGATCTAGGTAGGTTCTAATGATGCAGTGATTGTTGAGTCTGATGATGAGTTTGAAAAAGGTCTAGTTTAGGAAGGAGATAAGGACAATAAGGTGGATGTGAGTGTCAAACTTACCCAGTTATCCCAGACACCTACATATAGTGCTATAATTAGTTCATTTAGGCTTGCTCCTCTTAGAGTTGAGACACCTAAGCCTTAGATTTTTTTCCTTAAAGGTTTGAAAAGCACAGAAAGAAGAAGTAATTTTCCAAATTTCTAGTGGTGTTTAAGAAATTGCACATTAACATCCTTTTTGTAGATGCATTAGAGTAGATGCCTACTTAAGCCAAATTCATGAAGAACATATCTTTCAAAAGAGAAGACTTAATGATTATGATATAGTTTCACTTACCAATGAGTGCATATCTTTTATTCAGAAAGGTTTACCTACAAAATTGAAAGATCCCGATAGTTTTACCATCTCATGAACTCTAGGTAGCATGTCATTTGATAGAGTTTTATGTGATTTAAGTGCTAGTGTCAATTTGTTACCCTAGGCCATTTGTAAGAAATAAAGCCTATGAGAGGTTAAACTTACCTCGATTACTCTGTAATTGGCTAACAAGTCATGAAAATACCCTCAACGGATTGTGAAGGATGTCTTGATGAAGGTAGAAAAATTCATTTTGCTAATTCTAGATATGAAAGTGGATCGCAAGATCCCATTATTCTAAGGAGACCCTTTTTAACCACTGTTAGGGCTTTGATTATGTGCAGAAAGGGGAATTGATCGTGCGAGTTCAGAATCAAAAGTTCACTTTTCACGTTTTTAAAGCTTTGCCATTCTCTGATGATTTTGATTAGTGTTCAATAATAGAGATAGCTAATGGATTGGTTGATGATATTTTTCACCTAGAGCACCCTATCTTATATTTTAAAGAGTTTTTTATAGTCGATAAGGTAGAAGACATAGATTTGAGTGAGAATGATAATGAGATATTGATAGTCCTTACTTATCGATTTGCACCACCCCAGTGCTAAGCCTAAAGTTGATTTTGACACTTTTCTTGGAATGAAATTAGACCTTCAGATTTACATTCACCTATTTTTAAGAAATTTCAGTTTGATTATGTTGATCATAATCCTTCTAGAAAGGGGATGGTGGGTTAGTTGTATTTGATAGGATATCCTTTTTGATTGATTCATTGGTCTTTGAGAAATTTCAATTTAATCACACCTATCATAATCCTTCTAGGAGAGAGGGTGTGGATTTGATGTAAAGAGGATATGATATGGTTAATATTGGTTATATACCAATTGACTAGATTTCAAAACAAAAACCCACTTACCTTAGTCCTTCTAGGTGTAAGGTTGAAGGTTTATTTAGAAATTTAGTATCACTCATGCTTGCCCACATGATTCATCATTAAACTCTATTTTTGATGAGATGGTTAGGATAGAGGTCTTAAAATGGTAGGATTGGAGAATTAAGTGTGGAGTGATCACTATGGATATATAGTGTTGAGCTTATTTTGATAGTCTAGCTTTTAACCTTAAATAAAGCTTTTATTGGGAGGCAACCCAAGCTTTACATTTCATTTCTTTGTTCATTTACTCATTTTGTTGGTTAGCTTTTTTTTTTTTTGTAAATATTGATGAAGTTTGTTTATGTAGCGATTTTCTTATTTTATAAGTTGAATAAGAGATTAAAGAGGGTGCACTAGTTTCGGCTAAAACTTTGATGGGAGATTTGGTCACCATGCCTCCATGTTGATAGGGGAGTTTCCTTGTTCCTCTCTTTTGTGCTTTATTGCTTAATGCTTACATATTTAGGACAATATGTTGTTTAAGTTTGCGGTATGGAAAAATTGCTCAAATTTTGAAAATTTTTTAATTTTCCTTGAGTTTTGCCTTGAAATTGGGCTTGACTTATGGTAGCTTGAATCATTATTATGCTTTCTTTGATTAATTCTTCATGAAACCAATGATAGGTAGAGATTAAGAATGAATATAGCTTTAGGAAAAGATTGAATATTGTATGAAATATGAGATGATACTTAGGTTTAGTGAATTCTTAATAAATATGGCATTCATTTGTGAGTTGATATTTTAAACATTGAATTGCATTTTTTATCTAGTGATTGGTTATGTGAGCATGAGAATTTTTTGTCATTGGTCTTTAAAGTTGTGTTTCATATTCTAGAATTTATTTTAATCATCTCTTGAAGTGAAATCTTAGGGGACACATGATTAGAAAAATGATATAAGCCATTTTTGGATCTTTTGAGCCTTTCAAGCTAACTTTGATATAATACTTCCATAGTCACCCCATTTGAGCCTTATGATGCCTTTTATTTGTTTTGAAACCACACTACAAGCCCAAACCTTAATTTGTATATTTCCTATCTTTTTGGTCCCTCACCCTATATGTACTAGGATATTCGTGCACCATTTATGAGCTATGTACTATTAGAGAAAAAGGGTAAAACTTGGAAAAGAATGAAAAAATTAAAAAAACTAAAAGAAAAAAAAAAGGAAAAGTCAAGGTAACTTGCAAAAGAAAAAAAAAAGTTGTGAAAAATATAAAAAGAAAACAATAAAGTGTGAAAAAGACAAAGAAAAGAAAAAAAGAAAAATTGGGCAAAATCAAAATTTGGGTGGGTGATTCTTTAGTCAAGCTTACCTTTCTTACCTTAGAAGCTCAATTATGAATGATCCTAGACAAGTAATGCATTGTTAGGATACTTGAGCCTAAATGACTTTTACCATTGTTAAGGTACTTGACCTAAATGACTTTTACCATACCTTGACTCTAGCCTTACATTAAAAGCTTATTAAAGTCCTAAATGATCTTTGGATATGTGTTTATCTACATTAATGGAGAGAGATGTAATAAGCAAACTTATGGAACTTGAGCACACTTTATTGATCATTGTTATTGAAGTTTCATGTGTTGTATAACATTATTAGATTTCATGCAAGGATGTGTGAGAGGTATTACTTACTTATGGAACCATAGTAAGGAATGATCTTAACTTAGGTTGATTCTTATATATTAGCATTTGTTTATAATTTTTCTTTAGTTATATCTATTCTTCAATCTATGAGGCATTCATGTTGAGTAAGGCATTAAGAGTATATGATGATTCTTGCTCAATTTTGTTTTGCTTGAGGATAAGCAAAAGCTTAATTTTGGGGGTTTGATTGCATTAAAATTTTAGTATTTTTATGCATATTTTTAGTGTAATTTTCCTTACATTTTGGCTTGTTCCTTGAGATTCTAGGCAAAAATACTCCTAAGTGCATAATTGTCTCATGTGTAGATGAAAATATGAATAAGGAGGAATTTTAGACATTTTTTTAATCATTTAAGAAGATTTTAGGTGCTAGATATGGAAATGGCCTAAATTAGTGTGATTAAGTTACATTTCTCTTAAGGGAGTTTTTCTCGATCCTTTCTTCTATGATTTTTTGAGGTTATTTGAACTTCACAAAACTTTATTTCAAGTCCTAGTATTCATTTGATTCATTTTGAAATGTCATTTATTGCTCATTATTGCATTATTACCTTTGTAGTATCTTTATACATACTTAAAAGGTATTAAGTGCATTAGTGTAAAAAGAAGCTAGTTTTTTTTATTTGCAATTTTCCAAAATTTTGCTAGTGATTTTAATGTGAAAGTTGCTTAGTTAATGACTTAAATTTTTGGTGGCCAAATGAAGGGGAAAGTTGCATAAATAGGAACTAAAAGATGGAGTGCTAAAGTATTAGTTGATGGTGTGGAATGAAGCTTCATTGGATCACTTGTTTTGGCACCATTCTTTGGGCATTCAAAGGAAACCTTTAGGAGCTGCTGAGTTGACATTTTGGAGGACTTCCATTGACCATAATGTGAACTTTTTGGAGTAGCAAAATTCATGAGAAAAAGACTTGGAAATAAGGAAGAGCTTAAGGAGCCAAAATAGTTTTGTAGCAAATGATGAAGCAAGGAGAAAGAAAGATCTAGAAGACCACTCATCCTTAGACATTTTAGAGAGATTTTTTTGAGGTTTAAAGAATCACTCACCTGCCTATAAATAGGATGAAAGCCGGCCATTTTGGGAAATTTTAGATTAGGATTTAAATTTTTTGTTTCTTTAATTTTTTGCATTTTACCTTTCTACATTTCATTTTCTTGCATTTTCTTACTTGCCAAACAACCTTTAATTCCTGTTTTTCCAATTGATTCTTATTGTAATTTTCACTTTTCTAGAGTTTTTTTCAATGTTCTTTAAGATTTTCTGAATTAAACTTGCAAATTCTTATGTTTCTTGCTTAAAATCCTTTGATTTCTCATTGATCTTAAATCTAGATTTGAATTCATGTAGCTGACTCTTTCCAATTTTTGATCGGAACTCCTTTTTTACTTACTTGTTTTTGGTCCAATTTTTTTTCACAGTTTTATAACTCATTAGGCTTTAATCCAATAGAAAATAAGCTTTAAATTCAATCCCAATTGTTCTAGTTAATTTTTAAAATTTGCAGTTGAAATCCTAGAGGTAATGCAGTTCAAGCATGAACACTAAGTTGAATCTTGGATCTTTTCTCCTCTAGGCAATTTGTTTGCTTCTTTTAAACCTTTCAATTTAGATTTACTTGATTACTTACTTCATTTTATTGCAATTTAATTCCTGGATTTATGGGCTATTTGGATGAGTTTTGTTGATAGTACTCTATTTTTCTCTATTTTGAGTAGTTTTTGATGTGCTAGTTCATTAAGCTGAATTTCTTTTAATTTGATATGATTTTTTTGTTGGATTTAGTGGTAAACTTGTTGATTAGTCTTAGTTTAGTTCAGTTTAAGATCATGTTCTCTAGAGAATTATAGATCTATTTTTTTTTTTTTATGAATTGTTAGTTTCCAACTTTCAAAATACACTTTCGGTTTTCAATTTTTAGTCTAGATTTGGCTGTTTACTTTCACGACTTAAACTTTAATCATGTTTTTACTTTAGACCATTCAATGTTTTTGCAATTTACAATTCAAATGTATTCAAGTTGAAGCACAATAGCTCAACATTTTTTGTTAACTTGTGGTTTTTCCTTATTTGCACTAGATTTTCGGTATTTAAAGAATTTTTTTTGTTAAATTGGTACCTAAACTTTCAAATCGTTATCACATTGGTACTTTTAACTAATGTCATTAGTATAGCACGAATATCTAATAAGATGCTAACATGCATAAAAAAAAGTCCAGTTAGCACCACATCATCATTACCACATCAGCATAAAAAAAATTCAGAAAAAAATATTAGAAAAATTTTTAAAATTATAAAATAATTCAAAAAAATTAAAAAGAATTTAAAAACATTAAAAAAAACTAAATAATTTAAAATAATTTTAAGAAATTCTAAAAAAATTAAAATTTCAAAAAAATCTAAAATAATTTTTAAAATTTTAAAAAATTAAAAAAAATTGAAAATCTAAAAAATTTTGAAATTTTTTTAAAAATTATAATAACTTTTCAAAAATTCTAAAATAATTTCAAAAAAATATTTAGAAAGTTGACAAAAATAAAAAATTTAAAAATTCTAAAAACTTTTTAAAACTTTTTAAAAAACTTCAAAATTTTAAAAAAATTTAAAAAATTCTAAGAATTCTAAAAATTCAAGAAAATTTTAAGAAATTCAAAAATAGTTAAGGAAACTTGAAATTATAATTTTTGAAATTAAAAATTTTTTATAAATTTGAAATATTTTAAAAAATTTTTTAGAATTTTTTTCATAATTTTATCAAATTTTTTAGATTTGTTTTGAATTTTTTTAAGTTTATGAAATTTTTTTGTAGTTTTTAAAATTTTTGGAAATGTTTAAAATTTTAAAAATTTTTATAAAATTTTAAATATTTTTTAAGAATTTTTTAATTTGTTTAATTGTTTTAAATTTTTTTAAAAATTTTATAGAATTTTATAGAATTTTTCATTTTTATATTAAAAATTATTTTTATAAATTTTAACAATTTTAAAAATCTTTTAGAATTCTTTTCAAAATTTGTTATAATTTTTTAGAATTGTTTAGAATTTTTTTAAGTTCTTGAAGGTTTTTTGAAGTTTTTATAAAGTTGACTACGTTTGACTTTTTTTTTAATTTTTTAAGAATTTTTTAAGAATTTTTCTTTTTTGTTGACATGGCAATGATGATGTTATGTTGACTAGAATTTTTTGACACATGTTAGCATCTTGTTGGATGTTGATGCCATGTCAGCAAAGTTGACTAACAGCGTTAGTTCGAGGTATTAACTTAATAATGATTTGAAAGTTTAAGTATTAATGTGACAAAAAAATTCTTTAGGTACTAATGTGATAAAAATTTTAAAGTTTAGGGGACAAATATATATTTAACCCTTGGATTTTCAATTTTGGTACTTGAATTTTACTTCAAGTCTGTTTTAATCTTCAATTTACTTTCTTTATTTGTAAAATTCAGGTTATTTAGATAAAGTTTAAAGCATTTTCTAGTTGGTTCATTAGTTGGAAGTTAGGAGATAGTTGCCTTCGGTTGTAAGTAGTTATTCTGTTTACTTCTCTTTGCTAATATTTTTGTTGATTTTTCTTCTTTTTATTTTTTATCATTAGGTTAGATTTCCATTTTAATTCATGTCTAATTCATTGCCTTATATTTTTGCTATTATTTTTTGCAATTACTTTTAGTTTACTTAGTTTACATGTTGCATTTTTTTTTTACTTTGTTTACATAAGCATGTGTAATGTCTTGTTTGATTTTATTTTCTAAGGATAGCTTAATTTTCATGCTATTCTTTGATTAAAGTAACTTTGAAAGGGGATAATAGATACTTAATCTAGGAATTTCTTTACCTAATCTTTATGGGATGATATCTTGATTGAGAGGTCACTATTATTACTTGTATGGCTTGTGCACTTGCAAATTGACCTAATCAATGTGCCACTATTGAAATCAGGCACAAAAAGGCAATTTGCAAAAGTTATTTAGATTGAAAAGTGAAGCAAGACATTCTGTTAGCCTTTTCCTTTCAAATCCAATCTAGATACTATGCCTTCTACTTTTCATAGTTAGATATTGATGCTAGTGGCATTAAGCCAAAACTTGTAATTGGCAAGCAACAGGAGACTGAATCAAAGAAAGATATTTTTGAATATGTGCGATCTTATTCAATTATGCAAACTATAAATGGTATGGTCACTATTTATAATCTTGGTAGAATAGATGAAAAGTCTACCATGTTATGGCATAAGCGTTCAGGATATTCTGAATTTGGCACTTGTATAGATTACATTAAGAGAAATGTCACTGCTGATTTATGGTTGAGATTAGCAGATGTAAAGAAGATTAGGAATTAACTTAAGAATTGACTTATATCGACAATTGTAGATCACTTCTACTTACTACTTTCAGTGGATTTAAGCATTTCATCACCCATACTAAAGACCATTCAGGTTTTGATCATGTGAAATAAGAAGTCTAACTATGTAGAAGCCTTAAAAATTTTTTTTTTAAATCCATTGCCAAGTTTTCAAAAACACAAAACTAAGGTAATAAGGTTAGATATAAGTGATGAATACTGTAGTAGGTATGATTAAACTAGGCAAAATCCTATACTATTATATTGAGTCTTTTGTTAGATTTTGGTGTTGATGGCTAGTATGCTATACTTGAAATACAAAAAAAGAATAAGGTTACAGTAGAAAACAATCGTACAATTTTGTACATGGTGTGGTATATGTTGTGGTATTACACATTTTTGAATTTTTTGTGGAATGAACCTTTTGAAACTACAACATTTAGTTTAAATAAAGGTCCATGCAAATGAGTTCATAAAGATTGTTGTAAATTGTGGTTAGACAAAAAACCTATTGTTGAGCCGTTTTCAGAGCTTGGGGTTGTAATTCATATCTATAGGCTCATAACTTGAATTAAGAAAATTTAATTGGAAAGCTATCAATTGCATTCTGTTGGCTATTGTAACGGTTTCAAAGATTCTATATTCTGTCATTTATTGTGAAATATTAAAATCATTAAGTCTGACATGCAATCTATCTAGAGGATAACTTAGACAGTATGAGTATTTGATTTTGAACTCCATAAATTCATTATCATGAAAAGTGTGATGTTGTTGTGCCAGTCCCATGTCTAATTTAGTTATTGACGAAAATGCAACAAAACTATTGATACAATGGTAGATCCTAGTAATCTAATTTTTGGAATTGCACCTGAACTTACAGAGGAACATGAATATAGTGTTCATGTGTTTTATGATCAACATTTGATTATCTTAAGTCTTTGAATTAGATGTTTGCCAAGTAGTATGAGATTATATTTGTGTTGTGTAGTTGTATGTGGGATCAAGGAAAATGAGCACATCATTGTAGTCCACTTGATTGATAATGGATTGACGAGGTTGAAAAGGTACTTTATAGGCCATGTAGAAAGGTTTAAAGCCAATTCAGTGCTTTAGGGCATTAAATGGAAAAAAAGAATTAGGTGTAAAGAATCCTTCTATTTTGTTTCTACCATTAGTTCTTTTCAAATCTTTACAGCATTGGTGGGTCACTCAATTAGAAGCTACATCAGTTAGATGTTAAGACTAAATGTTCTATAATGGAACATTTAGTGTATAGACTCAAGAAATCCATTTGTGGACCCAATAGGCATCCACTTTTTAATATTTGAAATTGATGAGATTGTCATTTAAGTAAAATATTCGTGATCAGTGCATATGTCTAGAGGTCAATAGGAGTAATGTATTTTGGGTGCTCTACATTTTGATGATATCAAATTAGCAACTGTAAACACTAACCAATTGTTAAAGACAAACATGTTGTCATGTCACTATGCGTGAAGAATCTAAGTGAGGCTACCATTATGGTCTAGGGATTGAGATTCTTCATGATAGATGTAGTAGGCATAATTGGTTGGTCTTAAAACCTACATTCAATATGTGTTTGTCTAAAGGTTTTGAAATGCATTGTAGTTTTTCTATAAGGTGCCTATTGTGAAAGAGTGACATACTGTTAAATCTTAGTCTTTATGTTGATAAATGAAAGAGCTCATGTCAAATATTTAGTATGCCTCAACTATGGGCCATTTTATTTGTGCTCAAATCTGTACACATTTTGATATTATACTGTAGGTGTACTTAATAAGCACTTGAGCAATTTGGTATTCAAACATTCTAAATTTAGTTGGATATTTTACTCTAATCTCATATGCTGTTGAA
>NW_019167871.1:17680384-17931984 GCF_002303985.1 Durio zibethinus | reverse complement strand
ATCAATTATAACTTTTGAAAAGCTTTACATTATGGAAAAAAGGGAATGGAATATCTATTGTTCACAACCAATCATACTGTAAGTGTAGACAAATGAAAGCTGTTGATAATAAATAAGGGTTTTTTTTTCTTTATTGCCAATGATAATAAACAAGTTCAAGTGTTAAATACAAGGAAAATTATGTTATGAATTGTTTGCGGAGGTTTTAAATTTTAAACTCTATTTAAGAACTCTTAAAATTTCATCAAAGGTGTCTTGTGTAATGCTTCTAAATATACTTTACTCTTTTTTTTTTTTTATATAATTTTAACTTTATTTGTGAAGTCTAAAATATTCAGTGGAGATGTTTCATATAGTTATTCTAAATATACTTTACACTTTTTTTTAAAAAATTTAACTCTATATACAAAGTTTAAAAATTTTACCTGAGATGTCTCATATAATTCTTCTAAGTATACTTTACACTTATTTGATTATCTATTATTGGTTTATTTACAAATAATTTGAAATAATAAAACAATATTATCATATTTAACCCCCTTCATTTTAAAAAACTATCTAATTTAATACATGTACTAAAAATTCATGTAATTGACGAAAAGTTGGTTCAAGTGGCAAAAAGAGTTTTTTTTTTTTTTTTTTTTTTATGCTTGAGTTGAAATCTACTAGGAAGCTACAAGAGGGTAATTTCTCATAAATTCACTATATTCTTACTTGATAAGCTTTCTTAGTCTAGTTCAAAGAGGGAATGTATTGGGCGAAACCTAAGAACCTCTTATCGCTTAATAAAAAAACCTTTAATATAGTATTCAAATATTAATTTTAGAGTTAGACCTTGTACTATTCAACTTCTGTCAATTTGTATACAAAGAATTAAAATTCACAATTAGTTTTTTGAACTTTTTGTTGTAACAATTTTTGGTCCAAGGCTACTTGATCACTAGACTTAAAGAAAATTATAGGAGTTGCTACCAATATTTTTTTAGGTATGATTGGCTACCTAAAATTTTATCTTTAATGAGAATTTTAAGATTAGTTAAGATTTCCATGTTTTAGTTTGCGAAATCAGGGTTGGGTTCATGAATACGGTTATGATTGAGATAGGTATTAGCATCCACACATCGCCCGTTCGAAGAATGATACCAATTAAACATATGTATACTTTAATTTTGATAATATGATCTTTTTTAGATATTTAAAGTTAATTCCCTAAAAACTTTTCATCGAAAAAGTGTTTTTTTGTATTTTATAAAATTTAATATTTATGCACTTTATAAATTCTCCAATTTTTTACTAGAATTTAAATAAAATATCTTTATTCAGAAAAATTTTTGAAAAAAATGATCGTTCACAAAATTCCCAAGATTTCATTATGAGATTTTTTTTTATTTGCAAATGACATGTTGTCGCAACGTTTTGAGATTGGGTAGGAATTTAAGCATTGGATGAATGAGGAATGAGAAAAATAGGAGTTTAACAAAAAACATTTTCGATGAAAATCAAAATAAAAAGTTGCCACCAATCTTTTGTAGGGTGTGATTGTCCATCCAAAATTTTTGTCCTTTGAATAAAACATTTACAATATTTGTAAATTTTATAAAAAGAACAAATTTATGGTTTGTAAAATTAGATTTAGGGTTCGAAAGTCAGTTACATATAGGGAAGGATTAGCACCTCCTATAATGCTTGTCAAAGACAATACCAATTGATTGCATGCTATCCTTGAATTTTGGTAAACATGGTCCTACTATAATGTTTAGAAATTAATTCCCTTTTCTATTCCAAAAACTTGTTCTTTTTCAAAACAAATCACTGTTTTGAAAGCAAAATATTTTATTGTTGGATTAAAGTGAAAACACTTTAAATATGAAGACACTTTTTTCACTCTCTTATAATTAGGTAGAGCTTTGAAAATATCTCTAATTTAAAAGTTTTCAAATTGTCACACAAAAACAGAGATAACACCTCACTAAACAATAACCACTGAGAGTCCTCCTATAGTTAGTCTAGATCTTGATAACTTTATTCAGTTGAGATATTATCTTATTTGAAAATAGTTTTCCTTTGAAAACATATGCATGCTATGCATGAATATAATAAAAATGAATGAATGTATGAATAGCATGATATGAATGCATGATGATTCAAGAATGTATGACTAAATAAAAATGAAATGCCAATGCATGAATGGGGTTAAGGGTCAATTTTAGGTTAGGGGTTGGTTTGGGTTTTTAAGGTTTGGGGTAAGTTTAGAGTTTAAGGTTTAAGGTTTAGGGTTTAGGGTTTATGATTTATGATTTTAGGTTTAGGGTTTAGAGTTTGGTTTAGGGGTTTAATAATGGTTTAGGGTTTGGAGAGTGGTTTAAGGTTTGGCAAGTGGTTTAGGGTATATATTTGAAATTTATGGTTTGGAATTTGGCGTTTGGGAATTGGGGTTTGATTTCTACTTTTTGTATAAAGCTTGCAAGCACATAGATTGAGTAATAAAATGGAATATTCCAAGTATCATCTCTTTAAGGATTATAGAATGTATTGTTGGGTGGTTCACAAGTATTGAAGGTGAAAGGCTAAGATCCTATATCTAAATAGATGAATATTTAGGGTTTTTATTGCAAAGAAAAGAATAGAAAGATTGAAAAGCAATGTAAGCTTAAATCTCACTTAACCAATTATTACATGGTAAGCTAAAGGCTAGAGTCACGATAAGATCTAATGAAATACGTGAAAAACTTGAAAACAAAAAAAGATTAGGATTGCCGAATTACTTGTAAAGATCTTGAACAAAGATTGCATAAAAGATTAAATTTGTAGAGCATCCAAAGAGTATGGTCGAACTTGTATGGACAAACTTGTAAAGAAAATAAAAGAACTTGGAGCTTCAAAATAAAATGGTTATGCCGAAACTAAAGAAAATAAGAACAAGATTTGGTAAAAAAGAAAAGAGATTTTTGAATGAAATACTTCTTGATTGAAAAAAATTAAAGAACAAAGACTTGGTAATTCGCAAATCTGTCACCTAAGCCAGTGCCTTAACTAAAATAAATAAAAAACTAAAGAAACTTAGAAACTAAAATAAAAAAAAAGAAGTGAAGAGAGTGATGATGAAACAAGTGAAAGGCCTTGCCTATTTATAGGCATAGGTTCGACCAAGGAGGATCGATTACATTAGTGCTAGATTTTAATTCAAATACAATTGGATGAGCTTTATCTTGGTCTTCCAAGCTTTATGGTCGAATAGGACTTTCCATGCTTAAGTGTTCTTGGCCGAATGGAGTCTTGGTGGATCAATCTTTGCCCTTGCTTGCATCCTGATCAAATCTTGGATAATCTCCTCCATTAGATTCGGTTAAAGCTTGGAGTTTTAAGAGTAATTGGATTTTTATTGAATTCTTGAATTTTGAATGGATAAAATCCTATTCCAAGTGAATTTTTTCAAGGCAAAGCAATAACCTTTAAGGGGCATTTGGTTTGCAGAATTTTAGATTCTAGGGGAAAGTGTAATCTTTGGGAAAGTGCAATACCCAAAGTTTTCTTTCATTTTCAGGGCATTTTGTATTCAGATTCACTTGTTTGGTCGGGAGGAATCCATATATATATTAATTCCTGAATAATTACCATAATTTTCTTAACATATATGATAACAAATTTTTATTAGCTTTTATTAATAATAAATACCCAAATGATAAATGCTGTTTTTAACAATAATATTTTTTTAAAGGAGAGTATTTAAGGTGTTTTTTATCCAAAAATGCCATAAATAATGCCTTTTAAAAAATATAAAAGGATTATTTGAGGTATTTTTTATCCAAAAATACCTTAAATAGTCCCTTTTAAAATGTATCAGAAGATTATTTAAGGTATTTTTGATCCAGAAACGCCTTAAATAATCTCTTAAAATTTTTTGAAGGGCATTATTTAAGGCCTTTTTGGTGAAAAACGCCTTAAATAATATCCTTCAATTTTTTGGATCGTATTATTTAAGGCTATTTTTTTTATACTAAAAATACCTTAAATATTCCATTTCATTACTTATAAGATTTCAGAGATAAAACATAAAAAAAATTGGAGTAGCTTAGTCGGTTGAATATATGGTTATTAACCATAAAATTGTAGGTTCGACTCCTCATTCTAGTGCTTTAATGTTTTTTTGATAGGGATTATTTAAGGTATTTTTATAAAAAACGACTTAAATAATTCATTTCATTACTTATAAGATTTAAGAGATAAAATATAAAAAAATTGGAGTAGCTTGGTTGGTTAAAGCATATAGCTATTAACCATAAGGTCGTAGGTTCAACCTTTCCTTTCAACATTTATTTTTGGGGATTACTTTTTTTTTTTGAATTATTTAAGGTATTTTGGTCAAAAAACGTCTTAAATAATGCTAATAAATTTTTAGGGGATTATTTAAAGCATTTTTGGCTAGAAAATGTCTTAAATAATCCCATTTAATTTTTTGTTGAGGATTATTTAAGGTGTTTTTTGATCAAAAATACCTTAAATAATCCAAAAAAAATTGAACATTATTATTTAAGGATTTTTTTTGCCAAACAATGCCTTAAATAATCCTTATTTTTTGGAATTACTTTTTTTTAGATCATTTAAGGTGTTTCTGGCTAGAAAATGCCTTAAATAATACTGATCAATTTTTTAGGAGATTATTTAAGGCTTTTTTGGCCAGAAAATGCTTTAAATAATCTTATTCAATTTTTTGTAAAGGATTATTTAAGGTGTTTTCTGACCAAAAACGTATTAAATAATCCCTAAAAAAATTGAACAAGATTATTTAAAGTGTTTTTGGTAAGAAAAAGCCTTAAATAATCCTAAAAAAAATTGAACATGATTACTTAAGGTGTTTCTTATGCCAAACGCCATTAATTGCAAAATAAAGAAAAAATTTTAGTAGCAGAAATCTACTACTGATTTACAATCACTTCCTGACATACTTTTTAAAATAGTAATGGCTATTTCATAATTTTTTATTCAGGTCAAATTTGGAAATAATGTAATTTTTCCCCTTGAATCCTAGAATACCACAAGGATAGGTGATTTTTTTATTTTGAAACTTTGGGTACTATTGGAAATCTATCATTTTCTCTCATAATCAAATTACCTTGAACCAAACGTTAGAATCAAATACTCAATAGAAGATTCTAGGAGAAAAATGCATGGATTCCCTCGAACTGAATGCCTTTTTAGGGTAAGCTTCAACTTCATATTGGATGAATGTGGTAAAGCTTGTAGAGTCTTTATAAATGCATTCTCTTCATGGCTAAGAAAAGGGAGCATGATTATCTTGAAATCCCATATTGGCTGAATGGATTGGGATCTAACTATGTTTGTTCATACTTAAATATGGATCAATATAGGCGGTATAAAGCTTGCATCGTTAGGCCAAATGTGAGCTTTACATGATTACATGCATGGCTTACATGAAAATGAGTCTTGAGCTTGGAAAACCTAAAGCCATGAAAATATGAAAAGCACCAAAAATCATCTAACAATTTAAATTTTAGCACCATTTTAACATGTAAAAACTATATATATTTTGGTGCTATCTCACCTCCACACTTAAATCTTTGATTTTCCTCAAGTAAAACCTAAAATCAACAAAACTAAAGAACATTATAAGCATCCTTAAAGTAAAAAATTATACAAAACTCTTAACATGTATTATTGCATAATACAAAATTAGGAACAAATATAGAGTCACAAGAATATCTTTCAGAAGTAAGCTTTCAATGACTTATGCTAATCATACATACAAATTTACTCAATCTTTAAGTCATGCATATAACTCAAGCAAATAAAGTGTAAAACACTTTATCACATTTCAATTTTAGATAGAATAGGCTTCATATGTCCACTTTCCCCATCCTTCTTCACTAATGTTAGACTTACATATTCAACTCAAGATCAAAAGGTCTTTTAGGTTTGTAATGTAAGGCTTGGGTCAAGATAGGAAAAAGGGAATTTTTAGGCTCAAAAACTCTAAGCTTATTTTTTCTTCAACTTCTTGGACTTTAAACAAATGGGAGCTCTTTTTTGGATACTTGACTTGTAAGGCATTCTTTATTGTTTTGTATTTTCAGCTTTTTTTTTTTGAATGATAGCCAATTTTGGCTTTATTAGGCTTTGCCTTTGCTTTTGCCAAATTTCATTTTTTCCTTGCACCTCTTTTCTTCCCAAATAAAGAATATGTTTATGATACATAAATAAGCATAATGGGTTAGGACAACAAAAAAATGATAATAATCAAAGAAAAGGGTTATTGGGCTTCTAATGTGGCTAAATAAATAAAGAAAAGGATTAGTAAATAGGCTCAAAATAATCGTACTAGGGATGCAATATCATAAGATGGGCTTTAAAAGGGCTCAAATGGTTCAAAAAACTGGCTAGATCATCTTTTGAGTAAAATATAGTCTAGGATTTTGCCTCAAAGGTTAAGTAGGTGAATTTTAGAGCACTTATTCAAATATTAAATTTCATGCGAATCCATATTTCATAAACCTTTACAAAAAGCGTAGCATTTCATATAAAAAGAATAGAGATGTATTCATAAAATTCATATCCAATGAAAAAACATACTTAAGAATTCTTTTCAAGTTGCACTATATTCATACTTAAACTCCATATCATACTTTAGTCATTAAAGACAATATATATAATGTTCAACTAGGTGAATATCATAATGAAGTTTAGCAAGTCAATTCGGTTTTAAAAGCAAAAATGAGTTAAAATAAAAAAGTTTTCCTTTTCCCTAACATTTAATTGAAATTATATATTAAGAAACTCAAAGGAAAAAGAAATACTCCTAAAAAATTTCTTTAAAGCTGAATATCCATGATAAATCCTCTTGCTTCTCTTTATCTTTAAAAAAAAAAAAAAAACTCAAACAAAAACATTGAAATATACCTATCCTAAAAATAAAAGAATTAAAAAGCATAACCATTAAAATAGAACTTGGGTTACCTCTCTAGTAGCGGTAGTTTTGGTCAGGTTTGACCATTCTTAAATCTATACAGAATCCTTTCATCCTTTTTGAGGGAGTTTTCCTTGTTGCCTTCTTCTTTGTAGTATAACATAAACAAACTAAGTTTAAGGAGGTGAGTTGACTTTTCTAGCAGAGATTACATAAACTAAGCTTGAGTTTATAGAAGGATTGACATAACTTGAGCTAGAATTTGTTAAATTTTTAGAAGGTAAGGAGGATTTACTAATAGGTTAGACTCCTTTAGTGTTTTCTTAAATTTGTTAACTACACTAACATGTTTTCATGTCTTATCACACCATACCCTGTAAATACAAATTGCATTTTGTTTAAACCTAAGGGTAATGCTACCCTCATATACATCTATTACGACTTTGGTAATGAATAGGAAAGGTCTTCTTAAAAGTAATAGATCCTCATCATCTTTCATATCTAAAATAGTAAAATCCATAAAGAAAGTATATTTTCTAACTTTTACTAAGACATTTCTTAGCATCCTTTATGGTAACTTAGTAGATTGATTAGCAAACTTAATGTTGAATGTAAGAGGTTTTCAGCTCTTCACAATCTAACTGCCTAAAAATATTCATAGGTGTTAAATTTATGTTTGAACCAAGATCACAAAGAGCATTAAAGAATTAAAAATTTTCAATCATGTAAGGTATAGTAAAACTCCCTGGATCTTTTAACTTTTTGGGTAGGAATTGTTGAAGCTCAAGGCTATAATCATTTAAGAATGTGGCTTCTTTTAGTTCCTTGAGCAGCTTCTTTGAAATAGGCCTTAGGGTAAGTGGTCCAACATTAAAACACTGCCAATACATTCTAGCAATCATCGTTGGCCTTTGCTAAACTTTCTCTTGAATCTATTCTTATTTTTTTTCAAAATTTTCTTTTTAGGGATCCTCTTCTTATATTTCTCTTTCTCTTCGGTTAATTTGGGTGAGAACACCTTGGGCTATCTCTCCAGGTGAAATGCTCTCTGTTAATGCTCTTCTTATTTGTGGCAGCATTTGCCCTTCTTTAAGAAACCCTTCAATGTATTCCTCAGGGTCTTCTTCAAGGTTTTAATAGCTTCAAAGGCCTCTAATGCCATGGGATCAAAATCTTATAAGATTTCTCTATCAAGTCTTAAAAGCTCTTCATCTTCCAAAATATCCTCCCTTCCAATAAAATCTACTTCAAGTTGTCTTACAAAGCTAGATAAGTTGACAACTATAGGTTTATCATCTTCATCATCTTCATCATCCATCCTAAAATCCCCTAAAGAATATATTGTAGTACATCCTTTTTTGCTTTGTCTTTTTAGGTTGATTTTAGTGTTACTAGGTAAGGACTTACTGGGTGATTTGCTATGGCTTAGGTAAGTTAACCTATTTGATTTTTTAGGTTTTTGATGGATGCAGGTTGGCTTTGAATGTGGGCATTGTTAGCTTGCATCAATTAGGTCAACATGTCCTCAAATGTAGGTTTATTTTTTTAGGGAGGGTTATAGTTTGGTGGATTGGTGCAGTAGTTATTGGTTTGGTTGTTGGTATGAGTGTAAATGATACATTAGTACTCGTAAGCTACTCAGGTTCGATTCAAAGAAAACTCAAATTCGGTTTGATTATTATAGAGTCGAGTTTAAGCTCGAGTAGCTCAACTCATCAATAGAGCTAAATTCGAGTATTCTTATACCTGACTCGAGTAGCTTGTGAGCCTAATCAAGCTTTTATATTTAAATATATTTTTATTATTTTAATTAATAAATTATCTCAAATTCTAGTTCGAGCTCGAGCATAAATAATCGAACTTTTGTCAAGAATATGAATTGAGCTTATTTTTACATATTAATCAAGCTTAATCAGCGAGCTCGAGTAGCTCGATTTTGATCATGAATCGAGCTCGAGTTAAAAAAATAAAACTCGATCGAGTATCGAGTTACGAGTTGAGAGTCGAGCTTAAGCTCGAGCTTCTCACTGTATCAGCTCGACTCGGCTTGATTACACCCCTAGTTGTTGGTGGCTTAATGGTTTGGTTGGTTCCAAGAAAAGTTAAGGTGGTTTTGCTAGCCAGGATTCTAGGTATTGCTATAGGGATTATTGCTTGGTTTGTTTTGATAGATGTTATAGACAAGTTCTATCTTACATTAGCATCTTTCTAAGGAATAAGGTCCTTCATGTATGTCACATGATACAAAGGAACTTTGTATGGCATTAATAAGGTTGGCTTGTGTTTGGGTTTCTAGGGCTTTAATCTTTTTTGTAAAGGTAGCCAATTGAAAGTTAATGGAAGTAATAACATCAACTTCAAATAAACCAGTAGATTTTTTATTGATATTTCTTTTCATGCCTCACTAGTAATTATTGGCAGCTATCTTTTCTATTAGCTTATTAGCCCTTTTAGGAGTCTTGCTCACTATAACCATTTCAGTAGTTGAATCTAGAGTGGTCCTTACAGGTGGTGTGAGATCATTATATAAGATGTGAATTTAAAACCATTAGGATAAACCATGATATGGGCATATCTCCCATCCATCATATAAAGTTTCACCATCAGCCTACATAAAAATGGTAGTCTCATTCTTTAGTTTTCTAGTATTTGTTAGTGGGAAAACTTTTGCCAAAAATTTCTAAATTAAATCATCCCATGTTGTAATTGAGCATGATGGTAAAGAAGACAACCAACTTTTCACTTTGTCCCTAAGAAAAAAAAAAGAAATAATCTTAGTCTAATAGCTTTATCAAAAATACCATTGTAATGAAAAATATCATAGAGTTCAAGAAAATTAAAAAGATGTAGATTTGGATCATTGTTTAGTAGTCCCAAAATGGCTGAAAACCATCTACATTAGGAACTGCATAGTCCCTCAAAGTTTTTTTCCTTTCATTATTTGCATTTGCCATTGGAATAGGTGTTGAAGGTGGTGATTGCTTTTTTTTTTTCTTTTTCTAAAGGTTCTTTCTATCTCTTAACAACTAGAGCTAAGTCAACACTTTTAGATCTATGCATACAAATAAGAAAAAGATTAAAGAAAACCAAAAGAAAAATAAAAAAATAAAAAAAGAGTTCAAATTATAAAAGCTTAGGAATTCTTTATTGATATTGTGAACACCACAATAATCCTAGCAATGGTGCCAAAAACTTGATTGCTGCTTTTCGTATAGAGCTTGCAAATGCACAGATCAAGTAATAAAGTGGAGTACTCTAATTATCGTCTCCTTATGGATTATAAAATGTATTGTTAGGTAGTTCACAAGTACCAAAGGTGAAAGGTTGAGATCCTATATCTAAACAAATGAATATTTAGGGTTTTAATTGCAAAGAAAAGAATAGAAAGATTGGAAAGCAATGTAGGCTTAAATCTTACTTAACCAACTATCACTTAGTAAGCTAGAGACTAGAGCCAAAATAAGATCTAAAGAAATAAATGAAAAACTTGAGAACAAAAGGAGATTAGGATTGTCGAATTACTTGTAAAGATCTTGAACAAATATTGCATAAAAGCTTAAACTTATAGAGCATCAAAAGAGTATGGCTGAACTTGTAAAGAAAATAAAAGAACTTGGAGCTTGAAAATAAAATGGTTGTGCCAAAATTAAAGAAAACAAGAACAAGATTTTGTAAATATGAAAATAAGAAAAAAGATCTTTGAATGAAATACTTCTTGATTGAAAAAAGATATAAAGAACAAAAAATTAGTAATTGGCAAATCTGTCACCTAAACCAATACCTTAACCAAAGAAAATAAATAACTAAAGAAACTTAGAAACTAAGAGAAAGAAGAGAAATGAGGAAAGGCATGATGAAACAAGTGAATGGCCTTACCTATTTATAGGCTTAGGTTCAACCAATGAGGATAGACTACACAAGTGTTCAATTTCAATTCAAATACAATTAGATGAGCTTTATCTTAGTCTTCCAAGCTTTGTGGCCGAATAGGATTCTCCATGCTTGAGTGGTTTTTGGTCGAATGGAGTCTTGGTCGATCTATCTTGGCCCTTGCTTGCATCTTGATCAAATCTTTGATAATCTCCTCCATTAGATTCGGCTAAAGCTTGGAGTTTTAAGAGTAATTGGATTTTTATCCAATTCTTAAATTTTGAATGGATAAAATCCCACTTCAAGTGAATTTCTTCAAGGCTAAGCAACAACCTTTATGGTAAGCTTCAACTTCATTTTGGCCGAATGTGGTGGAGCTTGTAGAGTCCTTGTACAATGCATTCTCTTCATGGTTAAGCAAAGGAAGCTTGATTATCTTGAAATCCCATCTTGGCTTAATAGATTAGGATCCAATTAGGCTTGTGCATGCTTAAGTATGGATCAATGTGGGCAGCATGAAGCTTGCATGGATGGGCCAAATGTGAGCTTTGCATGATTACATAGATGGCTTGCATGACAAGGAGTCTTGATCTTGAAAAACCTAAAGCCATGAAAATAGCATGAAAAGCACCAAAAATCATCCAAAAGTTTAAATTTTAACACCATTTTGACATGTAAAAACTATATATATTTTGGTGCTATCAGAGTTTCATGGAAAATGCATGTGACAGAGGTAATATTACAAAAATACCATTGATAAAAATGTATATATGGATGCATGTAACAAATAACCAAAAAACCATTGGTAAAATTGTAAATCTGAATGCATGAAAAATGCATGACTAAAGTGCAAACTAATTACAAATCTAGGTATTTCTAAAATAAAATTACAAACCAAATGTGTGGGTGAATATATGATATAAATGGATCAAAACACTAAATTTTCATATTTTAAAACATGTACCACCATTCTTTTTTTTTTCTTTTGAAAATTTGTGTAAACCAAACATAAAAAACAAAAAGCTAAAACAAGCCACAAAAATAACATTTTATTTATGGAAATTAAATCAAAGATATTATAAACTTGATGAACAAACCAAAAACTCATGAAAACACATAATAATCATGCAACATATGGCCATGAAATATGAAAGGGAGATTCAACTCAAGCATTAGAGGCTTGGTTGAATGTTTCCATGGCCTTTAACAAAGGCATTTCCATCTTGCTTAACTCAATCATGCATCAAACATGAAGGTATTTATCATGTAGAGACATTTTGGTCATAAAAAGAATTTGATCAGACATATATTATAGTAAAATAGCAAGGAAACCATGTGAACAAGAACACAAGCCCAAACACCAAATATATACTAATAGCTAATCAAAATTCATGCAAATTACAAACAAAAAAATCATTTAAACATCATAAACATCATTTGAAAGCAAGAAAATAGTTAAAATGATCCAAAGAGAGGTTTAGGCATGGAAGATTCAGGCTTGGCTGAACTTCCAAATGGTTAATAGTGGATTTTTTTTTATTTCTTTGATATTTTGTCCTAAATCAAGCTATGAACTAGTTGATTGAGTTTCTAGATCAAATTTGAAGCTAAAAGCACAAAAAACTAAGGATTTTCTTTAGAGAAAAAAAAGAAAAATAAAGAAGTTAAAATGAAAAAGTTATCAAAATGAAGTGAAAATGCAATGGAATGCAACAAAAGATTATACATTCTCCAAACTTTCAAAAATTTTGTCTTTATTTTCTTCTCTTCTTTCACCTTACTGGCTAGCCTTCTTCTCTTTCCCATCCAATGTGAATTCCTAGCCTTCGTGAAGAGAAAAATATCTCCCCCTTAATGCATGCAATCCCTTAGATTAAAAGCTCATCTAATGGTTAAAAATTCTCTCTTGTTTTCTTTGCAATGTGTCACCTTTCACCATTGGATCTGGACTTTCAAGATCATCCATGGTTAAAAATGGTCACTGCCAAATATTCAATTTTTAATGCTACTAGAATCAGGTGAAAATATCACTTTAGCCTAATTAGAAATTTTTTGGTTTTTAAGCCATTTTCTTGGAAAATAATACTCATTTATTTATTTTTCTGATTTAAAAACATAAAAAATTGTGAAATAATATGTAATTAAAATTTAAAAATTTTTGTGAAAAATGGACTTCGAAAAGGTCAAATTACGAAATTATCGTTAAGGGATATTTTGGTAGTTTTGCACCTCTCGAGGTACTGTTGTGATTTTGAATCCACAAAAAATTATCAAATATTTTGAAAGTATGATCTAAAAAATTTTACCAAAAACCAACATCGAGAAAGTCAAATTACAAAAATACCCCTAAAAGGTATTTTAGTGATTTCATACCTTCTGAGGTATGAGCAAGGTTTTGAATTTTCCAAAAATCATCAAATAATATTAAATAATGATTTAGAGCTTTTTACAAAATTCAAACCTCTAGAAGGTCAAATTATGAAAATACCCTTAAGGGTATTTTTTGTAATATAACACTTTCAAAGGTGTGACAAGAGTTTTTAATGCATAAAAAATTACTAAAAATATGCAATTATGATCTAGAAGTTTTCATGAAAATTCAATTTCAAAAAGGCCAAATTATGAAAATATCACTAAGAGCATTTCAATAATTTTACACTTTTAAAAAAGCGATAAAACCTTTTAATGTTTCAAAAATAAAAAATTTTAATTTAAAACCACTTTGGTTGGGGATTGTGAAAGTTGACATTTTGATCAAATTGGTCTCAATTTTAATTTTAAAAACTTGTCAAAATTAAAAAAGTATTGGATTTGAAGCGGGTTGGATTTTAAAAATAATTCAAAGATAAAAGACATCGATTTTGTCCTAAACTTAGGGCTAATGGGTTTTTGTTTGTGCTTTTTGCTTGTTTTCATGTTGGAGGAGGTTTTCTTTTTTTTTTAAATTGCTTCTATAATCATAGGTAAGTTACTTTAAAAAGCTCTTTTGGAAAATATGCTTATATAAATATAGGCAAATAACTTTAAAAAATCTCTTTTTTAAAAAGTGGTCTTATAAACATAGGCAAGTGATTTTAAAAATCTTTTTTGAAAAATGCTCCTATAAACATAGACAAATGACTTTAAAAATCTCTTTTTGAAAAGGTGCTCCTATAAACGTAGGCAAGTAACTTAAAAAATCTCTTTTTTGAAAAGTGCTTTTATAAACATAGGTAAGTGACTTTAAACTCTCTTCTTTAAAAATGCTCTTATAAATATAGTTAAGTAACTTTTAAAATCTCCTTTTGAAAAGGTACTCTTATAAACATAACCAACTAACTTTAAAAATCTTTTTTTGAAAAGTGCTCCTATAAATATGGGTAAGTGACTTTAAAAATCTTTTTTGAATAAGTGCTACTATAAACATAGGTAAGTGACTTTTAAAATCTCTTTTTGAAAAAAATGTGCTCTTATAAATATAGGCAAGTAATTTTAAAACTCTTTTTTTGAAAAATGCTCTTATAAACATAGGCAAGTGACTTTTGAAATCTTTTTTTTTGAAAAATGTGCTCTTATAAACATAGGCAAGTAACTTTAAAACTCGCTTTTTGAAAAAGGGCTCCTATGAAGATAAGTAACAAACTTTAAAATTTCCATTTTGGAAAAGGTTCCTATAAAGATAGACAACAAGCTTTAAAAATCTCTTTTCGAAAAAGGCTCTTATAAACATAACATTGGCCTGTAACTTTTAGAATCTCATTTTGAAAATAGGCTCCTATGAAGATAGGTAACAAACTTTAAAATTTCTTTTTAAAAAAGGCTCATATAAACATAGGCAAGTGACTTTAAAAAAAAAAAGGGCTCATATGAAGATAGACAATAAACTTTAAAATTTTCTTTCAACCATTATTCTTTCATCATTTCATTTTTCCCATTCATTTCATTCCATTTCATTCATTCATTCATTCATTTTCACTTATCAGATATTTTTGTCATTCATTCATTTTTTTTTTTAGTTTAGATTGTTTATCTTTTTTATCCCAAAACTTTCTTTGTGTGTACTTCAAGTTAGATTATGAGAATTATTATTTAATATCAGCAATATCATATTAAATGTGACACTTTTTCAATCAATCAATGAATCAAAAGGAATTTAAGCAAAGAAAATAAAGTGATATTCATTACAATCTTGGATAATTTAGGTTCACAAGTTTCTTGGAAATAAGAAAATGAAAGTATAATTGAGTCCAAGAAAAAAGTAAGTAGATGAAATAGTAACAAGAATTTATTTTCAAATTTCCAAATATTGAACATTAAGATAAATCCAGATCATTTGTTGCTAATCTTCTTTTAAGAACCCTATCTCATTAATGGCTTTGAATAATGCTGACTCATCGAATAGCAATCTTGTCCCCTAACCCATCAATTGAAGATCTTTCTTCCATTTCCTTTATGCTGAATCATGGTGTTACTCCCATTTTCATTTTTCTATTTCAAGCTTGGAGTCCAATTTTTTCCTTTTTATACCTAAGCTGCTTTTTAAAGTTTTCAACTTAAGCATTTCTTCCTTTGATCTAGATTGCCCTTTTTGTGTTTTTAATCTAAATTCTCGTTTCATTTTTTCTTTTCTTTTTTGGTTTTGTTTTTCATTTTTTTTCATTTTTTTTCTTCTGTCATTTTTTTATTTAAGCCTAATATTTCTTGATAACATCTAAGTTTATAAGATTTGCCAATTCATCTTCATCCATTTATGCCAAAATCAGAGCTCTGCCAGAGAATGTTTTTTTGACCACATATAGACCTTTCCAATTAGGTGTCCACTGTCCTTTATTGTCATGCTAATTGGGCAATATTCTTTTCAAAACTCATTCCCCTTCATGAATGCATCTAGGCTTTGTCTTCTTATCCTTATCATTATTTTTTGGTACATTTGTCCATGATTGAATGCTGTCAACATCTTTTCTTTTATCAAATTCAATTAGTCTTAATGATTGCGGACCCATTTGGCGTCCTCTAATTATATCTCCATCGAGAACCTTAGAGAAGGAATTTGCACCTCAATCGACAAAACTGGCTTTATTCCATAAACCAAAGAAAAATGGGTTTTCCTAATAGAAGTATGGATTAATGTTCTATTTACAAGCAGAGCAAATGGCAACTTCTCATGCTAGTCTTTATATGTTTTAGTCATTTTCTCTAATATCCGCTTAATATTCTAGTTAATGGCCTCCGTTGCCCCATTCATCTTAGAATGGTAAGGTGTTGAATTATAATGGCTAATTTTAAATAGAGTGCATACTTTTCTCATCATCTTATTATTCAAATTGCTAGCATTATCAATGATGATTCTTTTAGGCAACCCATAGTGATAGATTATTTCTTTTTTTACAAATCTACATGTAACTAATTGAGTTATGTTGGCATATGATGCTACTTCTACCCATTTTATAAAGTAATCAATTTCAAAAAAAATGAATCGTGTCTATTAAAAGCTTTCAGGGTGATAGGTCCAATCAAATCCATTCCCCACATAAAGAAAGGCCACGACGGTGCCAAGGCATGTAATGGTATTGGAGGAGCATGAATATTATCTACTTAGATCTGACATATATGGCATCTCCTTGCATAATTGATATAGTCACTTTCTATTGTCAAACAACAATAACTAGCCCTCATTATTTGTCTAGCTATCATGTGGCCATTAGCATGTGTTCCACATATCCCTTTACGCACTTCTTCAAGTATTTTCTTTACATCTATGGCATTCACACATTGTAATACTTGATCTTGGCTTTCCTTGTACAAGACTGCTCTATTAAGAAAAAATCTCATTGCTAACCTCCTCAAAATTCTCTTATCATTTTCTAATGCATGTTCAGGATATTTATGCTACCTTATATGTTCCAAGATGTCATGACACAAGGGCTAACCATTAACTTCTTCTTCTACACTTGCACAATGTGCTGGGACCTTAAGAATTTATATTTTGATGGGTTGGATTTTAGCATTTGCATTTAGTTATAACATTGTTGACAGTGTGGCTAGAGCATCAACTATCTAATTTTTTTTTTAGAGAACATGTTGAGACTGGATATCTTTAAATTGCTCTATCAGTCCAATAATAAACCTTTGGAACAAAACCAGTTTCGAGTCTCTTATTTCCCATTCAACTTTCAGCTAATAGATATTTAGTGTCGAATCTCCAAAGACTCTTAAAGTTTTAATCTTTCTATCAAAGCCATTTGTAATCCCAGAATGCATACTTTATATTCTATTATGGTGTTGGTGCAGTAAAAAGATAACCTCATAGTGCTAGGTAATATTCTCATTATAGGGATATCAGTATAGCTCCAATACCATGTCCCAAAGCATTGAATGCCCCATCAAATAACATGTTCCATATAGTTTGCTTGGATTTTTCATTTTCTATTAACAAAATAGCCATCAATTCTTCATTTGGGAATTCAAATTTCATTGGTTCATAATCATCAGTAACTCAGTTAGCAAGAAAATCAGCTATGACATTTCTCTTTATAGCTTTTTGCATCACATATAAAATATCATATCCATAGAGCATGACTTGCTACCTCATTATTTATCTTGATAAAGATGGCCTTTTGATTATCTATTTAAGGGAAATCTAACTTTGATATTCACTAAGTTGTGTGGCATAGCATATATTACTTGAATCAGTGAGCAATCCATACCAAAGCATAGCACATCTTTACAAGCTGCGAATACTTGACTTTTGAATCAGTAAATTTCTTACTCATATAATAGACAACTTGTTCTTTCTTGCCTATTTCATCTCTTTGCCCTAAAACACATCCTATAAAGGCTTCATTCACAATTAAGTCTAAGATCAAAGGCTTTTCTACCATAAGGGGCACCAACACTAGTGGATTCATCAAATATACTTTAATTTTGTTGAAGGCATCTTGGCATTCTTCATTCCATTCCCTCGAGTCATGCTTTTTCAACAACTTGAAAATAGGGTCACATTTTGCTGTAAGTTGAGAGCAATATAATTTAACCTCCCCAAGAAACTCTTACTTCTTTTTATGTGTGTAAGAGAGTTAGTTTTTTTATTGCCTAAATTTTATTGGGATCTACCTCAATTCCTTTTTCATTGACCATTAATCCTAACAATTTTTTTAATTTTACCCCAAAAGTGCACTTTGCTGGATTTAATTTTGGCTAATATTTTCATAGCCTCTCAAAAAGTTCTTTAAGGTTATCCAATCTCCTTGTGCATCATATCATGGAATAGGGTAACCATAGCCCTTTAATAAGTAGCACCAGCATTTTTCAATCCAAATAGTAGGACCTTATAACAAAATGTTCCCCACATCATCGCAAATGTAATTTTCTCCATATCTTCTTTTCCATTTTAATATGATTATAACCATAAAACTGTCCATAAAGGAAAACACTGAATGTCTTGCTGTATTGTTAACTAGAGTATCAATATGGGGCAATGAGAAATTATCTTTAGGTTTGACCTTGTTCAAATCTTTATAGTTTACACAAACTCTTATCTTTCCATCTTTTTTTGAAATCGGGACTATATTAACAACCCATTTGGGATACTTGGTCACTGCTAGAAAGCTAGCATCAAACTATTTCTTAACTTCCCCTTTTATCTTCAATAACATCTTTGGTTTCAGATGCCTTAATTTTTGCTGTACTAGTTTACAATTTTAGATCAACGACAACTTATGCTCTATAATATTTGGGTCAAGCTATGGCATATCTCGGTATGACCACATGAATATATCTATTTATTCCTTGAGTACTTCTTTCAATCTTTGTTGTTCTTATAGAAGAGAGGTACCCATATCTCTTTTTTATTCTCATCATCCCTTAAATTAACTATATCAACAAGTTCATGGTGGGGTTTTATCACTTTTTTTTCCTACTCAACTAGCCTTATCAAATAAGGAGGTAAAATTTAATCCTTAGAATCCTAATTATCAGGCTCATTAACTTGAACAAAATTCTCAAAATCAAATCTAGAATAATCATCATGATCATTCATGATGTTTAGTATTTACAAAACTTAAAAATTATTAAGATTGCAAGACATAGATGGATATTTAGGCAAAGAATGCAAGATATATAAATAAAAAAATATAATAAGAAATGGATAGAATGGAAAAGATTACGTTGTGGGAAATGCGTTGCATTTAACGTTTTATTGATGATGTTGAAAAATAAGCCCATACAAACTATCCATATGCTCTTAGGTAAAGGTAATAGGATTTTAGTTCAAGGATAACAAAAGTAAACAAATTAGTCTCTATATTCAACCATTGAAAGGAAACAAAACGATCTATTCCTCTATTGCCATTGCTTCATCTATATCTTTCAACTTTAAATTTAGTTTTGAAAAGGCCACTTTAATTCTTCTGTTAGCATTCCTGCCTTTAACACTCTAAGATAACCATACCTTCTAGCATGAAAAATGTAATAAAGTATGAAAATACCATTTTTCCTCTATCTGTCTCTTATCCCTTGAGGTGGGCCATCATTTTCTCTTTTTTCTCTTATATGATTTGCTTTTTGTCAGCAATACTTGGTCATAGCCTAAACCAAACCTTTCTTTATTTTCCATAAACTCTAGTGCTTCCTTCATTCCTTGTGGTGTTGACCCCAAACATAGACCAGGCTACCATTTTTTTCCAAATATATATTTAACCATCATTCCTATAATCTTTGATAAATGAATGGTAGGTATAGTTGAGCCTTTTTCCAATATGCGGTATTAACAACCTTAAAGGTATGGAAAGAGCATTCAAGCACTTCTTCTATAGCTTCCATGTAAGGGGTTATCAAGGTCTTAGTAACTAACAAGTCTTCTTTTCCATCAATACAAACTTGTTTCCCATTAATCATAAACTTTACTTTCTAATGCAAAGATAACAGCAAAGCCTTAATGGTATGAATCCACCGTCTACCTAATAGATAGCTGTAGGAAGGTGAAATATCCTTAACTTGAAATTTGACATTAAAAGTGCCTAGCCCTATTTGCAGTGGAATCTTTATATCTCTAATTACTTCTTGTTTTGACCTATCAAAGGCTCTGACTATCATGTGATTGTTTTTCATGTAGAAAAGATCAACTGGTCACTTTGACAATGTGTTCATTGGCATAACATTAATGGAGGACCCATTATCAATCAAAACATTTGCCATTGTGTGGCTTTTACATTTTATTATGATATATAAGGCTTTCACACTACTTCATCCCTTTAACGAAATCTCATCATCATTAAAGGCAATATAGTTTGGGGCCACTATAGTTCTTACTAAATAGTTTACCTTATCAACTAAGATGTCATAATCCACATGGGCCTGGTTTAGTACTTTCAATAATGTATTCCTATTAGGTTTGGAGTTTAATAATAAAGATAATAATGAGATTTTAGCTAGCATCTTGTTGAACTAATCTATTATATTATATTCACTGTGCCTAATGATTTTCAAGAATTCACAGGCTTCCTTTTCTGTTAATGGCCTCTTATATTGCACCATCAAGTTCATTGCAATAGGAGTTATTTCTTCATTTTTGTTTCCTTCAACTTTTTTTATTTTTTCTCTTTTTACTTGCTCTAGTGCCTTAGGAGTATAAATTGACCACTTCGAGTCATCCTTCCAACTCTTGATATATTAGTACCATATGTAATATTTGAATTGTTCGATCTATAGGCCACTAAGTCACAATCATATTTTCAAAGGACTACCTTATCATTTTTGTAAGAAAAAGCATTGGGCATATATATAGTGATAGTTTCTTGAGGGTGAAGAATCGGTTCATCTACCAATAGCTTCATCTTATCATAGAAAACTATCAAACGTTTTGGAATGAACTACCCTTTAACAGATTGGCTAGAAATCATGCTTGTAAGATTTTTTGCTTTTTCATCATAAAACTAAATTATCGTAGAGTTCATAAACCTTTGTACTACTTGTTTAAAGTTGTCACAAACCTAAATTACGTTATCCTTCCATGATATTTGCAAATCATACCTAAACTCTAATGATTGTCGATGATATTAAAAACCACTATTTGCATCTTATTAGTCCTAATCAAGTAGTCATACACCTTTTTCAAAAGAGCCATCACCTTTTCTATCTACCTTTTGACTCCTTTGCCCACTTCCATTGCATTAGTCATACCCTCAACATGATTGGGTAATGGGTTTCTTCTGACATTATGTTGTATTCAGATGTCAAAATTTAATTATCCATCTTTTGCTAAAACTTGTACCTTATATGTTCAAGCAGTGCAATCTTTTAAAGAGTGAGCCATGACACAAAAATGGAATTCACATTAAGTATTAGGGTTGTACCATTTAGGATATAGTGGTTTAAGAGGTTCAATAGGGATATGGGCTATAAGGTGGCTTTTCAAAAGTTATGGGTAAGGTCCATGTAAGACATCTGTATTGGGTTGATGGGGTTTTTTTCTGGGGTGTTGGTAGTGTGAGGATATTTTTGTTTTGGGATGGGACTGCTTGACGGGGAATATGGTTGCATAGTTAGAGTTAGAGTGAATTGGGGAATTTTGGATTGAAAACGGGATGAGATGTTGGCTATGGTGGTGGTGTATATAGGTATAGCACTTAGGATATCTGGTTGGTAGATGAGTAATAAGGTGTATATGTAAGATATGGATGGTAGGAAATGAAAGGTGGGCTAAAAATTGTTACTTCATGGGTTTTAGGTTTTTTTTTTCTTGTTGTTGAGGGTTTTTTAGCACTTAAGGCCTCTTCTCCATCAATTTTGCCATTTTTTTATTGCATTTTTTATCATCTCGCCCAATATTAACATGTCAATAAAATTTTTAGTAGCATTACCCATTAATTTGTCATAATAAGGGGCTCTTAGAGTGTTGACAAAGAAAACCTTGGTTTTCTTTTTTGTTAATGGTGGATGGACTAATGTAACCATATCTCTTCATTTATATGCATTCTTTTTGAAGGTTTTGATCTTCATTTTTTCCATATTTGCCAAGGATAACCTATTTAGTGCTATATCTTCAACATGTTTATTCTATGCTATGAAGGCCTTAGCCAGATCTTTTGAAGAATGTATTATGCTATAGTCCAATTAGACATACCACCTTGCAGCAGATCCAATGAGACTGTTCTACAAATAGTGAATCAATAGTTTATCACTATGGTTATGGCTAGTCATCTTTCAGTAGAATATTATGATATGTGTAGAAGGGCATTTAGTTTCATCATATTTCTCGAAGTCTAGAACCTTGAATTTTGATGGAATGACAAAATTAGTCACCAAGCTTAGGTCTCGTGGGTCTACACTCCCATACATATCTTGTCCTTCTATGGCCTTTAACCTCTCATCTAATGGATCATACTTGTTCTTTATTTTAGTACTTTTTGTAGAATCTAACACCCTTTTTAATTTCTCTTGTTCTTTTGGATCATCCAGATTTGGCACAGTGATGGGTCAAAAAGAATGGATCCATGATTAATGTTTACTTAAATCATTGATGGTCTAATATAAGTATCGGCATATTCTTGATGAGTTATGATGGTGCTTGAGTGACATGGAGATAATGGTATGTGAATCCTACATACACTAGTTCTTTTACTGTTGTCTTTTCTCTTGTATTATGCATCTTAACAATCCTTTTTCCTTTTATCAACCATGCCAACAATTGTTTCAATCTACCAACTGCTTGTTTATATTTTGTTGCATTCCCGTTACTACTTTTCTAATCTCTTTTTAAGCCCTTTTCATTCTATCAATCTGATTGGCATTTTTATTTTTCATGCTTTTTGAACATGCTTGAGTGTTATAGGTGCGCAACATTAAATGATCTTGTTTCTTAAGACATGCTATCATTAAACTTTTTATTGATTCCTAAAAGTTAGAAACACATGATATGAATCTTATTATTGGCTTTAAAAGAAAGTTTAAAAGTCCTCCAATATTAAGGTAAGACCTTTAACAATATATCTTCGCTTCGAAGGTTTGACAAAAATACACTTTCAATCACCATTCATTATCCTTAGTTAGCATGAAAAACAATGAATTCAAACAAATGATGCATGGTATGCGAGTCCAATTTTATTAATATTATTATTAAGAAAGAGCTTAAATTCCCTCATATATTTAGGTTGGATTATTTAAAGACATTCATTTCATCTCAAAAGTTTAATGAGAGCATATTCACAACCATCATTTTTTTTCATCAATACCTTTAAGCTTACTATTAAATATAAACAAGGATATTTATTGCTAGATAATTTAAATCAAAAGAAATTCTCATTTATTTCAAAAATTTCAAGTTTTACACATCATGGACTTTTCTAAAACTAAAACCATAAAAGTGTCGAACTTGTTTGTACTGTCTTTTTGCTTCTTCTAAGAGGTCTAACAAAAGAATATTGTGACTGCTAGTAGGGATAACCTTCTACCCCATAGACTCTACCTTTTCCATCATCACCTTGACCTACTTGACTGTCTTTCGAATCTAAGTACTAAGGTGGTCAATATATATTTGTTTCCTCTGACTCTTAATCTTCCAATATTCTTGAGCTTCTATCTCTCGGTGGCATATTTGTTTCCATTCTACCTTCTTTTCTTGCCATTCTTTGTGTAGAGGGGCAATGTAATCCTTATTCTCTTGCAGCTACATCTCTATGGCTTTGATTTCTATCCTAAATGCATCTTTCTTTCCTTGAGTGTCTAAATGCCTTTTTTTTTTTTCACTTCTCAACTCCTCTTTCTATTCCTCATTCTCTTATTGAGCCTTACTTAACTTCTTTTTGTTTGCTATGAGGGCTTTGTGCAAATCCCTTTTTTCTTATACCATTATGATATATCCTTATTATCTTGAACCCTACGCCTTCAAAATTAGACCTCTTCCTTAGGCTGCTCTATCTCATTTCGACATTTGCTTTTTTTGTCTTTATCTTTTAGTTGAGCTCTTAAATTTTGATTTTCTATGTGTAGCTCCTTACGATCACTACGAGCCAAGTTTTTTTCCTTTGTCATTTGTTCTAACCTATTCTTTTGTTAGGGGTGAGAAAAAAATAACCAAGAAAATTGATTCGAATCTTTCATGTTCAGTTTTTTTTGAATTGGTTTTTTTATTTAATTTGGATTAAGTTCAGATATTAAATGTATATATTAGGTTCGAATTGGATTTTGGATTAGGATGTGAAAAACTAAAAAAAAATCAAACTGAACCGAATTATATATTTTTCTTAGTTTTTATATATTTTTTAAATTTTTAAAAAATAAAAATAAAAATTTTATATCAAAATATACTTAAATATATTAAAATCTTATATTAAAATAATATATAAAATTAAAAAATTAAAAATTAAAAATAGGTAAACCAAACCGAATTGAACCATTAAAGTTCAGTTCATTCAGTTTAGATTGAATGAAAGTTCAATTCCGATTTGGATCAGATTTTAAAATTTCATAATATTATACAATATCTGAAAAAATCGAATCAAATTCGATCCAATCTGAACTGTTATTATCCCTACCTTTTGTACTCATTCCTTATACTTAAGATGCCCTATTTGCTCTTGCATTCTTTTATTCTCTTTCTTCATTTTTCCCTTCTCAACCTCAAATTCTATCCCAAAAATCTCTAATTCAAATAGTGGTAGTTTGGCCCACGGATAAACTAGCTATACTATATCCTAATATGTTGGTAGCACTAGGTCATTAACTCACTTAGCTCTCCAAGCTAGATATCACAGAGTTACATCATTTATATATTTTCCCAATTCTTATCTAAATGTGTGCCCCAAAGCTTTTATGATGACATGCACTGTAGCCATGCAATCCTCTATACTATAGTCAAATTCCATCAATCCAATTCTTGGGTCATCGAAATAAACTATTGGGACCTATACTATTTTTTGACCATCAGTAGTGCTTAACTAACGTCCCCTCAAATACTAGGCAATGGAACCCAAGGTTGATCTCTACAACTATACAAAATTGAAACTCGAGGCATCAATGGCACTTTTCAAGTCACCCCATCTGTTTTTAAACTTCAAACAAAAATTATCCATTATTCCTTTGAAAGATTCTTAGGCCACTCTTTTGCATTGAATTCGGCCAATGGCGAAAAAGTTTTTGTGTAGATCAATACCAGAACTCAATCAGTATCCCATAAATGACTCTGAATCCACACATATAACGATTGAATACAACTAATCAACCTTTCTTCTCCCTTTCTTTGATGATAGTTCAAAGATCCAATGGTTTATATCTTTATTATTATTATTATTATTATTATTATTATTATTATCTTATTTCATTGTATCTTTATTATTTATCTCCCTATTTATCGTTATTTTTTTACTTTATTTATCCTATTCTTTATCTTTAATTATTTGACTATATTAAAAAAATCAAAAATAAAAAAAGTAGCTCATTGATGAAATTTGGAACAACGAGAAGTGTATTTCTTGGTGATAATGTGGGCTTTATTAAAATTGGATTGGGATTGAGATGAGATTTTCATTAAGATAAATTTGGTTTTTTTGTAATAATTCAATTTAAAAACCTAGATAATCTAAAATTATTGGGATTTTCTCCTATAAATAGTCCAACATTCAACACATAAGGATCATAAACAACAACTAGACAAAACCAAAAAGCAATAGGAATGAGTGAAAGTTTGGGAGAAAAATGGTTCTTAAGCTTTTTTGGGATTTTTGTTTTCTGATGTTGTTTTGGGAATTTGAGTTTTATTTTCCTTTATTTGAATGAGAAACATGTTCAGGGCATCTAAATTTGATAAAACAGTTTTTTATTTTTTATTTTAGGAAATTGTCCAAGAAAATTCTCTATTCTGATTGAATTTTTTGAAAAAATTCAAGTTTTCCAACCATATTGGAACAAGTTTTCTTGTTTTTGGTGACCAAACCTAAATTTCGATGAGATTCCAATGACTATTTCCAATTTCCTGCAACAATCCCAAAATTTGACCAACTTTCCAACAAGTTTTGAAGATCCTAGTAACCAAATTTTGAAAAAATAAAAAAGAGGGGAGAGAACTCAAGAGGAGAGAGAAAAAAAAGAATGAGAAAAAGAATATGACGAAAAGAAGAAAAGAAATTGGCTTTAATACCAAGCCAAAATAGTGTCATTTCGAAAGTGTTAGTTTGTTGTTGACTCACAAGCCTACCCGACCTGTAATGCCGCTTAACCTACAAACTCTCTTTTTGGCAAGCATTGTTGAGTCAAGCTAAGTAGCTAGTCTAAGCCGAGCCAAGCTACAGTGTTGAACTGAGCTAAACCGAGCTTGGAATTTTAGTTTTTTTTTATCTATTTTATTTATGTTATTTATTTAAAGTTTTAAAAAAAGATTAAAAAATATAAACCTTACCAAGATATTGAAAGGTTTTAAAATTTAAAAATAAAATTTTTAAAGAAATAAAACTTACCAACATATTGGAAAGTTATAAAATTTAGGAAAAATAAATTTTTTAAAAGGAAATAAACCTTAACAACTTATAGAAGGGTTTGTGATTTTTTAAAATAAATCTAAGAATAGGATTTTACCAACATATTATTAAATCTTATTAATTAAAAAATAATATATTTTGGAAGAAAAAAGTAATTTTCATAAAATCTTACTAACATATTAGAGGATATTGTTTTTGACAAAGAGTCTTACTAACATATTGGAAGATATTTGCCAAAAATGAAAATTAATTTTGAATAACTAATGACAGATTACTAAGAACATAGCAAACAACAATTTCTATATAAATTCATATTTGATAAATTCTTTCTAAATTTTACCAACGTATTAGAGAATTTAGACAATATTTTCAAAAACAAGATTCCTACAAAATTTACTTTTTTCATACATAGTTTTTTTTTTTAATATTAATGAATCCAGCAATAAAGCCTCTTTAGGCATAACAAATAGTTTCCTTGCATAGTCCTAAGGTGAGAAAATAATCTTAAATTGTTATCAACATATTGGAATAATTTAAGAACAATTTTTGATAGTAAACTACTCTAGTAAGATTTTCAAGATGTTTCCTAGGCTTTGGATAACATGAAATCAACTTGTACCAATCCTTTGGATGGGCATTGTAGAGGTGCTATAACCTTCTCTGCATGTAATCATATTTTCGAACCCAATTTTAGTTTTGTAGACTAGAATCTATCTTTTGAAGGAACTTGAGTAAAGTTTCGGATTTCTCTTTAAAATGGGACAAATTCAATCAGGTGGCCAATTGCATCTCAACAAAAAAAAAAATGGTGGCAACTCTTAAAGTTATGCCTAGCAATAGGTTCATGTATCTATTCGTTATAATAGTTTGGTGCCTCCATTGAGGACAACTGATAGTCAGGCCAATAAATGAATTCTTGTTTTCCAAGCGTGGATTAATAAATTTAAGAATCCTTTTTAAAGATTTTATTTATTTATCTATTGTATTTATTTTAACCATGTAATATTCTAGCATTCATTTGCATTTCATAACATGAACTCTATACTTGAGCTCCATCCTTTAGGGGGAGTAAATTAAATATGCTTTTGTGAGATTTTACGTCTCCACATTTGCTAGTGAAATGCTCTCACCCAAATTGAACCTTTCCGTAGATAGCTTATAATGGATGAGGAATGGCATGCCTTACTAGTTTGTCATAGACAATGATATAAGGAACAATTTGAGAACCTTTAGATTTAATCCAAAATACATATAGTCAACCTTATGGGCCTAACCTATTGGTAGAGCCATGTTTGTTTTACCTTTTAGGATTAACTCGAAGTTCAGGGATCATACTATTGTATTTTGTTTGCTTCCTTTATAAGTGTTAATTGACCTATCTATGTGTTTTCCTTATGTTATGCTAACTAACCTATTTACTTGTTTTCCTTTTTTGTGTGATTCATAAACACTCATATGATTGCAAAAAGTATTTGCCCTGAAGCTATTTTCAACAAAAAAAAACTTTCATGGAATCCACTGAATGGTTAGTTTGTGCCTTATCCACATTCGCCAAGTGTGAGTCACCTATTGATTTTAAGGCCGAATTAAAGAGAATTCAACAAAAAGAGGGGGATTATTTACCACCTGGTTATGTTTCCACTTTACCTAAAGAAATCCAACTGCACATCAAGTAAAACAACTTAAAGGACTTGTCAGATATATGAAAGCATATGAGTCCATCAAGATAACGAGCTTTTTGCTAGAAGTATGGTCATATTGTACATCTCTTTTTAGTGGTGATTGAAAAATTCCTAGTTAGAAAAGTTGTTAAATTCTAGGATCTTTCATATAGATGTTTTATCTTCAATGAAATTGACATGACACTGACTATAGAGGAATACTCTACATTGGTGGGTGTGCATTTTCAATCACTAGACAAGATATATGTTAGAAGATAAAAACCACCATTTTGGAAGAAATTAACCGATATTATGGAAGCCATGAATGTGCAAGTACAAGAAAAAAGCAAACATGTTTGTTGACCTGGGGAATTTTTTCATTAGTTCATCACAAAGAACTTGAATGATGACCCTGGAATGGATATGTTTTCTTTGGCCATAAATGGTATGGTGGATTTTCTCAGAGTCTGGGTCACATAAAGTTAGAAGTGATCGATTTTTTTATGTGGAGAAAGGTAGCAATCCTTCACTTGCAATCTTAAATCAAGTTATCAAGTCCTTAAGCTATTGTCACCAAAAGGGAAAAAACATTTCATGGGGTGTGCATCATTGTTGTATTTGTGGATGAAAGGCCAATTTAAGTGTAAGAAGAATACATTTTTGAAGCTTCACTTCTATAATCGAGTCTTAATCAAAGAGTTTTGTGAATGCCAATGGCCAAAGCTCAAGTCCAAAGAAGAATGAATGGTTTTGCTACAGAGTCTTACATGTGTATAGGTGAAAAGGTTAGTCCCATGGATGAATCATGAACCAGTGTTGTATCAATGTGGAGATGAAACTAGGGTTCCATTTTTAGGCCGACAGGGAACAACCAGCTATGCGTTGCTTATGTTACAAAGTAATTTGGGCTGAGCAATTCATCCTCATGAAACACAAGCTAACTCAATTAGACTTTCTCTATAGTGATTTAAAAATGTTGCAAAAGGTCGACAATGTGATAATCGCCTAAAAAAAGCTTGAGAGAGTAATTCCTAGGCCATTCATTGACAAACTCATGGGTATTTGGTGTGAAGAGCAATAAGGGGTAAAGAAATTGTGTTCACTTGCAGAGACTCTTACCACTTAGCAAATCAGAATGTGGAAGAATCACCTTCAAGCTGGAGCTTGCAAGAAAAGAGTTTGAAGTGAGAATGACAAATTGAAGCAAAAAATTCAAAGACTCTAAGAAAAAAATAAAAAAATGAAAGATGAAGTAATGAAGTAAGAAGTCAAGATAGGTAAGGTCATCAAAGAGCATGACATAATCATTAGCAACTTAATAGAGCTACATAAAAAATGTGAGAGGATGACCACTAAGGCAGAGAAGCAAAAGGTTAAAGTCCAAAATATTACTACAGAATGTGACACTGCTAGTAATAAGTTAACAGAGTTACATTAAGAACATAAGAGTTTGTGTATCCAAGTAAAAGCCAAAGAAATAAACATCACCGATTTGACTTGTGATAATGAAAGATTGAAGAAAGAGTACTCTAAAATGGAAAATGAATGTGCCCAAGCCTAAGAACAAAATGACTCACTTAAGAAGTATATTCAGAATTTAAAGTAAAAACTAAATGAATAAAGGAATCACATTGCTACACTCACAACGAAGCATAAGGAATTGTCATACCAAGTTTGGTTGGGTAAAAGAGAAAACTTGGAAAGGCATAGTTATGTATAGCATCTTACAACAAAAATATGCAAGGCAATAATCAAGGTAAAGGAAATGGCTGAAGAGGCTGTGGCATTAAAGAGCATGGTCAACCCAAAAAGAAAGCATGGATAATGCTTACTAAACTTTATTGAGGAAGCTAATGACCAATATAAGCAGATCAAGTGTTTTTACAAGTTAAGAATAAAACTTTATATAAAATAAACTTTTGTGGAATAAATGAAAATTCGTTTGTTAAAAATTTTAAAAGGGCAAATATTTTACTCATGTATTACATACATCCATAGTTTGTTTTAATCTCATTAATGCATAATTAATTTGCTAATTTTAAAATTATGGTACATAAGGTTCAAGGATAGCTCGACTATCCAAGAATCTAGCCTAACTAACTCATCATCAATATAATACTTGAGCTCAAGCCAAATGTATAGAGCAAGAGAATGCAAATCGTATTGAAAAAATGGAGAAGGCCTAAGAAAAGCTAAAAAGATAATCGAATGAAATACTTAAGACCCAAAATAAGCTGAACATGAGCAAAGCTATAAAAAAAGATTCCACTCCATAAAATATCCATTACAGGATGTTGTTGACCCTTGTACCTTCCTAAGTATGGCCTATACCAGGACTAATCCACTCAAGGGATTCCTCCATAACAATTTATATTTTTTACAAGATAGACCTATTTTGAAATGCCTTCTGCATCAACTTAGGGGTAGTTTCAAAGTTTCATTAACCCTATCTTTACAAAAAAGGTAATGGATCTAATCCAAGTCCCCAACTTAGATAATCCAAAAGAAAAGAGAATTTGAAGCTAAAGGCAGTCAAGGCCTTAGATGACTTAAAATTTAACCTAAAGATGAACTTGCCCAATGCAAGGTTACAAGTTGTGGAGGGAATAGACTTTTGTGACTCCATGGATGCTGTTGGGCTCTATTTGGTCCTAGATGTGATTTTTCCAAAATTCAAGGTTCCAAAGTTTGAAAAGTATGACAATACTAAGTATCTGATTACACCTGTCACTATGTACTATTAAAAAATAGCGACCTACACTAGTGATGACAAACTCTTGATACTTGTGTTTCAAGATAGCTTCACTAGCTCAACTACAAAATGATATGTCTAACTAGACAGAACCCATATTCATTTCTAGAAAGAGCTTGCTCCAGTATTTATTATGTAGTACCGCCACATTATAGACTTGGCTCCTAATCACTTTTCTTTGCAAAGCATGAAAAAAAAGGTAACAAAGTCATATAAAGAATATGCCCAAAGATAGAGTGACATGGCTGTTCAAGTCCAACCACCCATGATTGAGAAAGAAACTATAGTGTTATTCATGATTACTTTGAAAGCATCCTATTATGATAAGATGATAGGGAATGCAATGAAGAATTTCATTGACATGGTGATCTCAGGTGAGATTATAAAAAATACCATTAAGAATGACAAGTTTAAGGGAGGAAAGACCACCAATACAAGAAGAATGCCTAAAAAAAAAAAGTGAGGCCCAAGTTGTGAGATCTGAAAGGCAATGGTTCATAAGTTATTCCCTGTATCCATAATTTGTTTATCCTACCTATTATCTTGCTGTTAATAACACTACACCAATCTTGTACTAACCTATTCCTTAACCATCTTACCCACCCATTTACCAACCAACTTTCAAATCACTTACAAACATGTACAACATACCACTCCACCAACTGTGAGACCCCCATCACGTCCTACCAATCCAACTAGTGGTCTACAAGAACCCTAAAATAACTAAGAAAAACCCACATTTGACCCTATCTGCATAACTTATATTGACTTACTTTAAGAATTAGTAAAGAACCATTTTCTTTCTCCCATCCATCTAAAACCATTGAAACCCCTTTATCCCAAGTGGTATGATCCCACTACACATTATGACTATGACTTTGGGAATACTAGTCTCTCTACTAATAATTGCACCACCTGAAAACATAAGGTGCAAGGTTTTATAAAGGTTGGATTGTTCATTTGACATTAGCTTAAAAACAGCACCAAATGTTAGTGGCAATCCATTATTGATTAGAGATTTCTGCAAGCGCACAGATCATGCAAGTAATAATAATGACCTAAGTCAAGATATCATTCCAATGAGGCTTAGTTAAAAAGTCCAAGTTAAGTACTTATTATTGCCACACTCTATCTAAAGTTAATTCATTCAATTAGAGGAAGCATTACTAAGCTAGTCTCAACAAGAAAGTAAACATAAAAAAGTAGAGTACACATAACTAAAAGCATAGTTAGTAAGTGTAAAGAAAGCAACCTTGAAATCCTAAAAAAAATAGTAGCTAACATGTATTGATTGAAATCAAACATCAAAGAAAAGTAAATCTAAACTAATGAACATGAATTAGAAAGCTAAAATGGCAACCAAATATCATGAGCAAAGTTAGAAGATGAAACTTAAATATAACCGTAACTAACTAACACTAATTAAATTAGTTAACATTTTAACTTCTAAAGAAAATGCACTTTGAATCCTACATGAATTCAATCTAAAAAAAATCTTAGATGCAAAATAAAAAATGAAACATAAATTAAAACACATTTGAATTAAGATTATTCAAGTGAAATCGTAAGAAAAGATTGAAATTCTACAAAACCAAAACTAACTTCAAAGCTAGAATTACAACAAATTCGAAATGAAAATTTAGATCTACAATCCTATAATGCAAATAAACTAAAACTAAACTAAGTAATTTAGATCTAAAAGTCGACTACAATATTCAATAAAGAAATCAAAGAAAACAATGCATTTATAAGCTCAATGAACTTATACAAAAACCAAACGTAGAGAATGGAAAAACAGAGCAATCAAGAGAAAATTAACCGAACAGCCTTAGAAAATATCAAATTTAAAGCAAGAAATTGAACTAAACAAGCAAACAGATGAACTATCATGATTGAAGTAAGAAAAAAATTTACTGAATGCCAAGCAGTGAGAGAAGACTCCATAAATGTTGTCACCACTTGCTATCACCTTTGTTGCCAAATCTCTAATTGAAATTTCTAAGATTTTTAGAAAATTTTGTAGAATGAATTTGCAAGTGAAACTTTCCAAATTTGAAGTACTATGAATTGAGAGTTTTAAAAAAAAAATTAGATCAAAACTCGCAAGAAATCATAGAGATCTTATTGAAAATTGAAAGTAGTGCAATGTTGAAAATAGCTAATAACTTTGAGAAAGTAAAGGAAAAGCTTGTAAATGTGCAAGAAAACTTAAAGAAAAGTAAACTTAAAAGAAATAAATTGCATTGCTTGAATTTTAAAGTGCATGAAAAGTAAATGCAAAAAATGTGAATTTTGTTAGAAAATTAAAAAAATTTTCTTCTAAACAATCATATAAAAGAATAAGAAGAAAACTGCTTAAGAGAAAATGAATAAGAAAAGTAAATGTAAGAAATGTATATCTTAAAATCTACTCCTAATCTCCCTCATTTCTCTTACTTATGTTCCTTGGATGCCAAATATGGCAGATATTTCCATGTCATCTGATTTTGCTTCATAAGCTTCCTAGTTTGCTTCTCTTTACTTCACTTAACTTCAAGCTCTCTTATTTTGATCTTTTGAGCTTTAAAAGTTAAAATTATTACCAATTAGGACCCTTCAAATTGCCAAATAAGCAGCGGTTTACTGGTCTTCCCTTTGATCTAAAAAGTGATACCAACTATCACTTGATCATCACCAAATACATCTAATGGTTATGAGTGTTTTCTTGTCTTTAATTTAGGTGCCAATTGTAGCTCCATTTCTTCTTCAAATTCTAGCCAATTGAAAAGCCATTTAATTGTCAACTTAGCCTTGTAAAATTCTAGAAATTTTTAACTCCAAGTATGTCTCCTAAACCAAACCTATTCAATGTATCCATTCTAGCTCATGCAACTTTACTACAAAAGTGACAAAACACTAATGAGTTAAAGGGATATTCAAACAAGAAAATATAAGGATTAAAGCTTGAATTAAAGTTCATTTAAGCTTAAACAAGTAAAGGAAGTAATGAAGAAATGGTAGGAAAAATCTCTTCAAAAAGTGGCAATTGCAGAAGCTTGACACTAGGTTTAGCCAAATAATGTATTTTGGCACCAAAATGCATCCAAAATGACTCCAAAACTACATATTTTCACTTTTATTTATTTTTATCTACACATTAAATATTTAAGCAATTAGGAGTAGTTTTGCCGTAATTTATCAAGGATATAGCAAATATTCACTAGACTTTACACTAAAAAGATATGATAAAATGCCAAAATTTTAATGTAATCAATTGCCCAACCACATCGTGAATGCTCTTAATAAGTCATGTGAATAGTTTCACCAAAAAGTACAAAAGTTGATGGACTTAAATTAGATTAAGTTTTATGAAAAAGGAGAGACTTTGAAAAATGCTAAAGTATCCACCACCAACATACCATTGAAACAAGTGCCAAAACCTGTGATAGTTTATTATGATGAAATGCCAAAATTGGTCATGGTTAAACTTTTTCCCAAACTAGTGACTTTCAGGGTCCTTAGTCCCTTTCATGTAAATAAAAGAAAGCTATACCCTTGAGATATGGCTATGATGTTGTAGGTCAAAGGCAAAGAGAGATTGTGTCGAAGCCAGATACTAACAATATAACTAATTTTGGTGGCATAACTTGAAGTGAAAGATGTTACACTATAGCAATGTTGGAGAAAGTAATAAAAAAAAAGCCAAAGTTGGATAAGAAGATTATTAGAATGATCTTGTAGTAGTTCTCGAGAAAGAATGTTAAAAGTCAGTTATGAAAAAAGAAGCTAGTGAGTTTTTTAAGCTGGTGAAACATAGTGAGTAATTTATTGTAAAATAATGGAATAAAATGGCAACCTAAATTTTATTGTTATCGTTGTTGCTGAACTTTGAACCTTTTTCATAACATCTTGTTAAAAGTGTTAAATCAAACTTATGTGACACATAACGTATCCTTGGAGTATATGAGCCATTAAGCTAGTAATTTAGTGGTACCTCACTACATAGCCTTTATTAATGATAAGATTCTTAGGACGATAAAAAAAGCACCAAGGCTTTGCATATTACCATTAAGAGCAGAAGCTATATCATAGCCAAAGTCCTTATTAATAGTGGCTTTACAATCAATGTCATACCTAGGATGACACTGACTAGGTTGCCTATTGATATATCCTAAATTAAAAGTAGCCATATGAGTATTAGAGCCTTTGATGATACTAGATGAGAGGTTTTGAAGGATATCAAAATGCCTTTGTAAATTAGGTCATGCACTTTCAATGTGAAGTTTTAAGTGACAGATCTCTTTTCATCATATAGTTGCTTGCTAGAAAGGCCTTGGATCCATATGACAAGTGTTATTCCCTTTTTGTTACATCAGAAGGTTAAATTTAATATTAAACATCAACTTGTTATTGTATTTGGGGAAAAAGATTTATTGGCAAACTAACCTATAAATGCACCATATGTGGAAGCTACAAATAAGGCATTAGAGTGCTCCCAAAGCTCTTTTGAACTTGTCAATACCACCTATGTAAGTGAATGATCTAAGCTACGCTCGTCATGTTCACTTGCTACCACAAAGATCATGATCAATCTAGTCATTACGATAGGTTGGTATCTTAGAGCTAGACTTGACAAGAACGTGCAAGGAATAAGGGAGTCTCTAATGATAACAGATAATAGTAAGAGGTATGGCTTTGGGTACAAACCAAAAGAAAGAAAAAAAAAAGATGCTGGTAGAGAAAAGTGAAAAAAGGATGGCAAAGCTGAAAGGCTATGAACTAGAAACCAGACCAATGGTTATCCCTTATCTTTATGACACTTTCAGGCCAAAAGAGTATATTTACCTATACTCATTTGAAACTTTGGAGGAACAGCTTGAGTGAGCATGAAAGAAGCTTTTGCTGAATTGTTTATCCAACCAATAGGTGAAACAGAAGAAAAATGACAAAAAGTATTAGTTTGCCTATGTCTTTTAGACTTCAAATTAAGAAATTAGAATGTCATAGAGATGTTTACTATCCTTGAAACTAATCAATATAATTATACTTTCTATCTGCTTATGCACAAAAGCATTGGGATGGTTTTTTATGAACAGGCTATTTATTTTTTATTATTTCAATAACAGATTAGGAAGATGTATTTTTCATTCATTTCTTTTGTCATTTTTCATTTCCCATTTTTGAGTGAATACATCTCGCCTATACTTTCAAATTCATTCATTTTTAAATTTCCAAATGACTATAAAGGTAATAATGATAACAATATGGGATTTGATTTTAAAAACCTAATTCATGTTGATAAACTTGATAATGATGATGATTCTGAGGATTATACTTTGCCCCTTGATCTAATGAGACAAATAGAATAGGTGAATAAATCGATTGAGTCTAATTAGGAAACCATTGAATTGGTAAATTTAGGGAAGATGAAGATAAAAAAAAACTTAAAGTTAGCACATCATTTCTATCAACTGATAGACAAAGGTTAGAACATTTACTTCGAGAATTCGTAGGTGTGTTTGCTTTGTCTTACTAAGATATGCTAGGGCTTAGCATTGAGATAGTGAAACATAAGCTATCTCTAAAGCCAGAATGTAGACTGATTTAATAGAAATTGAGATGAATGAAGCTAAAAATGTTGAAAAGATTGAGGAAAAAATCAAGAAGCAATTTGACATAGGTTTTTTACAAGTGGTTAAGTATCCAAAATGGGTAGCGAACATAGTGCCTATCCCAAAAAAAAGGAAAGTCTAAATGTGTATTGATTATCATAACTTGAGTAGAGCTAGCCCAAATGACAATTTTTTTTTGCCTCATATTGACACTTTAGTGGATAATACGGCCAAGCATTCCATGTTTTTCTTCATGGATGGATTCTCAGGGTATAATTAGATAAAAATGGCTTAAAATGGCATGGAGAAAACTACCTTTGTAATAATGTAGGGGATTTTTGTTACAAAGTCATGCCCTTTAGATTGAAAAAATTTGGGACTACTTAAAGGCCATGGTGGTACTTTCCATGACATAATGTACAAAGATATAGAGGTGTATGTACATGATATGATTGCAAAGTCTCGTGAAAGAGAAGATCATGTTGCAAAGTCGACTTAAGCTTAATCTAGCCAAGCGTAAATTTGGGGCTAAGTCAAGGAAGCTATTAGGCATTGTGGCTGGTGAAAGAGGAATCAAAGTCAATTTAGACAAGATACGTGCCATTTAGAACTTGTCTCCTCCAAGTACACCATAGGAAATTCGAGGTTTCTTGGATATATTGAACTACATCTATTACTTTATTTCCCAACTACTTTCAAGTGTGATCCCATTTTTAAACTTTTTTGTAAAAAAAATCTGGGTGAGGTGAATGAGGAGTGCTAAGAAACTTTTGATAAAGTTAAACGGTATATGTCAAATTCAATAGTGTTGGTGCCATATATTTTGGGAAGGCCATTTATCTTGTATTTAATACTATGCAAAAAGTTAGTGGGATGTGTGTAAGGGTAGTAAGATGAAACTAATAGAAAAGAGTGAGCCATTTGCTACCTGAATTAGAAATTCACTAAATGCGACTCCTAGTATTCTTCACTAGAGAAAATGTGTTATGTATTAGCTTGGATAGCTTGAAGACTCAAATAGTACATGCTTTACCATACTACTTAGCTTATAACAAAGTTAGACATAATTAAGTATATCTTTGAGAACCTTTCATTGTTTAGAAGTATTGCAACATAGCAAGTGACACTTTTAGAATATGATATTATGTATGTGAGCAAGAAAGCAATCAAAAGGAGTGTAATAGCTGAGTTTCTTGTGGATCATGCTACTAAAAATTATGAACCAATGAAGTTAGATTTTCTTGATGAAGATTTGATGGCTATTTCTCAACTTCATGAAGAAGAATCTATTGAGAAATCTTGAGCATGTACTTTGACGGAGTTTGCTAATGCCTTAAGATATGAAATTGGGGCAATTTTGATATCCCTTGATGAAAATTACTACCTTTTTATGGTAAGATTAAACTTTAATTGAGGAATAATGTTGCTAAGTATGATGCTTGTGTTATAGGTTTATAAGCAACCATAGACAAAAAAAAAATCTAATTCAACCTTAGTCATTTATGAATTGAAAGAGAAATAGGAAATAAGAGGCTCAAAACTCATTCAATATCATAAGTACATCTTAGAGTTGATTAAGCAATTGGAAGTAATCCAATTTGAGCATTTGCCTTAAAAAGAGAATCACATTGTTGATATTTTAACTACCTTGGCCATAATGCTAAAGATTGATGATAATACCACAATTCAACCCATCGAGTTAGGTCTAAAAGATTTGTCAACGAATTATGTAAACATTGAAGAAAAAGTGATGAGAAGCCCTAGTGTTACGATATCTTACGATACATTAAGAGTCGACAATATCTGAAACAAACAATAAAAGATAATAAGAGAGTATCAATAGGAAGCTATAGGTTTCTTCCTAAATAAGGATGTTCTTTGTAAAATGAGTTAAGATCAAGTGTTATTAAGATGCGTAAATGCAACTAAAGTAAAAAAAATTATTGAGGAAATGCATAATAAAATATGTGAGGCATATACAAATAGTCATATGATGGCTAGGTAGATCATGAGAACTAGATACTACTAGTTGACAATAAAAAGTGACTATATTGATTACGTTCAAAAATGTCACAAGTGACAAATTTATACTAATAAGATCAATGCTTCACCTACTACTTTACATGTTTTGGCACCACCATGATCGTTCTTTATGTGGGGCATGGATGTTATTGTTCTTATCAACCTAAGCACTTCAAATGGGCATAGATTCATCTATGTAACAATAAATTACTTCATAAAATAGGTAGAGGTAGTCTCATATGATAGTGTGACACAATCCATGGTTTGCAAGTTCATAATAAGGGAGATAATTTATAGATATAAATTTCAAAAAGGACCATTTTCAATAATGCTAAAACTTAAATAGTAAGATGATGAATGAGGTGCGTACCTAGTTTAAGAACAAGCATCATAAATCAACACCATATCGCCAAAAAATGAATAGGGTAGTAGAAACTGTAAATAGAAACATTAAAGAATCTTAAAAAAGATGATTGAAACTTATAAAGATTGGCTTGCGAAGTTACCTTTTGACTTATATGCTTATTGGACATCAGTCCACACTTTTATTAGGCAACCTTATTTTCTTTGGTCTATAGGATGAAAATTGTGTTGCCTATGGAAATAGAAATCCCATTTTTGAAAGACTTAAGAAAGTTGGATTAGAATAAGGTGAATGGATCTTAGAGTGTTATGAATAGTCAAACTTCATTAAAGAGAAGAGGCTGACAACGTTTTATTATTTTTAATTATACCAGAAAAGGATGATGAGAGTTCATGACAAGAAAGTCCGACCTCATCATTATAGAGAAGAGGAGTTGGTTTCTAAAAGAATTCTCCTAAGTCAACATAATAGTAGATGAAAGTGGACATTGAATTTGGAAAATCCATATGTTATGAAAATGGGTTTTTTGGTCAGAACATTAATCTTGGTAGAAATGGATGGAGATGATTTACCCAATCCAATAAACTTTGATGTTGCAAGAAATACTTTGCTTGAAAAAAAAAAAGAAAAAGACTCAAATTGAAAACTCGAAAAGGGAATTTGGGTAAAAAATGGTTTATCTAAGTTGAAAACCTAGAAAGGTGACTTAGGTAAAGTGATAGCACCAAAATATATATAGTTTTTACATGTTAAAATGGTGCTAAAATTTAAGATTTTGGATAATTTTTTAGTGCTTTTCATGTTATTTTCATGGTTTTAGGTTTTTCAAGCTCAAAGACTTCATTTCATACAAGCCATGCATACAAGCATGCAAAAGAGATGTTTGACCAAATTATGGAAGCTCAATGTCACCCTTTTGATCCACACACATGTAATTCAAATCTCACTTGGTCTCCTTCAATATTCGACCAAGGCAATTGCAAGGCAAAATGGAGCTCATTTGAAAATGTTTACAAGATCAAGAACTATGTAAAGTCCTATCATGTTTAGCCATTTCAAATCCAATAAGACTCCATACAAACTTAAATGCACAAGGACTTTATCTATTCAACCAAAGCAAAGAAAGCATGATTGAAAAAGTTCAAGCTTACATGAACACTAGAGAAATTTAACCAAAGCAAATCTAAAGGAGCTATCATGTATTTTGCCTATAGTGGAGACTAAGTGCATTCAACCAAGATGAATTTGAAGCTTACTAAGAAGTTTGTTGGTTAGCCTTGAAGAAATTCACTTTGAGGGAGATTTTATCCATTCAAAATGTAATAATTGGATAAAAATCCAATTGCTTTTGAAACTCTAGGCCTTAGCCAAATCTAATGGAAAAAATTATCCAAGATTTAATCAAGATGCAAGCAAAGGCCAATATTGATCCACCAAAAATCCATTTGACCAACAACACTCAAGCATGGAGAGTCCCATTCAGCCATGAAGCTTAGAAGACCAAGATAAAGCTCATCCAATTAATTCTTGCATTAAAATTAAACATTTGTTTAGTCTATCCCCCTTGGCTGAACCTATGCCTATAAATAGGCAAGGCCATTCACATGTTTCATCATCCCTCTCCTCAGTTCTCCTTTTTCTTTTAGTTCTAAGTTTCTTTAAGTTCTTTATTTCTTTTAGTTAAGGTATTGGTGTAGTTGATAGATTTACCAATTACTAAGTTTTTGTTCTTTAAATCTTTTTTAATCCAAGAAGTATTTTTATTCTTGTTTTCTTGTTGACAAAATTTTGTTTCTTGTTTTCTTTAATTTTGGCACAACCATTTTATTTTCAAGATCCAAGTTCTTTTATTTACTTTGCAAGATTCTACCATCACTTTTTTCTTTTACATGTTCTTTAATTTCTTTCATAAAATCTTTATTTCTTCAAAAGCAATTTGACATTCGTTTACAATCTTTTAATTCTTTACTTTACAATCTTTTGATTCTTGCTTTAAGATAAGTTATTGGCATTAATCTTTTACTTTTCAAGTGACAGTTGGTGAAGTTTAGTATCCTACCATATATCACCTTTAATCTTTACTTGATCCATGTCTACTCAAACCCTGTAACTCTAAAATCCTAAATATTTATTTGTTTAGATATAGGATCTCAGCCTTTCTTGGTACTTGTGAACTACCAAATGTTACATTCTATAATGCTTAAAAAGGCAATACTTGGAATAGTTCACTTTATTACTTGATTTGTGCACTTGCAAACTTTATACAAAAAGTAGTAGTCATAAAAGAATATAGCATTAGTTGAGAACTAGCTAGCATGAGGACTAATGTAGTTTGATAAGCTCTTAGGTGTCAAGAACATCATATGGTTGAGTTTTTTTAAGAAAAATTCAAAATGTTTGTCATGATTATTTGATTATTTATTTTGAGTGCTTTTGTCCCACCCAAGTATCCATCTTTGTAAGTTTCCCCTTTTTACATTGTCCAATTGACAAAATTGTCACTTTATTCCTTTTCAATAAGAGATTTTTTATTCTTCATCCCATTTTTCTTTCTTTTTCTTTTGATGTTTTGCAATGGATAGAAGAAATGTGTGACTACATTTTACTTGTCTTAAAATTGAAATAATGACATGAAAGACCTCTAGATTACTTTGAAAAGTTGGAAGTGATAGGGACAAAAAGAAAAACCTCAGGGCTTGGTAAGGACATTGACTTTCGAAATGAAAAGAAAAATTTTAGAAAGAGAATGATGTGGATCTTAATGTCAAAACAAAAAAAAAAAATTAGAGATCATTTTGGTTTCATTATCTGAGACTTGAAGAAAGAAAAGCTCAAAAGCTGAAGGAAATAAGTCTTGAAAATCTATGTACTACAACTGAAAACAAATTGATTGACATCTAAATTACATGTATTGCATTCAAGAACATCTAATGCATCTAGAAAATATGGATATTACAGGATCTAGCATGACTATTGCAAGTATGAAATTTGGATTCTCGATTAAGGAAAATGCTAAATGATGAGACTGCAATTCTTAATTATGAAGGAATTCATGAGGTTAGAAAAGCTTTTAAAGTTTAAAGTTGTAGAGCTTTTGTTCTAAAGGAGCATTTTTAATTTCACAAATGATTTATAAGACCTCTGGGCATAATCTCTAAATTCTTTAGATGTAATCTATAAAACCTATAGGCATAATCGTTAAAACCTTCAAGTATTTTTCTTTATTTAAAGTTAAGTGCCTTCATTTGAAAAAGCCCTTAAATTTTTAAAGTTTTGTTCCTCCATTTTTAATTGTTAAAACCTAAATATTTTTCTTTATTTTAAAGTTATGTGCCTTCATTTGAAAAAGCCCTTAAATTTTCAAAGTTCTATGCCTTTATTTTGGATGAGCCTTTATTTTTAAAGTGGTGTACCTTTATTTGAAATTGCCCTTAAATTTTTAAAGTTGTGTGCATTCGTTTTGAAAGAGCCTTAAATTTTAAAATGATAATTCTTTGTTTCCAAAGAGCCTACCAAAAAATAACAAATGAAAAAGAATAAAACAAAATTGTTTTTATTACATAGAAAATTCTCAAAAAAGGACAAAATAGACATCATTGCATAATTTTTATTACACAGAAAATGCTCAAAAAAAGACAAATATAGACATCCCATTTAGTCTGGGACCTAAGATGGTTGGGTTAAAACTAGGTTTAAGCCCAATTGTCAAATTTTGGATTTTTATTTTAACTTTATCTATTTTATTTTTATTTTATTTTATCATTTGTATTTATCTATATTATTATTATTATTATTATTATTATTATTATTATTATTATTATTATTATTATTATCATTATCTTATTTCATTTTATCTGTAGTATTGATTTCCCTATTTATCCTTATTTTTTTAATTTATTTATCCTATTCTTTATCTTTAATAATTTGATTATCTCATAAAAATTTTTAAAAAAATTAAAAAAAAGGCTTGGTAATGAATTTTGGAATAAGCAGTGTATATTATTATTATTATGATTATTATTATTATTATTATTTCATTTTATCTTTAGTATTTAGTTCCCTATTTATCTTTATTTTTTTAATTTATTTATCCTATTCTTTATCTTTAATAATTTGATTATCTTAAAAAAAAATTTTAAAAATTAAAAAAAAAGGCTTGGTGATGAATTTTGGAATAAGAAGTGTATATTATTATTATTATTATTATTATCTTATTTCATCTTCTCTTTAGTATTTATTTCCCTATTTATCTTTATTTTTTTACTTTATTTATCATATTCTTTATCTTTAATAATTTGGTTGTCTTTACAAAAATTTTTAAAAAACTTAAAAAAAAAGGCTTGGTGATGAATTTTGGAATAAGAAGTGTATTTCTTGGTGATAATGTGGGCTTAATCAGAATTAGATTTGGATTGAGATGAGATTTTCATTTAAGATAAATTTGGTTTTTTTGTGATAATTCAATTTAAAAACTGAAATGATTTTAAATTTTTGGGATTTTCTCCTATAAATAGTCCAACATTTAACACACAAGGATCACAAACAATAATTAGACAAAAATCAAAAAGCAATAGGACTGAGTGGAAGTTTGGGAAAAAAAAAGGTCCTTAAACTTTTCTAAGATTTTTGTTTTCATAGGTTGCTTTGGGAATTTGAGTTTTATTTTGGTTTAATGTAAGTGAAATTGAGTGAAAAACAGATTCGAGGCATCTGAATTTGTTAACAAGGGATTTTTTTATTTTACTGGAAATTGTTATGGATAATTCTCAATTCCAATTGATTTTTTCAACAAAATTCAAGTTTTTTGGCTAGATTCCTACAAGTTTTCCAATTTCTAACAATTAAATCCAAATTCAGATGAGATTTTAACAACCATTTCCAGTTTCCAACAACAATCCCAAAATATAACAAACTTTCTAACGAGGTTTGAAGATTTTGGTGATTGATAGATGGGAGAAAATTCAGGAGGAGAAAGAAAGAAAAGAGAAAGTGAGATAGAGAATCTAAAGAAAGAAAACAAACAAAAGAAAATTGGCTTTTATACCAAGACAAAATGGTGCCATTTTGAGGGTTTTAGTTTGTTACCGACTCGCATGCTGCCCCACATGTTGACCCGACCCTACCTGTTGCGTTGCCCAACCTGAAAACTCGCTTCTTGGCAACCACTATTGAGTCAAGATGATTCACTAGTCCAAGCCGCTAAACTGTATTTTGTTCCTAGAGCAGAGCCAAGCTACACTATTGATCCAAGCCAAGCCAAGAATTTTAGGTATTTTTTAGCTATTTTATTTATAATATTTTATTTTATTTTTTTATTTGAAGTTTAAGAAAAGATTAAAAAATATAAACCTTACCAATATATTGAATGATTTTAAAATTTAAAAATAATTAAACCTTACCAACATATTTGAAGGTTGAAATTTTAGCAATAAATTTTAAGAAACAAATTTTACTAACATATAGGAGGGTTTATGATTTTGTTTAAAAAATCTTAAAATAAAATTTTACCAACATATTGGAAAATCTTATTAATTTTAAAAAAATAACATGATTTGAAAGATAAATAAATAAATTTCATGCAATCCTACAAACATATTAGAGAATATTTTTTTGACAAAAAATCTTACTAAAATATTGAAAGATATTTTCCAAAATTGAAAATTAATTTTGAATCTCCAATGATGGAATTGGTAAGAACATTGCAATTAGCAATTTTATGTAAATTCCTAAGTGAGAAATTCTTTTTAAATTTTACCAATATATTAAAGAATTTAGTAAAGATTTTCAATATCAAGATTCCTACAAAATTCACATTTTTCATAAATAAAGTTTTTTTTTTTAAAATATTAATGAATCTGATGACAAAGTTTTTTCAAGTGTGATAAATAATCTCCTTGCATATTTTTAAGGTGAAAAAATATTCTTAAATTATTATCAATATGTTGGAATAATTTAAGAACAATTTTCTAAATTAAACCTTTTAGTAAGATTTTCAAGATGTTTCATAGGTTTGGATAACATGAAATAAACTAGTATCATCCTTTGGATAGACGTTATAGGGATGTTATAACCTTCCCTACATGTAACCATACTGATTGAAAATTTACAAGCACACAAAATCGACAAGTAATATAATGATAAGAATAAAAGTATTGTGCTTCAGAGATTATGTATATGAGATCATAAGTACCAAAATTGTATATCTCAAACTTATACTTAAAAAATCAAATAAAAAATATTATAAACTAATCAAATAAAACCTAAAACATGCAAACTATCATAAACCAAAACTAAAATAAACTAAACAAACTTCAAATAAATCAAACTAAACAAAACTAAAACTAAATATGTCAAATATAATAAAACCAAAACTAACTAAACACTATAACTAAAACCAAAACTAATTAAACATGAAATAACATAAACTAATGCAAATAAAGCAAATAAACATGCAATAATACACAAAACAATAAAAACCAAATCTTTTAAAGATCAAATAAGCAAAACCGAATGTAACCTTAAACAAATTAACATGCAATTCATACAATTAACTTAAACCAAAACCCTAATTATCTTTAAAACTATGCAATAATATTAAATTAATCTTTAACCAAGCAATAGAATTAAAATAAACCAAAACAAAAACTAAATTAAACCAATATATGAAACCTTTAAAATACAATACCCTAATTTAATGCAATTTTTTAAAACCCTAATACAGAAACCCTAAACCAATTTAAACAAACCCTCAAGATCAAGTGAAAACACAATAACAGAATTGATTTAATTCAATTAACACTTAAACCAAAAGAAACATGCAAGACTTAAACATATGAATCAAGAATTAAACCTAAACGTGCAAACTAGATCAATTTAGCTTAAACCAAAATTAAAATCAACCTTTAAACTATTAACCAAATCTTTAAATCAACATTTAACATGCAATTAAATGATTTGGACCAAAACAGAACAAGAACCAAATAGATCAAACCAAAAATAAAGTAAGTACATAACTTATAAGAAAACAAAACCAAAAAGAAAAAGATTAAAACTTAAACCCAACACCCAATCCAAATTAAAAAGAACTTCAAATCTAAAATTTTATTACTTAAAAACTTAAAAAGAATGTACTAGAACTAATCTTGAAAACCAAAAAATTAAAAGAACAATAAATCTTTAAATAGAAACTTGAAAACTAAAGAAAGCTTAAAGAAAACTTAAGAACAAGAAACCTAAAAACCAATAACAAGTGGGTCTATCACCCCAACCCCTTACTTACACTTTCTTTTCACCCTCTTTCCTAAGACTTGATCATATATTTATAAGCACAAGAATACCTTAGGTAGGTTCGGCTAACAAGGGAACTCAAGAGAGCGTTGTATAGTTTCTATTGGATTTAAACTCTTCATTCCAAGAATGCCTCTTATAGTTAACTTCAACTAGAACTCTTCAAAAAGAAAGCTTCTACACCATTATTGACTTTTAGATCATATCCATCATCCAGCAACTAACATCTTGAATAAAATAAAGCCATAACCAAATCTTACATACTAAGAACTTACATTCTGCTAACATAAATCAACCTTCTTGAATATTGCTTCAAATTCTTCAATCTTACATCCTTCATGTACCCCACGACTTGATTGAATTCTTGCTTGAAAAGTCAAAGTTTAAAACCATGTAAAACATTTCATTAATACCGCCCATAAAGAATGGAATTAAAATGCTTCATGTAATCCTACTCCAAATAAGAATAAGAATACAAAATCTTAATCCATATAGGAAATCCAAATCCAAGTAGGAAAAATAATTAGAATTGCCACATCATCATGCCACATCATCTTTCTTAACTAGTAAGAAAACTCTTTATACCATGCCATCCATTAGTAATCCCATGCATGTGCACCCACACAAGCTACCATGGACTTGCAATCACTTGAAATTAAAATTCTACCTTTCATTATAGCCAAAATCACCAACTTGAATCTTGTATGAATTTTCTTTATTTTTCTTCAAGATTGCATCATTCTTACTCCATTGGACTTTATAAAACAATCTTGAACTTCTTTCCCAATCTTTAACTTTAAGATTTCTAAAAAAATCAAGAAACTTTAAGAACATCATAAGATTCCATCTTATGGATAAAATATCATCAAGATTGATCAAGAATCATCAAGAATCTTCAAGATTTACTCTTTTCTTTAAGAATTCCTACAAAACAAAAAATTATGCCATTTAGGAGTAAAAAGAACATTATTTTACCAAGAACTAAACACAAATCAATCATTTAAGCACTAAAAACAAGCCTAGATAACTCTATTTTATAGAGTTATCACATACTCCCAAGCCCAATTTTTGGTTTTGTACACTAGAATCTACCCTTTAAGAAACTTAAGTCAAATTTATGATTTCTCTTTAAAGGAGGACAGATTTAATTAGGTGGCAAATCGCACCTAAATAAAAAAAGATTCATGGCAACTTCTAAAGTTGTGTCTAGCAATGGTTCACGGATCTATATGTTATGGCAAATTAATTTTTATCATTTTGTTTATTAAATTGGGCCAAATAAATTTATCTAATTTTGGACAACATTGAATTAAATTGAAGACATTTTAATTTTAATTTTAATTTCATTTGAGCATTTAAGGTTTAGACAATTTTGTTGGAATTAAGTTTGATCATTTTTTTAGACCACCTTTTTTGAAATTAAATTTAGGCCTAATTTAATTGATTTTTTGCCATTTTGCTTAAGGCCATTTTGATTAATATTTTTTGTAAAATATTTTGGTTCAAAAATTAATGACTTCATTTGATAAAATATTGGACCTAATTAAATGGGCAATGAATGAATTATTTGGGTATTTTGGTTGGTCCAATTTCATGAATTAAAATTGACCCATTCTTTTAATAATTCATTCAATTCTATTAAAACCTATTAATTAATAAATTTTCTTATTATTTAAATATTCACATTAAATGAAATTAATCAATTTTGTTAGACTTGATTTTTAGCATATACTTTTGAATATAGCATATTTCTTTGTAGTTAAATTTTGATCTAACAATCTTGTGAATATTCTTAAATTATACAAATCACTAATCAGATCGATTGGATACTTTTTGTCATAGGATTAATAATTAGGATTTGGGGGATTTTTTGATAATTTATTTTGGAATAATAATAAGGTAATTCTTGTGATAGTTATGACATTTACTGAGGTCACTTAAGGTGATCAGATTTTCCCTATAAGAATGCTTGGGAAGGAAAAGATCCTGTTTGGGATAAAATTTGATTTAGTTACCCTATCTATAGCGAGTCATTGAGGTTTACATCCAACTAGTTATGTATTATCCTTTGTTGTATGTTTTAGTAAAATCTTGAATTCTGGAATTAATAAATAACCTTTATGGCATGATTCTGTTTTACATGCATGATAAAGTTTGAGTTATTCTATAAAGCCTCTAATCTCAGTTTTGTCTCTGTAAGTATCATTTAATAGGATCAATTTTGATAAATGGTGTGAGTTACTCCTTACGGTTTTGGGGCATAATGAATTCCAAAATAGCCTAAAAGTTGATCAACTTTTGTACCTACTTTTGTGAGCTCGATTTAAGATAAAAGCACAGTGTGCATTCTGAAGACACTCTAATGGGAATTTTCTAATTATGTTGTGGTATACTATTATTAAAAGCATTAGATAAAGTGTTGAACACATAAATAATAAGGGATGCCATTTAAGAGACAATTTGTAAAGTTTCATGATGTTGAAATATCAAACCACATAAATCGTTCACCACTAACATATTAAATGTGATAGGCGATTTCCTTGAGCACATTTTAAAAATGACTAACATTAAAGCATGGGATCGGTACTTATTATGGTGAATTTTCAAATCGTTTCCTTTTGGGGGTGATAATGTGAAGTCCACTCATAAAGTACATAAATAAGCATGAGATTTAAATATCATGAACGTTATAACCATATAAGAGAATGAGATATTATACACTAGTAAATCTCTTTCTGCCCTCTTAATGATACAAGTTAGCACTACTACCAAATGGAACACTATTTAGAGAGGTCTCATTACATGTCATTTAAGAAGAAGAATCTTGTTAAGCCTTTTTCCTATTTCAGTTCCATGAATGCCTTTAAATTTTAGAATCAAAGAAATTTGGAAATGTGTGACATAAATATTATAAATCAGGCACAAAAGGTCAAACTGTAAAAGTTTTCTAAATTGGAAGGTGAAGCAAGACATTCTTTTAGCTTCTTTGTTTAAATCCAATCTAGAGAATATGTCCTTTGACCTTTCATGGTTGGATATTGATGCTAGTGTTGATAAGCCAAATTCTACAATTGGCATGTAACTGAAGACCAAATAAAAGCAAAACAATTATAAATATGGATAATCTTTTTTAGTTGTACATACAATAAATGATGTGATCATTAGTTCTAATATTGGTAGAATGGATGAGAAATATACCATTTTGTGACATGGGTGTTAGGGACATTCTTAATTTGGCATGTATAGATTGCATTAAGAGAAACTATCATTGTTAATATACTGTCATGATTAGCACATGCATAAAAGTTTAAGAACTGACATATACTAACATTTTTTAATTATTTCCACTTACTACTTTCAGTGGATACATCACCCACACTAAAGACCATTCAAGTTTTACTATTGTTAAGTGAGAAATCTGATTTTGTGAAAACATTTAAGTTTTTTAAATCCACTACCAAGTTTTCTAAAGCACGAATTAAGGTAATGATATCAGATATAAGAGTTAAATATTGTTGTCGAGATGATAAAATTAGGTGCAATCCTAAACTATTATGCTAACTCTTTTACATTATTGTGGTGTTGACACCTAATATGTTGTGCTTGGAATATCAAAGATAATAAGGTTGTAGTAAAGGGCAACAACATACTTTTGTATATAGTGCAGTATATGTTGAGACATTCCACGTGTTTGGAATTCACATGGAATAAAGCCTTTAAGACAACTACATTTAGTGTAAATAAAGTTCCAAGAGAAACCAATTCCTAAAGTCATTATAAATTGTGTTCAAAATAAAAGCTGATTTCCTAGCCACTTTCTATGTTTAGGGTTGTAATAAGGACCTATAACCCATAATTAAGGAAACTTCATTAGAAAACTATTAGCAACATTTTATTGGCTATTGCATTGGCTTGAGTGACTCTAGATTCTATCAGCCATCATATAATACTAGAATAATTGAGTCTAACTATGGAATATATTTAAGAGGATGTTTTAAATAGTGTGACTATTGGGTTTTGAACTCTACAAAGTCATTCTCATTAAAAACATGTTATTATTGTGCTTGTCCTTTATGCAATTTAGCTATTAATGGAAAATGCCATAAGTGATTAAACCAAAATAGATCCCAACAATCTCATTTTTGGAACTACACTTGAACTTACAAAAAAAACATGATTATGGTGTTTATGTGTTTTCTGATTCTATTACTTTTAAAGAGGCTATTGTTGATCCTAACTCCTTGAGTTAGATGTTTGCCAAGTAGGATGAGATTGCTTCTATGCTGTTTAATGATACCTGGATCAAGATGAATGGCCACATTATTATAATCCATTTGATTACAAATGGACCTACAAGTTTATAAGTACTCCATAAGCGATGTAAAAATGTTAGCCAATTTTGTGATTTAGGGCTTCAACACATAAAAAAGAAATTGATTGTAAAGAGTCCTTCTATTCTAATTCTACCATTAATTCTTTTAGAATCTTTATAGCATTGTGGCTCATTTGGCTTGGAGCTACATCAATTGGATGTTAAGATGTCTAAATGGAGTAACTTGAAAGTTTTATGGCTTTCTATGATAAAACATATAGTTTATTAATTTGAGAAGTCTATTTATAAACTTAAATGGCATTCATCATGTGATGATGAAGTTGATGAGATTGTTAGCTTGAGGAAAACATTGTGGATCAGTTCATATGTTTAAAGGTCAGTGAAAGTAGCTACGTATTTTTAGACACCTAATTTTTTCCATACACATTCTAGCTAGTTGTGATGCTTTTAAATTCAGGCTTAGTTTCTATCCAACATTTCCTTAAGATTGAAAAATTTTTAAAACTAAATTTTGGATTAAATTGACATGGGTGCCTTATGGTCAAACTTGGTCAAATAAGATCAAATGGAGTCAAACCAAGTCAAAATCGATCAAACTTGGTTGAACTCAAGTCAACCCTTAGAATTCACAACTGAATAGGACTCTTAAGGCTTGGATTAATCAAATTAGGATTTGGATTCTTGAGATTTTTTATATCACTTGTGAAGGTAAAATTACCAAAATGCCCTTTAAGGGCATTTTGGTAATTTGACATTTCAAGGTCGATTTTTTGTGAAAAGCCTCAGATAATGTTTTTATTTTATTTCATAAATTTTGATGCATTGAAAACCCTAATCACACCTCGAAAAGGTTGAAATTACCAAAATACTCTTTAGGGGTATTTTTGTAATTTAACCCTCCCAAGGTCAATTTTTCATAAAAATCTTTAGATCATGTTTTGATATTATTTTATGAATTTTGATGCATCAAAAACCCTAATCACAACTCAAAAAGGTTGAAATTACTAAAATACCTTTTAGAGGATTTTTATAATTTGATCTTCTTAAAGTCAATTTTTCACGAAAAGCTCATGACCATAATTAAATATTCTCTTGTGATTTTTTGTGCATTAAGATTGTGTGAAGAAAAATTGGATCATAAGCTTTTAAGAAAAATCATGAAAAAGGGCAAGAGTATTAATGAGAGCAAAATAGTATTTTCTCATTAAATAACTATACAAAAATATTAGTGGTGAGTCCCTTAGTTTTGAGAGTTAAATTTTTTTTTTTTTTACATCCTATGATTGGGTTCCTAGACCTATATGTAATAACAACTTGACGACTTCACTGGGGATAATTTTTCACTGCCAAGTCAAAGATTAATTGCATGTTATCTAAGTTTTGGTTTAATGTTTATAGTTAATGTTTAATCTTAATTCCTTAATTTTTAATTTTCTTATTTTCCTAAAAAAGTGAAATAAAATGAAAAAATGTTTTGACTCCAATTTTCTTGTTTAGAAAAAAACTTTGCAAAATAAAAAAAAAGTTTTACATTTCATACACATTTTTAACCATGTCGTTTATTTTAAGTTGTTATTTATCTAGTTTTTAATAAATTGTGGGGTATTTAGGATAAGGGTATTTTAGGTAAGAATGTCAAAGGTTTGTTTGTCCCTTTGCACACACTCACATGTGCATTGCATACAAAGCTTTATACCCAGGCTTCAACCTTTTTTATGAGGAAGTAAGGTAGTTATGCTCTCATAAGGTGAATACCTCTATAATAGCTAGTGAAACACTCTCACTTAAATTGAACCCTTCTATTCATAACTTGTAAGGGGTAAGGATCAGGGTGTTTTATTAGTCTGTGATTGATAATGATGTGAAGAACAACTTGAAAACCTTTAGACATGTAAATTCCCAACCCAGCATATAGTGAACCCTAGAACAGCCCTAGGTAGAACCATGCCACACTCTCTCTATAGAAATTAGCCAAAATAACTAACATAAAGGAACACTTCTTACCTTTTTCATTTAATTTTTTGTTAAAATTGTTAATCGAGTTAATTTGATTTTGATGTTTAATAACAATAATGATGAAAAAAGGAAAATGGAAAAGAGAAAATCAATAGGAATAACAATCCTTTTTTCTCATAAAAAAAATAAAAGGAAAAAAGAAAGAAGTTGTTTGGAAACATCAATTTACTTTCTTGCATAGCATTGCATTTATAAGTTTTTCTTTTACTAATTTTTCTATTTTTTGTGTTTTTTTTTGTTTGTTACATGCATCATTTTTTACATAAAGCATCGAAGGCATTCATTTTAAATAGTTCATTAGGAGAGATTTTCATGGAATTTTAAGAGTCACAAGTAGGTTTTTCTATTAATAAGTCATTTTGGAAAGTCAAAGAGCAGTATGAGAATAAATAACAAATAGAAGGGGATTTTCTAAAAGTGGGGTATATTTTGAGTCTCTTAAGGATAGTTCATTCAGAATTGAAATGAAATAATGTGCTAGATTTAGAGAATATTTGGAATCAGTAGGGCCGAAGAAGAAAACGGCTTTTAGAGCCAAGTATAGAGACATAGCTTTGCTAGTTTTGGTGAAGTGCAATGCTTAGTTGCTAAAAGTCATAGTGAGGTTCTAGAATCTAGCATATTCGTGCTTTACATTTAACAAAGAAAACTTAACACCAACTATAGAAGAATACTTTACCTTGTTGTGCCTAAAGCTACTTGAGTATAATAGGATATATTGGAAAGTGCAAAAGCCATTGGGGTACAAGAAAAAACTAGCAAAGATAATTGGGGTCGATGTTCAAGTAATTGACAAGCAAAAAGGACATAGTGAAGGCATACCATGGACATTCTTACAGGATATCATGCTTCAAAATCCTTATAAAGACCAGTTATGAATATCTTTGCCTTGGTAGTTTACAAATTGGTGATCTTTTGAAAGGTTTAGGATATTTAGAGGCCTCAATGATTGATTTCTTTACACAGTTGGAATGAAAGATCAATCCTTCACTTATAATTTTACCAAAAACCATTAGATCACTGAACTATTGCCAAAGAAAGAGAGAGAGAAGAATTATGGGATGTGTTCAGTTGCTATATGTTTTAGTTCAAAATAATTTTTGGGGTATTGATAAAGCTTTTTTTATGTTGTACATAAAGTCTTTAGTGCCTATTACTGAGTTCAATATAAGAGTTGGCTAGAAGTCTCTTAAAAGAACAATGGATGATTTTCTTTCAAATTTAGGAAAGGGATAGAGTAACTTGGAAGGCACCTTAGATGCCTTGTGTTTTGATCATGTATAGTTATAGATATCAACCTTAGGTTCCATTACTAAGGATTTGGAGAGCTATCAGCTTTTAACCATTACTAGTTAGAAAATAGTATGGATGTTAGCAGTTCATTTCAACAACCCGAAGATTAGATCAGATAGAGTTTGATTATGGTAAGGAAAACTATGTAGGAAAAAATGTACAATATCATAAGAGCTTAGAGACAGACATTTAGATCAGAGTTAAGAAGTTACAATGATGATGTCAATTAGAGATAATTAATACAGAAGGCCAAATGAGTCAATAGCATTGTACTTCCATCAAATCATGAATCAATCCAACTAGTTAATCCATGGGCCAGAGCACCACCATCAAAGACAAAAATTGCTAGGGTAGAGTTTGAGGTAGAAAAAAAAATAAAGAAAAAAAATCTAAGATTACAAACCAGTTAATCCATAGGCCAGAGCACCACTATCAAATGCAAAAATTGCTAGGGTAGAGTTTGAGGTAGAAAGAAAGAAGATGAAGAAAAAAAATCTAAGATTACAAGAAAAGTTAAGCTAGTTGAGATAAGTTGAAAACACATAGAAAGACAAGTTTAAGAAGGTTGTAAAAGAAAGAGATGTGGCTAGAGATGGCCTTAAGGATTTACATTTGAAAAACAAAAGGTTGATAGCTCAATTAAAGGAAAGAGAGAAGAAAGTAAACATTAAGAAGAGATAGAACAATTCAAGGAAAAATATGACTCTAAAGAAGTAAGGCACAACAAAACAAAGAAAAGGTTACTCAAATGCTGCGAGAACAAAAAAATTCAAAAAAAGTGCTCACTACAAACAAAAGAAGTTTGATTAAAAGCCAAGAAAAAAATGAAAGACTAAAAGAAGAATTGAAGAATGAAATAAAGATGTGTTCAGCCATTCAAGAGGAAAAGGATTTACTCAGCATAAAGTTCAAAGGCTTAGAACAACAATTGCAAGAAAATAAGGATCACAATGCCCTAATGCAAGGAGAATGGTAAGAAAATGAAGTAGATTGAAAGTATTTGTGTGACCAAGAAAGAGAAGCTCAAAAGTAATGAAAAGTAAAAAATCAGGGAATATAGATATACATTGGCCATCTGAACACCCAAATTTGCAAAGCAGTTAGGTAGGCTAGGGCGATTATGGAAAAAGTAAAAACTTTAAGGCAAAAGGTTGCGCCTATTAGCGTTCGTGGTTAGTTTTTTTCTAGTTTTCTCGAAACAAGCAAAAGGGCTTTACAAACAAGTACAGTGTTTATATGAATGTAATTCTAAGATAGTTTGATGATATGTAGCCTTGAAACTTTTGAAATTAATGAAAATTTCTATTGATTTGAGTTGTCTAGAAATGAATGTGTCCATTTATGTTCTTTAAACAATCTGCTATAATGAGTCCGTAAAAAAAGAATGATGATTGCAAATATACTTTCATCAAACTTTTGAGGTAAATGAGATACCTTTAAAAAACCCAGCTGTAATATAAAATGAGGTTTAAAGGGTTTCCTTTTAACAAAAGAGAATAATTAAAACTTAGCATGCATGACATACATCATTTGCTTGAACATATTTTTCTACCAGCTTAAGATAAGGAATGATAGTTGTAAATATACTCTTATCAAACCTTTGAAGCAAAAAGATATCTTTAAATTATTTTTTAAGGCTGGAAGCAATAAATTTCATACTATGTGTTTTTAACTTGTGATAACTAATAAAGGTTCAAGGATAGCACGCCTAGAAATCAAGAATGGCTTGTTTCTCCTATGTATAATACACAAGCTTATACCAAAGTCATGGAGATCAATAATGCAAATAGGATTGAAAGGGTAGAAAAGGCTCAAGATGAAATGAGGAAAAAAGTCATAAAAATGGAACAAAACATTGATAGATAGTTAATGGAGTTAAAACATATACCAATAAGTCTATTAAAAATAAAAGGAATTACTAAGACATTAGAGGTAAGGGAAGAAGTCACCTTTGAAGAGCCATTATACCCACCTAGATTCACACTTCCTTATGTTCAAAATCTCCATACATTATAGGCACCTTTAACAAGTCATCAACCTTACACCTATACAGGTCCTTTTACTAGACCATCTTTAATTCAAATAAATGTCAACCCAAGACTTGCTTCTTTTAATCCTATCATGATGCCAAATCTTAATTATCCTAAAGAGTAAGAGAAGCTAAAAAAGGTATTAGAGTTGAAAGAGAACACGAAACTAAGAAATAATATGGCCTGCTAGAAGAAAGGCTTAAGGCAATCAAAAGGCATGATGTGTATGGAAACATCGATGCCAATAAGTTGGTTTGGTACCTGACCTCATCACACTAACAAAATTTAAAGTCTTAGATTTTGAGAAGTATGATAGAACAAATACCTTTTGACTCACATCACCATCTATTACCAAAAGATGATAAGACACACTCATAATGACAAGTTTTGAATTCATAGCTTTTAAGGCAGTCTTACTAGATCTATAGCAAGGTGGTACATTTAGCTAGATCAGAGCAAAATTTATGCTTGAAAAGATCTAGCCATGACCTTTATTAAACAATATAAGCATGTAGTAAACATGGCATCAGATAGGCTATCCCTTCAAAGTATGGAGAAAAAGTCTACTAAAAGTTTTAAAGAATATGCCCATTAATAGAGAGATATGGCAACTTAGGTCCAACCATCACTAATGGAAAAGGAGATTATCATACTTTTTGTGAGCCCTTTACTATGACAAACTAGTGGGTAGTGTCATGAAAAACTTTACCGATTTGGTTATATCAGGGGAGATGATTGAAAATGCAATAAATAACTATAAAATTGAAGGGCAAAAGGCTTCTAACACCAAAAAAATCTAGTCCCTAAGAAGAAAAAAAATAAAAAACTAATGTTGTTACCTTTGAAATCCCATCGCCTCGACCTTTTGTCTAATACTACTCATACCTGACTATTTTCCATATTACCCTTCTTTTAATCAAGTATCCCAAACATTGTAGCCATGTCTATCACTTCTATAACCAATGTATCAGCCAGGTTTCTACCCTTAAATCCCTCAGTACACCTTAACACTAGCCATATAGCCATTTACCCAATAAAATAGTCAAACACTTAACCAAATAAATTACCATGGCAGCAATAATTGGAAAAGAACCCTAATTGACCTAATACCCATGTCCTATACTAATTTGTACCCACAACTCATCAAGAGTCATCTTATTATTCTTGTCCCTCTAGAACCTTTTAATCCTCCGTATTCCAAATGATACAGCCCTAATGCTCAATACGATTATCATTTTGGTAATGCGAGTTATTTTTTAAAGGATTGTATAGCCTTAAAATATAAGGTGCAAAGTTTAGTTAAAGGCTAAAACAAAGCTAAATGTCAGTGGAAACCTATTACCCAATCATACTGAAGGGGCAGCTAATGCAATAGAGAAAGTAAAGATGTTAAGATCAGGGGATGGGTGAATGGGGTGAAGACTCTTATGGAATAGGTGTATAATTGCCTAGTCAAGACCAAGTATGATTTAGCCTATAGCCTCAAAAATTGGCATCAACCATCAAGACTCTAATTTGATTTGTAAGTACCACGAAACAATGGTGGGGCATTCCAAAAATGTAAAGATTTATGGCAAGTACTACAAAAATTGATGGATTTAGGATTAATAAAATTTTATGATGAACGTGAAGAGAATACTGTGAACATGATAACTAGACAACCTTTAAATGGATCCTTTATTCTTAGACTTATGATAATCTTTCATGATGAAAAGCCAAAACCAATAGCAAATGAGTTGGTTTCTTTTCCTAAGGTCATAGTGACAATATATGCACCTATTTCATTTCTATACAAAAATGACAAAGTAATCCCTTGAAAATATAATTATGATGTAGTGATCCAGGAACTCAATGTCTATGCTACCCCAAACAATTCAAACATTAGAGATACAATAAACATAACAAAGATCAAAGGAATAACTCAAAATGGCCAATGTTATACCTCGGAGACACTAGAACAAGTGAAGAACAAGAAATCAAAGGAAGTGGAAGAGAATAGAAATGAAGAAGGAAGAGTCCATATTGTAGTGAATCCAAAAACATAGTATAAGAAACCTATGACAAAAAATTATGCTTTGAATTCTGGAAAATCATCGACACAGAGAGTATAGCATAGTTGATCAACTTAACAAAATGCTAGCATATATTTGCTATTGTCTTTAGTACTAAACTTTGAACTTTATAGAAATGCCTTGCTAAGAGTATTAAACCAAGCCTATGTTGACTATGATATATCAGCAGAGAAAGTAGACAACGTTGTTGGGAATATAGCAGCTCTACACTTTGTCACCTTCAATAATGACAAATCCCACCTAAAGGGGGAGGCAATGTCAAAGCATTACACATTACAATGAAATGTAAAAGCCATATCACAGTTATGGTGTTGATCAATAATGGATCATCCATCAATGTCATGCCAGTGATAACATTGGTAAAATTGTCAGTTGATCCATCATACGTGAAGAATAGCCATATGGTGGTCAAGACTTTCGATGGTTCAATAAGATAGGTCATTAGAGATATAAATATTCCACTATAAATGGGTCCTTGCATATTTAATATTGAATTTCAAGTCATGGATATTTCACCATTTTATAGTTATTTGCTCAAAAGCCATAGATTCACATTAAGGGTGCCATGCCATCGTTATTACACCAAAATGTGAAATCATTGTATATTAGAAATAGATATGCTTGGTTGGGGAGGAAGACTTATTGTTAAATAAAACTTTAAGCACTCTATAAGTGAAAGCAGTTGAAGAATCACTCAAATGCTCATTTTGAGGTTTTAAAGTCGTTAATACCACATACATAGGTGAAGGTTTAGTTATACTTGTTCCACACTTATCAAAAACCAAATGAGTGGTGGTTAAGTAGACGATTAAGAAAAAAATATAGCCCAAATTTGGTCTTAGTGTAGCATTGCAAGGAATGAATATGGCATCAAAAATTATAAAAAATAAGGAAAGATTCAGTCTAGGTTATCAACCAAATGCTGTTGATAAAAGGAAACCCATGATGGAAAAAAAATGGTTTGCTTCAAGGGCCATGAATCATATAAGAAAAATATGGCATTTCTTTATCTCTAGATACTTTCCATTCATGGGGATATGTCTCAAAAAGGTCAAAAGCAAAGGCAACAACAACAATAAAGGAGTTAGAGGTAGCTTTCTCAAGAATGAAGTTAAAAGCAATGGAGGAGGAGATATTTATGTTTCCTTTTAGTTATGGAATGAAAAGTAGTTTGCTTACTTCTATTATCCTTGAACCTCAACTAGGGTAATAAATTGAAAACCTAAATGCCTCTGGCCGAGGGCACGTGGAGAGTTTGATGGCCTTATCTTTCATTATCATCAATAAAGTGTCAAATGCAATGTATTTTTCATGACATATTTTATCCTTTTTCATTTACTTTATCTTTTTAACATATCTTCTATCTCTGTCAACATATCCATTTTTATACCTCTTAATCTTGCCAAAATGTCCACCTATATCTTTGTAATCTTAATAATTTTTAGGTTCTCAAATACTGAATATCATGAATGAACATGAAGATTATTCATGATCCAATTTTGAAAACTTTATTCAGATTAATGATCTTGATGATGTGGATTCAAAAAACTTCACTTTGTCTATTTGATTTGATAAGACTTGCAAAAAAAAGGAAAAATTTAAAAAAAAAAAACCTCCATAAAGAGTCCATTGACATAATTAATCTAGAAATGATGAGAATAAAAGAGAAGTAAAAATGGGTATTTCCCTTCCATATGAGGAACAATAAAGGTTGAAACAGCCTCTTCAGGAATATATGGATGTGTTTGCATGGTCCTATCAAGACATGCCAAAGCTCAATACAAATATTGTAGAATATAAGTTGACATTAATCCTAGATTTTAAGCCAATATAACAAAAATGAAGGTGGATGAAATCGAATATGCTTTTGAAGATTAAAAAGGAATTCAAAAAATAGTTCGACGTCTGTTTCTTAGCTATGGCTAAATATCTTAAGTGGGTTGTCAAAATAGTCCTAGCCCCTAAGAAATATGGGAAAGTAAATATGTGCATGGCCTATTAAGATTTAAATAAGGCTAGCCTAAAAGATAATTTTTCATTATCTCATATCGATACTCTTGTTGATAATACTACAAAGCATTTTGTGTTTTTCTTTGTAGATGGTTTCTCTAGCTATAACCAAATCAAAATGGCCTAGGAGGATATGAAGAAAACCATTTTGGTGATAATATGGGGAACATTCTGTTACCAGGTTATGCCAAATGGGTTAAAAAATGCTGGTGCTACTTATCAAAGGGGGATGGTGACCCGTTTCTATGATATAACACACAAAGAGATTGAAGTATATGTTGATGATATGATCGCAAAGTCTTGTAAAAGGGAAGATCATGTTAAGAATCTTAAGAAGCTTTTTGAAAGATTACATAAATATCAACTCAAATTGAACCTAGCAAAATGCATGTTCTGAGTAAAGTCATGAAAGTTATTAGGATTTATGGTCAATGAGAAAGAAATTGACATGGATCTAGATAAGATTAAGGTAATTATGAATTTGACTCTTTTGCTTACACAAAAAAAGATAACAAGTTTCTTGGGGAGGTTGAATTAATTACCATTTCATTTTTCAGCTCACTACAAAATATGACCCTATTTTCAAGCTACTTAAGAAACATAAACCTAAAGAATGGAATGAGTATCAAGATGCTTTTGACAAAATTAAAGAGTATTTAATAAATCCATTAGTGCCGATACCACCTATTGCAGTAAAAGCCTTGATTTTGTACCTAACTATAAATAAAGCCTCCATGGGGTATGTGTTAGGGCAAAGGGATGAAATAGGCAAAAGAGAGCAAGCCATTTACTATTTGAGCAAAAAGTTCATTGATTATGTAGCTAAGTATTGTTAGCTTGAGAAGATATGTTGTGATTTAGTATGGCCTACTCACTGACTCAAACAATACATGCTCTATCATATGACCTAGCATGTGTCAAAATTAAACCCCCTCAAGTACATATTTGAGAAACCATCTTTGTCATGAAGGATAACAAGGTGGCAAGTCATACTGTTTGAATATGATACTATATATATGGCACCAAAAGCCATAAAAGGAAGCACGATAGTTATCTTCTTACTAACTAGGCTATTGATGATTATGAACCAAAGAAGTTTGAGTTCCCAAGTGAAGACTTGATGGCCATTTTATCAATTGAGAAAGAAAATTCTATGGTGGTATCATGGAAAAATTTTTTTGACGGGACAATGAATGCTTTGAAACATAGTATTTGAGCCATATTAAATCTTTGAAAAGAGAATATTACCCTAAAACTGCAATGTTATCTTTTAACTACATCAATAATACAACAAAAATATTATTGTAACGTATTGGTCCAGAGATTTGATCGCTAGATATAAAAATTTAAATATTTGTGAAAAACATGAAAAGTCACCACCAATATTTTTTAAGGTGTGATTGGCTACCCAACAATTTTATCTATTTAATAAGACAATAAAATGGGTTTAAATCTTTATTAAAAAGATAATTTTGGTCTACGAAAATAGAATGGGTTCGAGAGTCAGTTACGTGTGGGGAAGGATTAGCACCACCAAAATGCCCACAAAATTGGTACCGATCAATTTTGCGCTATTTGTAATTTTGGATAAAAATGGTTTTCTATATGAAATTTAGTTATAATTCCCTTTGTTTGTAAGAAATAAAATTAGTTAAAAAAATCTTTTATAGAGGAATATTAAAAAAATCTTCAAATTAAAGGAATACCCTCGAAGTCTCTGACATAAAGGCAGAATTAGAAGATAGTTTTTCCATTTGAGATTTCCATTTGAGATTTATCATGACATTACTTATAAAAATAATAAAATAACATTCTTTGTAAATAATAATTATTGATGACTCTTCAACATATAAGCAGAATACTATCAATTATATTTCATAGAATGTTATTTTAATTTTATTTGTTTAAAACCAAGAATTTTGAGAAAAAAACTTTTTGTGTGGTAAAACAAAAACATAATAATATGATTAATATCAAACTAGCATAACCAAAACAAATATATATGTATGCATTATAAATGAAAATATATGCAAAAAGATGATCGGGCATGGATATATGAACAATAATTTCAAATATAAAGAAACTATCTAGACTTTCCAACATCTAGGCAAAGTTTGAGTGTGAATTTTTACATTTAAAAATCTCATCCAATTGTTATTAGTTAATTTAATAGATTTATTTTGAGTAAAAAATGTATGAAAATTTTCAACAAAATAAAACTTCTTAAATACCCCAACATCTAGGCGGCATTCAGGAATAGATTATTTCATAAAAGGTTTTCATGCACATCTTTAAAAACTTAAAATTTTAAGAAAATGTTTATGTAGTAAAAATGAAAATACAATAATATAATTAATATTAAACAATCATAACTAAACAAACATATATGTATACATTATGAACGAAGACAATAACTTAAAATGAAACATATGCAAAAATGATGATTAAGTGAGAATTGAAGAACTAAAATTTCAAATATAAAAAGACCGCTCGGACTCTTTAACATCTAAGCAGAGTTTGGGTGTGAATTTTATATTTAAAAATCTCGTCCAATTATTAGCATTATTGTATTTTTATAATCAAGATTTTAACAAAATGAATTTATTTTTAAGCCATGAAAACGTATGAAAATCTTTAATGAAATAAAATTTTCTAAATACCCCAATGTCTAGGCGGCATTTGAAAACAGATTACTTCATAAAAGGTTTTCATGTGAATCCTTATAAATTTAAAAAAGTTTGAGTTTTTAGGCAAGTTCTAGTTTGAATCATCTAGATAGACTTTCAGAGCAAACTCGTTTCCACAAATCATTTTTTAAAAAAATGGATTTTTATAAGCTTATTATTATTGCATAACTTTAAAGTGCATGAAAAATGAAAATAAAATATACCAAACATAAATTTAAACATGAAATATTGAATTAAGACATGCATGAGAATCCAAACCATAAAAAATTTGACAATGCACAAAATTAAAATTACAATTAAATTTAAACAATCATAAAAATTTGCATAGGTATAATCAAAATCAAATGCACATAAAAAATAAACTTTATTGAAAACAAACTTTAAACCTTATATTTTATAATTTTATTTGTCACAATATTCCAATTAAAGAAAAAACATATGCATTATTCATGTCAAGATAAAAATAAACTCCAATAGTATGACCCATGGTCCCCACGACTTGGCTTCTTCATACATGTTCCTATGCATACTATTTTTTTTTTTAAAAAAATACTATCTTTTTATTATCAACTTATGTAATATAATTGAAACAAGGCAAATGAAAGTAAAAAAGGAAGGCCCCACATCTTGGCTTCTTCATGCATGTTTCTTCTTCCCTTTTCATTTTTTCTTTTGTTTATAAAAAATGATACACATGCCAGAAATCCCACGTAGAAGCAAAATCAATGAATGGAAAAGAAAATAGTAAATTTTGAACAAAAAAACCATGCATGAAAGTGAAACTTTGAGCTTTCATAATCCTTTGTTAGCAATAGCTATGAAACAACAAGTTTGTGATGAGATCCTATGCGAGGAAAGGAGAAAGAAGTAAGTAAAACTTATCTCAAACTAGGAAAATGTCAAACAAACAAACAAGCCTTATACAATAAGTGATGAAACTAGTTTGAAAATAAACCCTTTTTTTTTCAGCCTTTAAAACTTTTGTAAACCCTTTTTTTATGCTTGATAAGTAGTTCTTGGCTCCAAAAGAAAAATGGACTCCTTTCATCACATATTAAACAAGTAAAAACCAAAAGAATGAGCTTTAATTCTCTATGTACAGCAAACTATGACAAAATCGAAACCTTTTCATCCAAAAATGAATCATGCACTGAATGAAATGACAATAGCATGTAAGGAAGCCAAGCTAATCAACAAAAGAAATGGACAGCTTGCAATACATGTAAACCCTGTCCTATCTATATCCTATTTTCAGCTTCTCACTCTTTATGCAATACCACATCTAAAAGCTGTTTTTCATACACTAGCTGTGTAAGCAAAGTCAAAAAATTCAAGTAAAACAAATATAAAAGGGGATCAACAAGCCACATGAATGTTGCTCTATATATGACCTATTTTCAAGTTTCCCTTCTATAGCAAGAACCAAACAAAATGAAATCACACATAACAGAAAGAGGCCAAAAGGAAACAGAAACCTTGAAACTTTATAGCTTGAATAAGTCATCCATGTGAAATAAAGAAGTAGGAAAGAAAGAAAACTTAAACTTTTAAACCATTTTTTCTTCCTCTCACACTTATCTTTCTACTTTGAAAACCATTTCTATTAAAGCCTTTTTCCACACCAAAATAAGAGGATCTGTACATAAAAAAAAAATCTAAACCGTGACTACCCATGAAAGGTTAGACGGCATAATTTGGTTACTGATTTCCTTTTCTTTATTTGTTTTAGCTTAAGCTAAATAAAGGTTAGTTATGAAGGATGGAAAAGCAAGGGCTTTAAAGAACCAAAGCTATAAATGAATTATTTATGGGGTGAGCCGACTGCTACTAGCATTAGAAGAGGTAGCAACTATTCGACAATGCTAGCAAAAAAAAGAAGGATGAGATTTCAACCATTTTTGCAACAAAAGCAATAGAACACGTAGAACTTAAATTTCATCCATATCTACACCAAAGTCAAAGTATGAGAAAAAACAAATAAGAGCAATTTGCAGAAGATATCATGATAGGTGCAAGAATGGTGTAAAAAAAGAAATGCAAACAATAGCATATGCCCTTATATAGGCTCTCACCTTTAAATTTTTTTTTAATTTTTAGCTTTCCCTTTTTTTTGTTGTGTTTTCTCTCCCCTTTTTTTTTTAGATGCCTTTCCTTCCTCCTCCCTTGTTCTGGCAACTTCCTTCTAGCCTATACATAATTAGCCAAGCCTCCAAGATCAAGATCCTAATATTGATCAATGAGGGCCCTTGGATGAAATCTCAACCAAGGGCCAAAGTTTCTCCTTTTTTATTTTTCCAAGGAGTCACCTTTGGCCCTTGGATCAGAGGCAATAAAAGATCCAATGGCCCACATTGAACACTGCAAAGGTTGAATTCTTATGCCTCTCAAAACCTTGAAAAGACCATTTTACCCCTAGTGTAAATTTTTGGTATTTATAGTCATTTTTGGGATTTTCAAGCACCAAAAATCATAAAATATTATGAAATTGAGACTTGAAAATTTTCATGAAAATCCAAGCTTGAGAAGGCCAAATTACGAAATACCCTTATAAAGGTATTTTCGTAATTTCACCTTTTTTTTGGAGAATCATTGTGATTTTAAATGCACCAAAAATCATGAAATATTATAAAATTAAAATTTGGAAGGTTTTGCAAAAATCGAAACTTGAGAAGGCCAAATTATGAAAATACCCTCATAAAGGTATTTTGAAAATTTTGCCCTTTCAAGGGCACCACGAAAATTTTAGTGTTTTGAAAAGAAATCTCAAATTTGATTTTAAACCATATTAATTTCAATTAGGTTTTGAATTTTCAAAATTGATTTGGGCTTTCATCTATTTGATCAAGTTTTGTGTAATTTTAACTTAGTTTGACTAGATTTGACCTAAGTTGACTTTATGTTTCTGAATAGGCAAATTTGTGAGCTCTTTATGGGTCATAAATGGTCCTCCTAAGTGGTCATGACCCATATTTATAAATGAGCCCCGAATCAATTATGTTGAAAAAAATGTCTTAGACAAAATTTGGAATCTACAGTTGCCCTTCTTTGCGTACTTTTGAAGATCAAAAGTAATGCAAAAACATAGACAACAATTTTGTCTGAATAATGATTCTAAATGAGTAAACCCTTGCTTTTCTTTTTGTTTTTGGTTTTCCTTTTCTCTTCTTTTTTTATTTTTTTACTTTTTTGTGTTTTCTTTTTTTTTGTTTTATTTTTTTTAATAAGAAAACAACCGGGACCATACCATAAGTCGAAAAGTAACAAAATGACCGGAATGATATCGTAAGTTAAGAAATGAATAATGACAGAATGACATCACAAGTTGAGAAATGAATAACGATAGAATGACACCACAAGTTAAGAAATAACAAAATGATCGGAACAACAGCACAAGTTGAGAAATAAATAATGATGGAACGACACTGGAAGCTGAGAAATAAATAATGATGAAAAGACACTGCAAGTTGAGAAATAACAAAATAACTGGAATGACATTGTAAGTTGAGAAACAAATAATGACGAAATGACACTGCAAGTTAAAAAATAACAAAATGATCGAAACGACATCGTAAGTTGAGAAATGAATAATGATGGAACGACACTGCTAGTTGAGAAACATAACTGCTAATCTAGGTTTATGCATCAACTAATCTGGGTTTAAAATTTGCAATTAGGCTAGCTAGTTTAGGCTTAAATCTTTCTTTGAAGGCCAGCTAAACTAGGCTTAATATTTCATTAGGGGCCAGTTAATTTGGGCTTAATATTTCATTAGTGGCCAACTAATCTGGGCTTAAATATTTTTTTGAATGCCAACTAAATCGAGCTTAATATTTCATTAGTGGCTAACTAATCTAGGCTTAAATTTAATTTTGTATCATATCTCATTTTTCAACAATCCTTTTGTTTTTTACAGATCATTTTTCTTTTAACTTTTCAAACTATTTTTCTTTCTTTTTTTTCATCTTTTCATGATAGATCTCTTTTATTTTTATTTTTTATTTTTTTTACCTTTTTTTTCTTTTTTTCTCTTTCTAATATTGACAAACATAATCATGATATGAATGTCTATTTCCATCGAATTATGCTAATGCAAATGTCAATGCGAATGCACGTATCAATACAAATACAAGAATGTGAATGCTTGATGCAAGTTCAAGACATTTTCACAATGCAAATGACAATGTTCCTTTCATGTGAATGCCTCAATAAATACCTTTTTTCGGATGCAGATACCATGATGCAAGTGCAAATATCTTATACAAGTGCAAGTGAAAGTGATGTAAATGCGAATGTCTATCTTATGATGTAGATACAAGCAATGCAAATGCAAATGTCTTTCATGATGTACACATAAGTGCAAATGCAAGTGATGCAAATGCGAATGATGTAGATAGAAGTGAGGCAAAAGTGAATGCAAATGTGAATGTCTTTTTCTTTTTTTAAAATTTTTGTTAGATAAACTAGACTTAATATTTCATTTAGGCCAACTAATCTGGGCTTAAATCTTTCTTTGAAGGCCAACTAAACTGGTCTTAACATTTCATTGATGGCTAGCTAATCCAGGCTTATATCTTTCTTTTAAGGCCAACTAAATTAGGCTTAATATTTCATTATTAGCCAGCTAATATGGGCTTATATCTTTCTTTTAAGGTTAACTTAACTGGGCTTAATATTTTATTGATAGCCAACTAATCGAGGCTTAAATCTTGTATCATATCTTATTTTGCAATAATCCCTTTGTTTTTTGTAGATCATTTTTCTTTTAAATTTTCAAACTATTTTTTCTTTCTTTTTTTTGGTCTTTTGTCAAATTATCTTTTCATCTCTTTCTTTTTTTCTAGACAATAAATTTCTCTCTCTCTCTTTTTTTTTTTGCTTCCATTTTCTTTTCCTCCTTCTAATATTTACAAAGTTGACAAACATAACCATGATACAAATGTCTAATTACACGAATGCAAATGTCAAAGCAAATACAAATGTCAATGCAAATGCAAATGTTTATACGAATACAAGAATATGAATGAATTTTTCATAATGCAAATGCAGATGTTCTTTTTATATGAATGCCACTACTAATACTTTTTCTAAAATGCAGATACCGTGATGCAAATGCAAATGTCTTATACAAGTGTAAATGCAAGTGATGCAAACACAAATGTCTCTCTCGTAATGCAACTGCAAATGTCCTTTTTTCCTTTTTTCTTCTTTTTTTTTTATGTTAGATAAACTGGGCTTAATATTTCATTAGGGCTAACTAATCTGGGCTTGAATTTTTTCTTAAAGCCAACTAGGCTTAATATTTTCTTTGAAGGTCAGCTAAATTGAGCTTAAATTTTTCTTTGAAGGCCAACTAAACTAGGCTTAACATTTTTTCTTTGGGGGCCAGCTAATCTAGGCTTAAATCTTTCTTTGAAGGCTAGCTAAACTGGGTTTACATATCCGAGAATTGGTGATCTATATTAGAAACGAAAAATGAAAATTCTTTTAAAATAGGTTGAATGGTTCTACATATGGAGATTTCTATTTATTCAAAAGGGTTTTGGCACCTGCAGGGAATAAAAGAAGCATATACTTTTTTCATACGAGTTCACAGATGAAACATAAATTTTTTGGAAAACATGAATTCTTTAAAAATCAAACATGTTAAACACTTTCTCTAGTCTCTAAATGCGATATTTTTATATATGTTAAGGTTAGTTGTAAGAACTTAAGATTTTGAGAGGGTTTGTTTTTTTTTTTTTTGAAAATGGACAAAGTTGAGATTTTCGAAATCAACTGATCTCAGACTTCTGTAACTTTGATATTTCAGATCTTTCTGTAAGGTTTGATTTATCCTGGTTCAGCATCTACTATATTTAACATTAGGAGTGGCTTTGAAGGTTTGCTTTAGATTGTTCTTTTTAGGGTTTTCACCTTAAAGCCACTTTTATTTCTATTTTTTTCCTTTTTTTTTTTATTAATGCATCATGCACTTAAAAATTTCAAAACCGATCTAAAAAAGGAAAAGAATTTTTTTTAAAGGGGTTAACCATCCAAATAGGAAATTATGTAATAAATAGGGACTCAAAAGTTTCATGATCATTTTTTCAAGAGAAACTCTTCAATTTTAAGCCTTCATGCTTGATCCAATATGGATTTTTCAGAGGTTGTAATGTAAGTTAAGGTTCAGGGTTGTCAAATAAAAGGATAGAAAGAACCAAAACAAGTATTTAAGGGTATTAAAAACCAAGAATCATTTTTCCATTTGAAGGATTTCTTTTTTGCTTACCACCCATTCATTTCTTTTCTTTTCTTTTTCTTTCTTTCCTTTCATCATTTCCTTTCATTTTCTCTTTCTTTATTTTTTTTTCCTTTCTCTTTTTTTGTTTTTGGTATTCTTTCATTGAATGGATTTAGAACTTTTGTGAACTTTTATATTGGAGTTTTGCCTTCATCACATAAGGTTCCATTTTGACATCCCCATTCTTAACCCCTAAACAGGTTTATTTTTGCCCCCCAATGTAGAGGGTGATCCTTAGTTAAGGTTTACTTTGAAAAAATTCAATCAGGCACAAAGGGGTAATAAGGGATAAGTTTATACATTTGTGAAAGGATAATGACACAACCATTTGTCATTTCAAGTATAAAAACTTAAATTGAAAAGCAGTTCTCTAAAAAAAGGTTTTCATTTCAATAATTTTTTTTGGATTTTCTATTTTGGGCTTCTTTTTCCAAAGCTTTCAAGTTGTTAGGACTTGTACAAATTTCCTAAGTGCATGATGTCATAACCATTTTTTCTTTTCATTCTCTTTTTTTCTCTTTTTATTTTTTTTAAAAAAACTTGCCACCCATAACTTAAGCATTTCATGAAAGATGTCCAATTTTAACAAATCACTCTTAATGAAAGTTATTACAAGAAAAAGGGTCATGTGAATGAACAACGAAAAAACTATGCGGGATAAATCCATTTAAGGTATCAGATGATCTAAGTTACTCCATAAAAGAAAACAAAAGGGTTAATCATAGCTTATGTTGTCTTAAGGGCAATAATGTCGTTCTCTTCTGATAACATGCCTCTAAGACACATGAGATAGGCCAATTTTAGGATAAAGAGATGAAAATAAATTTGAGGCTATTTATAGGACTTCGATTAGCTTTGATTTTGTCAATTTTTTGAAACTACAATTTAATATTGATATATCAAATTAGTACATCTGAATTCTTAAGAAAAATGTCATATTTGCCTGATCTTCTAGGAATCCCAATTTCTTTCCTTTTAAATTAGATGTTTCATTGTTCATTGCCATGGAAAAGAATATCACCTTTTGATATTATATCATTATCAGGAGAAAGCAAGGTTCATGAATTCAACTTTATGGCTTTTGAGGGGTCATGACTGTTGAATGAAATTATTTGAAAGGCATAAGGAAGAGAGTCTAGGTATTTGACAAAGCCCTAATAGTGATCACCAACTCATATGAGATTCAAAATTTTTCTTTTTTTTTGTCTATTTTTTCATTTTTTTCAAAGCACTCTTTTTTTTTTTTTTTGTTTAACAACCTTGGGACCTAACTATGTAGGGTTGTATTCAAATCTAACATTTTCTCTTATTTATTATTATATTTTGTTTACCAATTATAAGTCCAAAATATAATAGAAATTGAAAATATCAAATGATAATGGAACATTCCTAATGCATAGGATCTTTTTATGCAATGCAAACAATCAAACATGACCCAAAAATTCATATTCCCAATAAGATTCTTGAGATGACACTCAAACTTAAAAACAAAGGCTTTTCATTCGATGATTCAATTTTAGCATCATTGACCCGCAACTCTTCTAAAATCACTAATTAGTTATTTAAATTTTATAGGAACTGCATCAATCAAAGCCTGAACTATATCTTTGAAGGCAGTACAATCTTCTATGGAATGTCTTTTGACCCTATCATGAAACTCACACTTAACATTTAGATTATACCACTTTGGATACGGAGGCTTTCTGGGTCTTGCAAAAACAACAGAGATCATATGATTCTTGACCAGTAAGGTGAAAAGCTCAGTATAAGCCATTAGAAGTGAATCTCTTTCTCTTACAGCTTTATGAATGGCTTAAGTTGATCTTTTATTCTGTAAATATTTATGGCAAAGGAACTAGAGCACACAGATGAAGTAGCGAACGAACTGGAGCACACAAATGAAGTGATTGAGGGAAATCACTAGCCTAAAATGTGGGTTAGGGACAATATAGTGACTATTGTGAATAGTCATCCATTAAATCTTCTTGTATCATGGTGAGGTTTCTCTCATCCCTTTAATAATTGTTTCTTAGGCTTGTTCAACAAAAATATCTCCTCTTCTTTCATCACTAGCATCTATAATTCTTTTCATTTTTATCTCATCCTCAATTCTACCCATAGCAAACAATAAATCAATAAATTTTGATGAAGTATTGCTAATCAACTTATCGTAATAAGGAGAAGAAAGGGTATCCACAAACAGAGAATTCAATTCCCTATTATTAAGAGATAGTCATACTTGTGATGCTATCTCCTTCCATCTAATAGCATATTCTTTATAGCTCTCATTAAGGCTTTTTCTCATGTTTTGAAGGGTTAATCGATCTAAAGTAAACTCCAACATAAGTTGGTATTGCTTCAAGAATGCCCATGATAAATCCCTTCAAGTATGAATTTGACTATTTTTCAGACTATAATGGCAATTAGCTACTACCCTAATCAAACTTTCCTGAAAAACATAGATAAGCAACTTTTTGCCACCAGCATACCTAACCATTTTGTGATAGTATTGAGTCAAATGCATCTTAGGACATCCAATTCCATTATACTTTTCAAATGTCAGAACCTTGAACTTGGGTAAAATAACCGCATCTGAAACTAGTTGATATTCTTTTACATCAAAAGATTCATTATTAGCTTTAATGGCTTGAACTCTTTCTTTCAAAAAGTTATACCTTAACTCATCTCTTATGGGTCTTAAGCTAAATCCTTCAAGTTGATTATTTCCTTGAGCACAAAATCCACCGATAATCTTCTTCATCTCTCTTTTCAAATCAAATAATCTCCAGACCCTTTAAAAGAAATCAAAGGAATTATTTTTGAAGAAATTCTTTATTTTGGAGCACACACAAATTGTATTATATAGATACATGAATGGATGAATAAATGGCTGAATGAATGAACAAATGACAAAGCTCTTTAATAAAAAGTAAAAAAATTGATAAAATAGTGAGAATGAAAGACAAACCATAATTTACATATCTAATTTCAACAGACAAGTCATATCAACATAAAAACATTTTTCAAATAGAAAAAATTCATAAACCTATCACTTGAAGACCCTCCTTAAACACAAGTCCTATCCATGTTTATCATCTTATTATACCCTTCTCATTATTCCTAGATCTTTTAATCCCTTATTGTAGTTAGATCAAACCATTTTGCATCTATGAATGACTACACCTTATGCTTGAAACACTCATAATTTTCAATGGAATGCCCCGTAAATATTTTAGGTACAGAGGCTTTAAAGGCTCTGAAGGCACAGAGACAATATAGTATCTTTCAAACAGATAAGGAAAAAATTTTTCATTTAAAATGGGGAAAGAATCTAACTGTTTCTTTTTTTTTTGGTAATTTTTAGGTAACAAGTTGACTATGAATCCTAAGATTTGGTGGTGGTGCAAAGGTTCGAACTTGAGCAATTAGCTGAATAGGTGATTAGGGAATAGAAGGTTGAATATTTTGGTTCAAATATGGACTTCTCAAAGGTCGTATGAAGTTTTGGGGCCTGGTTGTAGATGTTTAGAAAGGAGGCCAAAAATAGTCATGAAAAGAATTCAAGTGCGGGTTTGGAATCAGAATGGTTGGTGAAGGTTGTTTGAGGCCAGGTAACTCTATCTTGAAAATTACACATTTGAGATCAGCCATTTATGTAATCAATTCACCCCATTCCTCTTTTGAGCTCTCCCAAACTTTGGTCACTGTTCGAATCACCCAATGCCTTAGCATGCTCAAAAAAAGTATTGGAACCAATAAGAGCCAGTTGATTTTGATTTGATGGAATTGAAAGTGACAACGATCCTTGGGGAGCAACAAATTCAACCATATCACTACCTTTAACCATTTTCATCAATTAAGGCATCTATTGTTTCATCTCTCGAAGCTCAAGCCCAAATTCCTCTTGATTCAACTCTAACTCACTAATATTTCTTTCCAATTGATCTCTCATTTTGGCCCTCCTAATTTATACCAAGATAGATACTTTATTCCGAGACTTAGGCCAAAAATTTTATATTATTACCCTTATTGAATGAATGCCACAAAAATAATTTTTAACTTATATGACATAAAGAATCATGTTTATGAACACATGAATATGATGAAAATGTCATGAAATGAAAATATGCTTAAGACAATGGATTTTTATATGTACAGGCCCCAAATGATGAAAGTTTCCTTATCCATAAATGCATATACAAGAAATGTAATATTATTTTGCAAGGATGATGGTATATGAAATACAATGCATGTGCAATAAAACCCTACCATTCATGAACCTATGTGCATGAAATGCTATGACATACTTACATGAGTGATGAGATATATTCCTATGACTAATGCAACATACTTGTATAGAATGTATGAACCTATCAAGTGCACAAAATTTATCAACTTGAAATACAATGCATGTGTTGTATTAGCCTAATGATGTTGACACTACCTTAAAATATGTGATAAAATAGAGTGCATGCACCACCTATTAAAATGTGCATATGCATTTATCAACCTGTGCATAAAATGGGATGCATGTACTATCCATTAATATGAATGGGATCAATGCATGTATTATCTTATTATGATATGCATGAGATAAGATGCATGTATTATCTATAAGGATGCATGGGATGACGTGTATATATTACCTCATTATTTTTTTCTCTTTTTTTTCAAACATGTTAAAAATGTATGCAAAAGATCAAATGAAAATGTGAAAGATTAAAAATAATTTTTTCTTGTTGATGACTACCCTATAATGCTTATATGATGCAAGCAACAAAATCAAAGAAAATAAAATGATTCAATAATTCAAAACAAATAAATAATATAACAAGCATACAACAAAATAATATAATGTATATAGTGTCATAATTTTTGGTAATTTTCTCGAGAAGGAGGGCATGGTTCTATCCTAGGCTGGCTCCTTAGGGTTCATGATATGCTGGGTTAGGATTTATACATCTAAAGGTTCCCAAACTATTTTCTCACATCATCGTCTGTTAGAGACTAGTAAGGCTTCTCAATTCTCACCCATTGTAGGTTACTAACGGAAATGGTTCAATCTGAGTGAAAGTATTTTGCTAGCAAATGTAGAAGTTATCACCTCACGAGAGCATAATTACTTCACTTCCTCATAAAAGGGATGAAGCCCAGGTCTAGAGCCCATGCATGTAAGTGTATATGTAGAGTGTGTACAAAATAACATATTAATCAAAATAATATAAATAAATCATAAGCACAAAACCAAAATAAAGTAATAACTAACATGCAATTTATTTTATCAAAATAAAGTACTAGCATGCAACTTATTAACTTATATTTTTTTATTATTATTTTTTATAAAAATGAAAAGAAATAAATTAAATATCAAATAAAACCAATTAAATCAAAAATTATAAATAGTGCATTATTAAAATTTTTGGCCTGACTCTCAAACCTCCCTAGTGGATCACCAAGCTATCGTAACGTAACGGTCCGAAGACTCAATTGTTAGACGTTAAAATTTAAATGGTCGTGAAAAACATGGGGAATTGCCACTAATCTTTTTTAGGGTGTGATTGGCCACCCAACAATTTTATCTTGTCAATAAGACAATAAAATAGGTTTAAAGCTTTATTAAAAGGAAAATTTTGGTATACGAAAATAGAATGGGTTTGGGAGTTGGTTACGTGTGGAAAAGGATTAGTACCCCCACAACGCCTACAAAATTGGTACCAATTAATTATGCACTAGTTGTAATTTTGGATAAAAATGGTTTTCTATATGAAATTTAATTATAATTCCCTTTGTTTGTAAGAAATATAATTAGTTAAAAAAATCTTCTATAGAGGACTATTAAGAAAATCTTCAAATTAAAGGAATATCCTCGAAGTCTCTGACATAAAAGAAAAATTCGAAGATAGTTTTTCCATTTGAGATTTATTATGACCTTCCTTTTAAAAATAATAAAATAACATTCTTTGTAACTAATAATTATTGATGACTCTCCAACTTCTAAGAAAAATACTAATCAATTATATTTCATAGAATGTTATTTTAATTTTATTTGTTTAAACCAAGAATTTTGAGAAAAAAAACTTTTTGTGTGGTAAAACAAAAATATAATAATATGATTAATATCAAACCAGCATAACCAAAACAAATATATATGTATGTATTATAAATGAAAACATATGCAAAATGATGATCAGGCATGATTAAAGAACCAAGATTTCAAATATAAAGAAACCACTTGGACCTTCCAACATCTAGGCAGAGTTTAGGTGCGAATTTTTATATTTAAAAATCTCATCCAATTATTATTAGTTAATTTAATAGATTTATTTTGAGTAGCGGAAATGTATGAAAATTCTCAATGAAATAAAACTTCCTAAATAGCCCAACATCTAGGCGGCATTCGAGAACAAATATTCATAAAAGGTTTCATGCAAATCCTTAAAAGCTTAAAATTTTAAGTAAACTTTTATGTGGTAAAAAAAAAAATACAATAATATAATTAATATTAAACAATCATAACTAAACAAACATATATGTTTGCATTGTGAATGAAGACATTAACTTAAAACGAAACATATGCAAAAACGATGATTAAGTGAGAATTTAAGAACCGAAATTTCAAATATAAAGAAACCACATGAACTCTCCAACATCTAGATAAAGTTTGTGTACGAATATTATATTTAAAAAATCTCACCCAATTATTGGTATTATTGTATTTTTATAATAAGATTTTAACAAAATGAATTTATTTTTAAGCCATGGAAATGTATGAAAATTCTTAATGAAATAAAATTTTTCTAAATACCCCAATGTCTAAACGACATTCAGGAACAGATTACTTCATAAAAAGTTTTCATGTGAATCCTTATAAATTTAAAAAAGTTTGAGTTTTTAGGTAAGTTCAGGTTTGAATTTTAAGATTTTACAAACCTTTCTAAAAGTCTTCAACATCTAGGCAGACTTTCAAAACAAGCTCATTTCTACAAATTTTTTTTTTAAAATGGATTTTTATAGGCTTATTATTATTGCATAACTTTAAAATGCATGAAAAAAATAAACCAAACATAAATTTAAGCATGAAATATTGAATTAAGACATATATGAGAATCCAAACCATAAAAAATTTAACAATGCATAAAATTAACTTACAATTAAATTTAAACAATCATAAAAATTTGCATAAGTATAATTAAAATCAAACGCAAATAAAAAATAAACTTTATTGAAAACAAACTTTAAACCTTATATTTTATAATTTTATTTGTCACAATATTCCAAATAAAGAAAAAACATATGCATTATTCATGTCAAGATAAAAATAAACTCCAATAGTATGACCCATGGTCCCTATGACTTGGCTTCTTCATACATGATCCTATGCATACTTTAAAAAAAAAATAACATTTTTTCATTGTCAACTTATGCAATATAATTGGAACAAGGCAAATGTAAGTAAAAAATGAAGGCCCTACATCTTGGCTTCTTCATGCATGTTCATTTTTCCCTTTTCACTCTTTTTTCTTTTTGTTTGTCAAAAATGATACACATGCCAGAAATCCTAGGTAGAAGAAAAATCCACGAATGGAAAAGAAACCAATATATTTTGAATAAAAAAACCATGTATGAAAGTGAAACTTTGAGCTTCCAGAATCCATTGTTAACAACAGCTATGAAACAATAAGTTTTTGATGAAATCTCATGCAAGCAAAATGGAAAGAAGTAAGCAAAACTCATCTCAAACCAAGAAAATGTCAAACAAACAAACAAGCCTCATACAACAAGTGACAAAACTAGTTTGGAAACAAACCCCCTTTTTTCAGTCTTTGAAACTTTTGTAAACCCTTTTTGTATGCTTGATAAGTAGTTTTCAGTTCCAGAAGAAAAATGGACTCCCTTTCATCACATATTAAATAATTAAAAACTAAAATAATGAGCTTTAATTCTCTATGTACAGTAAATTACAACAAAACTGAAACCTTTTCATCCAAAAATGAATCATGCACTGAATGAAATGACAATAGCATGTAAAGAAGCCAAGCTAATCAACAAAAAAAATGGGCAGCTTGCAATACACGTGAACCTTATCCTATCTATGGCATATTTTCAGTTTCTCACTCTTTATGCAATCCCAAATATAAAAGCTATTTTTCATACACTGGTTGAGTAAGCAAAGTCATGCAAAAAAGTTAAGTAAAACAAACATAAAAAGGGATCAACAAGCCACGTGAATTTTGCTTTATATAGGACCTATTTTCAATTTTCCCTTCTATAGCAAAAACCAGACAAAATGAAATCACACATAGCAAAAAGAGGCCAAAAAGAAATAGAAAGCTTGAAACTTTATGACTTGAATAAGTCATCCACATGAAACAAAGAAATGGGAAAGAAAGAAAACTTAAACTTTTAAACCCTTTCTTCCTCCTCCCGCACTTATCTTCTTACTTTGAAAGCCATTTCTGTTAAAGCTTTTTTCCACACCAAAATAGGAGGAGTTGTACATAAAAAAGAAAACTCCAAACCGGGCATGCCCATGGAAGGTTAGGCAGCACAGATTGGTTACTAATTTCCTTTTCTTTATTTGTTTTAGCTTAAGCTAACTAAAGGTTAACTATAAAGTATGGAAAAGCAAGGGCTTTAAAGAAGCAAAGCTATGGAGGAATGATTTAAGGGGTGAGCTAACTACTACTGCCATTAGAAAAGGCAACAGTTGTTTGGCAATGCCAGCAAGAAAAGGATGAAATTTTAACCATTTTTGCAAGCAAAGCAATAGAACACGTAGAACTCAAACTTCATCCATATTTACACCAAAGTCAAAGTATTAAAAAAACAATTAAGAACACTTTGCAGAAGATATCATGATAGATGCAAGAATGGTGTAAAAAAAGAGATGCAAATAGCAGCATATGCCCTTTTATGGGCTTTCACCTTTAAACTTTTTTTTTTTAGCTTTCCACTTTTTTTTATGTGTTTTCTCTCCTTTTTTTTTTTTTTTCAAATGCCTTTCCTTCCTTCTCCCTTGTTCCAGCAGCTTTCTTTCGACCTATACATAATTGGCCAAGCCTCCAAGATCAGGATCTTAATCTTGATCAATAAGGGCCCTCGGATGAAATCTGATCCAAGGGCTAAAGTTTCTCTTTTTCTATTTTTTTCAAAGAGCCACCTTTGGCCCTTGGATCAAGAGGTAGCAAAAGATCCAATGTCCTACACTGAACACTACAAAGGTTAAATTTTTATGCCCCTCAAACTGATGAAAAAGCCATTTTACCACTATTGCAAATTTTTGGTATTTATGGTTATTTTCTTAAAAATCAATGTTCCCATGGCCATTTTTAGGATTTTTAAGTGCCAAAAATCATAAAATATTATGAAATTAAGATTTAAAAATTTGAGTTCGAGAATGCCAAATTATGAAAATACCCTTATAAAGGTATTTTGGTAATTTTACCTTTCTTGGGGTACCGTTGTGATTTTAAGGGCACCAAAAAATATGAAATATTACAAAACTAGGATATAAAAAGTTTCACAAAAATTCAAGCTTAAAAAGGTCAAATTAGAAAAATAACCCTTATAAGAGTATTTTAATAATTTTTTCATTCTCGGGGCACCATGAAAATCTTAGTGTTTTGAAAAAAAATTCCAAATTTGTTTTAAATCATATTGATTTCAATTAGGTTTTGAATTTTTAGAATTTATCCATGCTCTCATCCATTTTGTCAAGTTTTGTGGAATTTTGACTTGGTTTGATTGGATTTGACCTAAGTTGACTTTGAGTTTTTGAATAAGCGAATTTGTGAGCTCTTTATAAGTCGTAAATGGTCCTCTTAAATGGTCTGGGCCCATGTTTGTAAATGAGCCTCATATCATGTTGAAAAAATATCTTGGATAAACTTTGGTGTCTACAAATATGAAGCGTGTATTATGGGTTTGCAAATGGCTTTAGATAAGAGAATTAAGATGTTAAAAGTTTTTGAAGATTTGGCCTTGGTAATTTAATAGCTGAAAGGCAAATGTGAGACATGAGACCTGAATTTGGTTTTATACCAAAGTTATATCACCAAATTGATAGAACAGCTAGATATTTAAATTTAGCATGTTTTTCAAGAAAAAAAATTAGATAGCTAATGCTCTGACTACATTGGCAGTAATGTTCAACATGAATGCAAATGTGGAAATTCAACCCATTAAAGTATAGACCTTTGGGTTTCCATCATACTATGTAAGTGCAGAAGAAGTTGATGGCCAATCATGGTATTATGACATCATGCAGTATATCAAATATAAAAAAAAAAAAAAAAACTCTAGAGCATGCATCGAAAAATGATAAAAGGATTTTGAGGAGGATGACAATGGGATTTGTTCTTGATGGGGTAGTTCTATATAAAAAAAGCGGGGATCAAATATTGTTAACATGTGTAAACATTACGAAAGCAAGGAAAATGCTTGAAGAAGTTCTTAAAGGGGTATATGGGACACATGCAAATGGTTACATAATGGCCAAACAAGTAATAAGGGTGGGATACTACTGGTTTACATTAGAAAATGATTGTATCCACCATGCTAAGAGATGTTATAAAAGTTAGATTTATGCAAATAAGATTCATGTTCCTGTAGCATTGCATGTTCTAGCACCTCCATAGCCATTTTGTATGTAGGGAATGGATTTAAACCTATCACCCTGAACGCTTTAAGTAGGCATTGATTTATCTTTGTAGTGATTGATTATTTTATAAAGTGGTGGAAGCGATTTCTTATACTAGCATAATGCAATCGATTGTATTCAAATTTACAAAAAAAGAAATCATTTGTTGATATAAGATACCTAAGAGAATTATCTCTGATAATGTTAGTAACTTGAACAATAAGATGATGAAAAAAGTGTGCATACAATTCAAGATAAGCCATCATAATTCTGTACCTTATCAAACAAAAATGAATGGGGTAATAGAGGTTGCCAATAAAAATGTTAAAAAATAATGGAAAAGATGACTAATACTTATAAAGACTAGCATGAAAATTTGCCTTTCGCTTTACTCACAAATAGAATATCAATTCGTACTTCCCCTATAGCTACCTATTTTTCATTAATGTATGGAATGGAAGTTATTTTATCAATTGAGGTGAAAATTCTTTTTTTGAGAATTTTGATGGAAATATAATTAGTGAAAAAGGAATGGGTTCGTAATCATTATGAGTAGTTGAACCTTATTGAAGAGAACAAACTCACAACACTTTGTAATGGTCAAATTTATTAGAAAAGAATGATACGAGCACATGATAAAAATATATGAGCTAGGCATTTTTATGAAGGGTAATTGGTTGTGAAAAGGATATTGCCAAGTCAACATAATAAATGAGGGAAATCGACACCAAATTGGGAAGGCCCATATGTGGTAAAGAAAGCTTTTATAGAAGAAGCCCTGATTCTAGCTGAAATGGATGAAAACAAGTTGCCAATCTTATGAATTCAAATACTATCAAGAATATTTTGCATAAAAAAATAAAATATATATAAAAAATACCTAGATTGAAACAAAAATGACAATTTGGTTCAATAAAGGGATACGTAAGTTGAAAACTTGAAGGAGCAACTTAGGTATAATGAGGAAGTTAGGTAGATGTTTGAGTTGTAAACTTGAAAGGGATTGGGTTACTAAGAAATAGCATCATGATTCATTTCAAGGCAGTGAAAGACAAGTCATCAATTTTGAATTAAAGGGCATAGTCATGGTTGATGAGTTCAGATTGATCAAGGCCATCAATAGGATGGGTTTTTTGAAATATCAACTGTCCAAGTCCATCTTAATTTTCAATATTTGAAAAAATAAAACCTTATCCTTGATATTGTTGATTGCACTAAAATTTTAGTATTTTCATACTCACTTTTAGTGCAATTTTTCTTATATTTTGAATTATTCCTTGCAAATTGTGGCAAAAATACTCCTACATACACAATTGTCTCATGTATAGGTAAAAATGTAGAAAATGAGGAATTTTGGACAATTTGGATGTATTTTTTAGGAATTATGGTGGAAAAGACTAGCAAAGGCCATCACTAGTGTCATTAAGCTACATTGCTTGTTAAAGGAGTTTCTTGATATTTACTTTTATGATTTTTTTAACATTATTTCTAGAATTGTTCTAGTGATTTTATATTAAATTTTTTCATGTAATGACTTGCATTTTGCAATAAAAATGAAAACATAAATGCATGCAAGAGGTGCAACAAGGAAAAGAAGAAAATGTGTACTTGTGGTGTGGAATGAACTTACATGTACATGTGCATTTGGCGCCACTTCTTAAAGAGTCAAATAAGGCAATGAGGAGCTACTGACTTGGCATTTTGGAGAGCTTTCATTGGCCATAACGTAGACTTTTTGGGGTGGCAAAACTCAAGAGGAATAATAGCTTATGGTGCCAAACAACTTGCACTAGCCTCTAAACCATGCAACAAGAAGAATGAGGGATTTAGAAGACCCCTTATTTTACATATTTTAGAGAGATTTTTTGAGGTTGAAGGCACCATTCACCTGCCTATAAATAGAAAGAGAGATGGTGATTTTGGGAGACTTTAGATTATGATTTACATTTTTTGTTTCTTTAATTTTCTGCACTTTACTTTTCTACATTTCATTTTCTTGCATTTTCTTACTTAGAAAACAACTTTTAATTCCAATTTTTCCAATTGATTCTTGTTGTAATTTTCACTTTCGTGAAGTGTGTTTCAATGTTCTTTAAGATTTTCATAATGAAACTTGCAAAGTATTACTTTTTCTTACTTAAATTCCTTTGATTTCTCATTGAGCTCAAATCTGGATTTGAATTTATGCACCTGACCTCTTTATAAGTTTTTAATCAAAACTCCTTGATTTCTTGCTTGTTTTTACTCTTTTTTTTTTCATAGTTTTGTAACTCATTAGGCTACAATCTAATAAAATTTCAGCGTTAAATTCATTCCCAATCGTTTTAGTTAATTTTTGCAATTTGCAGTTGAAATCCTAGAGGCAATGCAGTCCATAGTTGAAAACAAGTTGAATCTTCGATCTTCTCTCCTCTAGGTGATTTGCTTGCTTCTCTTAAACCTTGTACTCTTATATTTATATGTTTTCTTGCTTACTTTCATTTTATTGCAATTTAATTCATGTATTTGGTAGCTATTTGGATGTGTTTTGATGATAGTACTGTGTTTTTCTCTATTTTGAGTAAATCTTGATATGCTAGTTCATTGAGCTAGTTTCATTACATTTTGCTGCAATTTTCTTGTTAGATTTTGTAGCAAACTTGTTGATTAATTGTTCCTTAGCTTAGTTCAAGTTCATTTTCATTATAAGATTCTAGATCTAATTTTTTCTCTCATTAACTTAGTGAGTTTCAATTGAATTTTAATTTTTGTTTTAGTTATTTGTAGTTGATGCTTGCATTTTCTTGCATTTTTTGTTCTCCAAATCAGTTTTCCTTCTAGTTCCTTAATTAATCTTTTCATTTGCAACTTATGACCACTTGTTTTGCATCATTTAGATCTAGAATAGTTGATTCAAGTTTGATTTATAAGATTAGTTACTAGTTTCGGTTTTGGTATTCTTTCACCACATTGTGTGATTTTTCTTCAACTCTTTCTTTTCAAATTCATTTATCTTAATGTTCTTTGATTGATTTTTACATTTTATATCATTCATGCATTTATTATCCTTGTTCATTTTTTTGTTTACTTAGCCTTACATTTTTTATGCTTTATTTTTTTTTTCATAGTTAGATTTTATATTCATTTAGTGATTTAAGCCAACTATAGAAGGGTAGGGTGATAATAGATACGTAGCCTAGATATTTCTTTACCTAATCTCTGTGGGATGATATTCTGATTGAAAGATCACTATTATTACTTGTACTGCCTGTGTATTTGCATATTTATCCAATCCATTGTTTCAATTGTTCGCTTTCTTTTTTAAGCCAAAGATTGTATATTTCTTTTCAATACCTTGTAAATCAAACCTTTCCTAAGCTGAAATGAAAACTCTTTATTTTCTTCAGTCAAACTTTTGTTGTTTATCTCTTAATTGAAAATACATTGTATTTTGGCATGATATTATTGGTAATGATTGATAACGCTTATAGTAAAGCTTAATATTGCTCAAGGGAGGTTTAAGAATAATGGAAATAAACAAATAGAAAATTGAGGTTGAAAAGAAAAAAGAAGAAAAAAATGATGACTGAAAAAGATATAAAGAAAAGAAAATATTAGGTAAAATGAGAAACAAAGATTGCATTAATAGGAAATGATACATGGGAAGGAAGAAAGCTTAAAAGGAAGCAAAAAAATGTCCAATAGAAATGAAAATAAAAAAATGAAAATGGAATGAAGAATAAAAATGAAAAAAAAATGATGAAATGAGAAATGATGAGAAAAAAAGGTAAAAGATGTCTTCAGTAGGTAATAACAGTCCATCATTTGACAGATCAAAAGGAAAAGAGGAAATAAAGGGTGAAGAAAAGGACATTTTCATATCAAGGAAAAAGGTTTCAATTAGTTGAGAACTTACCCAGAACAAAGAGCTTGAAAACCAATTGTGGTAATAAAAACCTTGTTACCATAATTATGAGCATGTAGTGTGAACAAAATGCTTAAACCACATGCATAATAAAGCATGATTCTAAAAAATTCAAATGTGTCATTTAGGGGACGAACACATTTCTATAAAAACCAGAAGGAAGAAAACAATTTTTAGAGGAAAAAAGTCCCTTGTAAGGATTTCAGGTGCAACTAACAAACTATTTGGATATGAGATTTTAAAATTTCAAAGCCTCTGATTAGGAGCATTTTAGAAATGAGATTTCTAAAGTTTCAAAACCTCTATATAAGAGAAGCTTTTCAGAGATAAAATTTTTAAAGTTTCAAAGCTTTTGTTTAAGAGGAGTTTTTTTTCAAAGTTGAGATTTTTAAAGTTTCAAAGTCTCCATTTAGGAAAAGCTTTTCAAAGTTGAGATTTTAAACTTTCAAAACCTTTGTTTAGGAGAAGCTTTTTTCAAAATTGAGATTTTTTAAAATTTCAAAGTGTATGTTCAAAAGAAGCTTTTCAAAATTGAGATTTTTAAAAACTTCTTATAATTTTCACAAAAAAAAAAAACAACAAACCAAGAAAAACAAAAAAAAACAACAAAACAAAAAAAAAACACAACAAACAAAAAAACAAAAAAAAGAACCTTCAAGCTTTAGTCCCAAACAAAATTGATGTCTTTGTCTTTGTATTATTTCTAATTCTCATAAATATGTAAAGAAAGCAGCTATATACACCTAATTTTTTTCGGATATATTCTAGTCAGTTGTGATGCTTTTTAAGTCAAGCCCAATTTATGTCCATCATTTCCATAAGATTGATCAATTTTTAAAACTGAATTTTGGATTAAATTGACTCGAGTGCCCTATGGTCAAACACAGTCAAACACGATCAAACAAAATCAAATTAGGTTAAAATTGATCAAACTTGGTCGAACTTAAGTCAACCTTTGGATTTTATAACGAAACAGGACTATTAAAGCTTCGGATTAATAAAATTATGATTTGGATTCTTGAGATTTTTTATCGCACCTCATGAAGGTAAAATTACCAAAATGCCTTTTAGGAGCATTTTCGTAATTTGGCCTTCTCGAGGTCATTTTTTCATGATAAGCTCCAAATCGTGTTTTGATTTTATTTTCATGAATTTTGATGCATTGAAAACTTTGATCGCACCTCGAAAAAGTTAAAATTAGCAAAATACCTTTTAGGGGCATTTTCGTAATTTAGTCCTCTCAAGATCAATTTTTTACGAAAAGCTCCAGATTATGTTTTGATATTATTTCATGAATCTTGATGCATTGAAAACCCTAATCGTACCTCGAAAAGGTTCAAATTATTGAATGCCTTTTGAGGGTATTTTTGTAATTTGACCTTCTCAATATCAATTTTTTACAATAAGCTCCATATCACAATTAAACATTATTTTATAATTTTTGGTGCATTAAGATCATGTGAATAAAAAGTTGATCATAAGCTTTTAAGAAAAATCATGAAAAAGGTTAAGAGTACTATAAGGGTAAAATGGTTTTTCTCATTAAAATAGCAACACCAAAAGCCAAGTTTTACACGTGTTCCTTTAGAGCTATTGATCTTGTAAAGGTTTAAGTTCTAGGTTCATGATTGATTGATTGCTTGATTACTAAGCTTGAAGGGAAAAGTGAGAATTATTTTAGCTTTTGGATGGAGCTTGATCAAATGGCTAAAAGATGAGGATTTGACCTTTAAATAAATCATAAAAGACAAGGAATAAGATGAGGTAGCAACCAGGTAACATGAAAAGTAATAAAAAAAAAGGAAAAAAAAAGGGAAATATTAGAGAAAGCTTGAAAGGTATAATTTCTTCTCACTTTCATGCATTTTCATGCAAGCTTTGATACTTATTCATGTAGTTTTCTATTGTCCTTCAAGTGTTTGTTTAGAATCTTAATAATGGATACATAGTCAATCTACTTGGCTAACATAAGAAATGTTTCCAAATGGCCATATGAGTTCTAATTCTAGCTTTATTCAAGGCTTGGCCAAACCTTAGACCCATCCTTGACTTTTGGTATTTTGTTTCCTTTTTGTCAAGTTTTTGCATGCATAGTTACTTCATGAAGTGTTTGTGAAATTACCTTAATGCTTTTCTATTTATTTATATTTCATGCATCAAATGTTCATATTTAGCATTAATACTATGTTTAATTATTTTGTCAAATGCATGACTCATGAACATAAACCTCAAACCAAACCCTTAAACACCAAACCAAAACCCTTAAACCCTAACCAAACCATCAAACTCTAAACTTAATCCTTAAACCTCGAACCAAACCCTTGAACCCCAAAATAAACCCTTAAACCCTAAGACAAACCCTTAAACCTTAATCAAATCCTTAAACCCTAAACAAAAACCCCTAAACACTAAGCCAATACATTAAACCCCAAAACAAACCCTTAAACCCTAAGCCAAACCCTTAAACCTTAAATAAAACCTCTTAGACCCCAAACTAAACTAAAACCCTTAAACCCCAAATCAAAACCTAAATCAAAACCTTAAACCCCAAACCAAAACCTAAATCAAATCCTAAATCCCAAACTAAACACTCAAACGTCAAATTGAAACCCTTAAACCCTAAACCAAACCCTCAAACCCCAAACCAAACCTTTAAAACCTAAACCAAGCCTTTAAACCTTAAACCAAGCCCTTAAACCCTAAACCAAACCTAAAACCCAAACCAAACCTAGATTGAACCCAAACCCCTAAACCAAACCCTAAGCTGAATCCTGAAATCTAAGCCAAGCCCCAAACCTAAACTAAACCCAAAATTAAACCTAAAACCTAACATAATCTAACCAAACCCTAAACCAAACCCCAAACCCTAAACCAAATGCTAAACTAAACCCCAAAATAAAACCTAAACCCTAACCTAAGTCCCAAATCTTAATCAAACCCTTGACCCTAAATTAAACCCTAAACCAAACCTTAAAACCCTAAAAGCCTACCCTAGACCCATTCTCATGTAATTGCATTTCATTTTAATAAATTGTTACATGCATTAGCATTCTTGAATTGTTATCCATGCATTTATATTTGTCATTTACATTTTAATTGTCATGCATATATTATGTATTATTATGTTCATGCATATCATTTATATCTTTTATGAATAAAGTATTTTAAGAAAATATTTAAAAAAAAAAGAGAAAATAAAATAAGGTAATGTTTCAAGTAAAAATAATTCTTAAGATCTGGCCTAAATATGGGGGAATTTTCAATAATTATCATTAACAAGAAGTATTATCTTGGTTTTTGTAGGGCATTATGAAAGCTCCTAAAGTAAAAGGATATTTTTGGAATTCCACCAAATATAGGGGAATGAAGGAGATGTTTAAATACTTAGGATTTTTCATCTTGATCCAAAATAATTAGTTTTATTTTTAAGAATTCAAAAATAAAATAATTTCTTTTCAAAATACAAAACTCAATAATTATTTGATTTTAAGAAACAATTTAGGAAGGAATAAATAAAATTTAAGGAATTAATTTGCAAACATTAAAGTTAGGACCATTTTTACAAAAATTCAAGGATAATATGCAATCAATTGGTACAATCTTTTATAGGCACTATGGGTGTGCTAATCATTTCCTACACGAAACCAGACTCCTAAAGCCAACTTTGTTTTTAAATACCAAAGTATCTTTTTAATAAGCTCTAAACTCATTTTATTATTTTATTAAAATGATAAACTTTTTAGGTGACCAATCACACCTTCATAAAAGATTAGTGGTGACTTCTTTGGTTTTGAGATTTTTAAAATGTTTTTTTTTATGTCAAGCAGTTGGGTTCCTGGACCTGCATTTTGTGACGGTACTTTGGCTGCTCTATTGTTGATGATATCATATAAGCAGTTGTAGACATTGACCTATTGTTTAAGAAAAAAACATGTTGTCATATCAATTCGAGTGAAGAATTTAAATAAGGCCACATTCTAATTAAGTAGGTTTGATATGCACTGTTGTTTTCCTAGTAAGGCACCTACTATGGAAGGTGACATACTACTAAATTTCAAAGTCCTCGTAACAATAATGAAAGAGCTCATTTCAAATATTTAATATGCCTTAACAATGGGTAGTCTAATCTATGCTTAAGTTTATAAACATTCTGGTGTTTTATATGCTGTAGGTGTACTTCGGAGACACTTGAGCAATCTTGTGTTTAGACATTAGCAATCCAACATCTTAGATTTAGTCGGATATTGCATGCTATGTGAAGCAAATTTCATTAGTATTAGCTAGATTAGTTATTTCTTAGAAAGTGTAAAATGAACACTTACAACATTCTCACTAATGGAAATGCAACATATAGCATAATGTGAAGGTACATGTCAAATTGCTGGCTGTAAAATCTTGTCTCAGGGTTGGGTTTTATGGTTTCAATTTCAAGGTCACTAAGGATGTTTCATGGTATACCTACAATAATAACTTTCTCTCAAATACTAGGAGTTCCTCATACTTCGAGTAAATAGATATCATCATTTAGTTTATTAGAAAGAAAGTAATGATATCCCTTGTTGGTGTATATTTTAAAGCACATAGTCTACAAAGCTCATTTTGGTATAACCACTAATTAATTTTGGCTGCTAAAGTGTTTTGACAACAAGCACTTATTCAATGGTTATAAAGCCTTTTATTACATTAAATTAGTGGAGCTCTGTGTAATAAAATCAGTTGCAACTATGATAATGGATTCCTATATGCCATATGTCTATTCTGTTTGCAAGCATTCTGTTGAATATAGCATTCTATTGAATGAGATATTTAGGATTAGTCTCATGTTCTTTTTTTGAAACAATGCATCATTTAGTTTAGATGCAAAAACCTCATGGAAATGGATATTGATTTTGTTTTTATATCATTTCCAGTTCACACTATCATATTACACTTTCTAAAGTGTCTATGAGTCTATATACACATACCGATACGGTGCATTATGAGGCTCATAAATGCTTGCTATTGTTGGTAAGTATTCATAAGCTTATGTGCATGTACCTTGTTGATATAATGCATTTTAAGGCTTAGAAATACTTTCTGATTCTATAGGACATGTAAGTCTGAACATTTGTATGCTGTCGATACAATGTATTCCAAGGCTTATAAATGATCATTTTGTTGTATGATGATTGAGGTATATACTCATATTAACATTGTCTATTTATGGCCATTCTATTAATCTTGATTTAGGTTTAATGACTTGTATTGTCCAAGTGAGAGGTTGTTATATTTATCTCATATTGGTGGACTAACAAAGTCATTATACACTGGATTATTTTAATTGATGTTAATTAATGAGTGATTATTATGGTACCATGTTGTAACATACTTAGATTAGTAGTATGGTTTTTGTTAAATATGTTCCCGATTTAATTTTTTTTAAACATATAATAGGTAGATCAATTTTGACTAACATATTAAATGAGGTTCTTACTATCACTTTTATATATATAAGGTCTACTTATTAGGCTTCAAAACTTCAGCTTTAAAGCAAAAAATAGTTCTTTCTCCCATTCTTATTTATAGGTCATCATTCGAAACCTAGAAGGTGTCATCTAGGGATTTAAATGGTAGCGGCAGTCACGTTTTCGTTCGCATCACATCTATTACGTTTTCGGATATAACGGAGACTATTGCAGTCATCAAGGTCATTGTGATCGTGAATATTTTTTAATTTTGCACAATTTGTTATAAAATATAATAATTATAATTATAATAATAATAACTCTTATTTAATTATTTTTAAAATAGTTTATCATACTATATTTTTTATTTTCTAAAAAAAATTATTCACAATTTTAGTTAGATTATAATAAAACATTCATATTTGGTTTAGTAACAAAATTTTTGCTTGAGCCAAGTTCATATTCAATATTAATTCTAGACAAATCAAGATATTAACAAAACATAATATATTAAATAACAAGCATCTATATTTAATAAAATTAAAAAATTAAAAATATAATAATTTTAAATTCTATCAACTATAACTATTGATATATATTTCAAATTTTCCCTCATGGTAGAATGACAAAGAGGATCAAATTCTCTATTTTCATTTTGAGAGTTAAGTTAACTCTATCCTTATCCCTATGGCCTTTGTTCTTGATGCATTTGAGGTGGAAGATATATTTGAAGATGATACATTTGTGGTGGGGGTACATTTGTGGTAAATGATATGTTGGATTATAGGGTCCAGTGGTCTCCCTTAGGGACTCAGATGTCGATTCATCTGGGTGAGGTATCCTATGGTGAATCAAATTTAGGTGTATGGCAACCCAACTTATTGAGGCCCAATGAGTGAGGTATCCCATGAAGGCTTTACGAAGCCTTTTATGTCTACCTGTCGCTTAGTACGGGGCTCTGCGCTACCAAAAGAGAATAAAAAAATAGAGTTGTGCCTTCACTATCAGCTATAGCTTTTGGTGTAGTGGTAAGCGTTGATCCTGAAAACCGGTATCAGAGCAAAGTTACAGGTTCGAGTCCCCTAGGTGTCACTGGGGGGAAGATTGTTGGATTATGGGGTCCAGCGATCTCTCTTAGTGACTCGTTATGTCGATTCATCTGGGTGAGGTATCCTATGGTGAATCAAATTCCAGTGTATGGCAATCCAACCTGTCGAGGCCCAATGGGTGAGGTATCCTATGAAGGCTTTGCGAAGCCCTTTATGTCCTCCTGTCACTTAGTACGGGGCTCTACGCTACCAAAAAAGAATAAGAAAATAGAGTTACACCTTTACTGTCAGCTATAGCTTTTGGTGTAGTGGTAAATGCTTGATCATTGTTAGCCTTAAATTGAACCTTATTTTGAAATGAAAAAACATTAAAGCTAAATAAACTTGATCAAGATTTTGAAAAAGACTTATTTAGTACATGTTCTTAAGTTTTATATTTTGGTACTAAATAAATAATATGATTTTCAAAGCTTAAACAAACCTTTCTTCATTTTGATATTTCTCAAACCAAATCTATCTTTAAAGATTATTTATTTGAGCTTAAATAAAAGTCCAATTGTTAATTTTAAAGTGAACTTATTCATTTTGGACTTAATACAATTTTAATAATATTGGTTTTGAGAAATAGATTAACTTAAGAAAGTTGTTTTACAAGAACAAAGTTTTCCAACATTGAACTTGTTTTATTTTTCTGTATTAATTCACAAAGTTTTAATATTTGAATTTTATATGGTTGGAAAGCTCTTTGAGTGTACTTTCTAATGGATTAAACAAAATTAAAATCCAAATTTCTAAAAAAATATTTTGAATTTTTACTAGACACTATATAGTTGTCAGAAAAACTGCATAAGGGATAATTTTGAAAATTCACTATAATTCGTACTCAATGAATTAGGTGATGAATTTTAAATGGATAGAAAGCCTTTTAAGTCTAGTTTCTAAATCTTCAAACGATTTGTGATTTGGATTGATATAACTCAAGATATAATCAAATTATTGAGTAGAGTACAAAATAGAAGATAACCACCCAGCCACTAATAGGATTGATCCCCTCATGGAAGGGATCGATCGGGTCATGATTTTCAAGTGAAAAATAGTTCAAAACAAGAACCAATCGATCCCCTCAAGCAAGGGATCGATCAGTTCTGGGTGAAAACACTCCAACAGCTACTTTTTGGTACTTCCAATGGCTATTTTCTTCTCCCAAACACTTCCAATGGCTACCTTTTCAATTTTTCTATAAATTGGACACTCCAACACACCAAGAAGATAGATGATCAAGAGAGTAAGAGCTAATAAGCCACATTTTCATTCTCTTAAAGAATTAAGAGTTTTTAGAGCTTCAAAATCCATATCTTTATATTTATTGTATCCAATTTTTATTTGTTGTTCATTCATCATTTTCTTGTACTTAAATTTAGCAGACACTTAGCCTTTGAGAGGTTGTTCTATTATTTGAAAAATTACCTTTAATATACAAAGGTGGAAGAGAACAAGATGTGAGGTATCCTCTTGAGAGCTTTGTGTGAGATTGGGTAAAATACTACAAAGGATAGAGGTTTTTATCTTAAGCCTTAGAAAGAAAAAGATAGGTTGTATTTTCAATTCAAGAATAGTGGATTGAAGCCTTAGTGTGGGCAACCAAGAAGAGAAGACATAGGTGCCTTATGAAAAAGGATCAAACCTTTATAAATCATTGTATTTGATTTCTCTATCCCTATCTCCTTACAATTTATTGTTGTTTATATTTGATTTTAGATTCATTAATTGTTATTGTTTGCATTATATTTTCATCAAAAGTGCTTATTGTTAATTTCCATTCAACTATATTGAAATCATTTTTTTGGGAAGAATTTGGAAAAATCCAATTCACCCTCCTCTTGGATCACCATCTAACCTATAAAGCTAACATGATACATTTAAGGTGAATGATACATTTGTGGTGGATAATAACTATATAAAGGTGGATAACCATGAAAAAGTTGAAAACTAAGTTATTTCGATAGATAGTAACGTCCTTGAGTACTAGTAGATGATTCACTATACTCAAAATTACTAAAATTTTATCTCTCACCTGAAGATGAAGAACCTCAGAAATATCATAATGGTGCTTCTTGGTTTTTCCTTTCGATTAAGCTGTATGTGCACTTTGACTCCCACTAGATTCAGCAAATGGATTTACTCCATATTCTGCCATGTTAATAAAAAGTTCACTAGTAGCAGCAAGGCCAAATTCTCCTCTAAGTGGGTTATAAGGTCGATTTACATCCATATTACCACTAAAATTTACACCATCACCATCCGCATCAGCATCACCGTCATCTAGACTTAAACCTCCACCATCATCACTCTGACTTGTTGTTGGACTTGAACTTGAATGAGACACATTCTTTTCTTGAGATTGACATGATTGTTCAACATTCATTTCATTATCAGAATTATCTGTAGGCAACCAATTAGAGTTTTGACCATCTAACAAAGGATTTTCTTTCTCTTGTAGCCATTCTGTTAGTAGATCATCATCTTTAAAAATATGGTCAAGGCTAAAAAGATTAAAACTATTATTTATCTTGTCAATGCTCATTTTTTTTTTATGTCTCATCCTTAGCCTCATGTTATAATGGGTATATACAAGTTTCTAAAGTTTTTCAAACTTCAATCTATTTCTTGCTTTGTTGTGAATATAACTAAATGTGCTCCAGTTACATTCACAATTTGTTGTAGATGTTGTTTGACTAAGCACTTTGATTGCTAGTTTTTATAATTCAAGAACACAAGTGCCATATATCATCCACCACTCAGCTGTATAAAATTATTTAAATTAAATTTGAATGTGCTACTCAATTAAATAATATAAATAAATTATAATTATTTAATTTACTAATTACCTGGATTCATTTGCTTTTAAGCTTTTTGTGTCTATGGGTACCAAATGTTTCATGTTTTTCTCGAAATAATAGCAACTACATCAATTGAAAATACAATAATAAATGAATAAATAAAAATAATTCTATTTTTAATACATAAAATAAATGTCAATGTTATAAAATAGTATGAAATACTAACCTGATTAATCATTCTAATTTGAGTATCTATATAAGGTTCTAATCTTTCAATAACTGCTCCTGTACTGTCTAATGTTTTTTTAAATACATTTTCAGAATACTCCACTCCAAATTGAAATTATGGATTTAGATAGTAACCTAAACATAATTCATAACAATATTATATTAAAGTAATAAAAAATAAATATATAAGCAATTTAAGCATAAAAAATAAACATATTCTTTTAAATATAATCTATATCTTGGTTTACTTACAAGCTGAAAGCAAGTCAGAATGCATGAAACTCCATCTATTATCAATAATCTTTTCATATTCAGCAAAATAACGATAATTTTGCTGAATTGTTTGTTTAGCTCTATCCATCACCTCGTAAATAAATCCCATTATTGGTTTTTCATCACCAATAACAAAGCGCAACACTTTTACTAAAGGCTCATAAACTTTTATTATATCACTTACTTTTTTTCAAAAATCTTTTCCCAAAATAATTTTTTTGACTTCATAAGCAGACCCTAATTTTTGTTGTCCTCATTTTAATTCTTTAAATTCTTATATATTCAACAATAAATTTTTAGAGTAATATATTTTAAATTAATATTTTAAACAATGATATAATAAAAAGATGCTAGATTTAAATATTTATACTAATTACTAAGTACTAACTTTTAAATTGAACATCTCTCTCAAATCTTGCTTTTGCCTTCTTATTTTTTCTAACTATATGAAATGAGTGGCAAATTAGGTAAATGTAGGACGAAGTATTTGCTTTCTTTGTGTATATATCAACTAACAATCCAAATGTGATTGTATATAAAAAAAGTCACTTTTTTTTACATCATCCAAAACCTTTTCCACATTTTTTTCCTTGCCAATATCATCAAGGCACAAGTCCAAACAATGAGCTAAACATGCTGTCCAATACAAATATTGTCTCTTCTCCATTAGTATTTTTCTTGCAGCCTTAAGCATTGCCTCATTATCAGTGACTGTTTGAACAATGAATTTTTCTCCAATTTCTTTCATAACTTCATCCAATAATCTGTAGTAGAAGTTTGCATCTCTACTATGAACACTTGAGATATCTATAGATTTCTAAAAAATGTCCTTTTACTACAGTAAACAAGAAAATTAATGACATGCATTTGATTCAAATTGTTGATCCAACCATCACACATCAAAGTGACACCCAATTCATCCCAATGAGCTTTTAATCCATTAACCCATTCATGAATTTATTGATACTTAGACTCTAAATACACATTTGAGACCTTATAAGGTATTGGAAGTTTCATATGTTGGCCAATTTCTGTTGCCACAGAAATCAAATTATGCAATCATGAAAAGTTTGCTAACTGAAAAAGAAGTCGATCATATATAAAAAATTTTGATACTGATTCACCCATATTCTTTCTTAATGTCTTTAAAAATGAATCACTTATTTTTTGTTGCTTTAAACTCTTACTTCTAACTAATTTAGGTATAGCCCCTCTTAATGAAAATTCAGACTCACTTGGAGTTGATTTCTTTTTTTTTTTCTCAAAATATTCAGTAATTGAGCCATGAGAGTTTTGTCTCTCTTCATGTATGTTACTCCAATCACCAGTTCTTTTTCTGAATTCTTGTCTTCTGTGCCACTCATATTGTGATTGGATACTATCTTACATGGCTTATCTAGTAGCGATGTCTTCATAAATAAAACTTTCATAGTCATAGTCTTCTCCTCTTAATTGTGATAAAAATTCATCTTTTCTCTTTTTGTTCTTAATTTTCTTTGATTTGCTTTCTTGAAAAAGTTTCATTATACTTTCTCTTACTAAACCTATTAATAATATAGTTAATAAAAAGGGAAAAATTAGTTGCACATGCTTATGTAATTTTATAATTTTTATTGAGAAATTAACAATAATATTTTTAAAAGAATTATAAAAATATAACATACCAGTAACATTGGGACATGGTGCAACATTGCCAGTTTTATAAGCAATTTGCTCCTTGAAACGTGTTATTCCTCCTTTTACAACTTTATCGCAAAGTTTGCATAATCCTTTTATATTTGGCACACGTGTTCCAAAATGCCAACCTATATCATCACTTGGCGCACCCTCTACTCATTTGCTTAAGAACTCTTCATGTGGTGGCATGCTTGCTATTTTGTATGAAAACAAAATAAACTTATATCTAGAAATATTAATGTTACCTATTCCATCATTAAAAATTGAATCTACATTAAATTTTTTAATTTTTAGTTTTTAATCTTAAAAGTTATATATCGTAAAATGCTAAATTTATTAAGTAACTTAATCTTTTTTATATACTAATTGATGTAAAAAAATTTTTATCACAAATTACTTTCAATATATTATATAATAAATAGAATATTCAATAATTACACAAAAATAAAAATAAATTAATAAGAATTAATTTAATAGCAAAAGAATTGACAACAATATAAATACAAAAACAACAAAACAATTATTAAATTTCAAATATAAATTATAAATTAATAAATAACAAAATCAAAATATAACATTTAATTTTAATATTTTTCATCTAACTTGTACAAAAAATTTTATTAAAATTTTTCATCTAAAATCCATGTGTATATCGTATTAAATTATTAATCTCTCAATTTTTCAATTATAAATTCTCAATCCCTCTAACTAAATTTTATCTTAAAAAATTTTAAAAATTATAAATTTTTAAATTTATATTTTAATAAAATTAATTACAAAATTAAAAAACGTGGTGGCATGCTTGCTATTTTATATAAAAACAAAATAAACTTATATTTAGAAATATTAATGTTATTTATTCCATCATTAAAAATTGAATCTAAATTAAATTTTTTAATTTTTAATTTTTAATTTTAATTTTGAATCTTAAGAGTAATAGATCGTAAAACGTTAAATTTATTAAATAACTTAATCTTTTTGATATACTAATTGATGTAAAATATTTTTTATCACAAATTACTTTCAATATATTATATAATAAATAGAATATTCAATAATTACACAAAAATAAAAATAAATTAATAAGAATTAATTTAATAGCAAAAGAATTGACAACAATATAAATACCAAAATAACAAAAAAATTATTAAATTTCAAATATAAAATCATAAATTAATAAATAGCAAATCAAAATATAATATTTAATTTTAATTATTTTTCATCTAACTTATATAAAAAATTTTATTAAAATTTTTCATCTAAAATCCCTATATATTTCATATTAAATTATTAATCTCTTAATCTTTTCAATTATAAAATCTCAATCCCTCTAACTAAATTTTATCGAAAAAAATTTTTAAAATTACAAAATTTTAAATTTATATCTTAATAAAATTAATTATAAAATTAAATAAAAATCACCCACCCCCACCCCCACCCTATCTCCCAAGCACCCCACCCCACCCCCACCCACCACCCCATTTTAAGATAAGAATAAACACCCCCCTCCCCGATCTTTTTCAAACACGCCCCTAAATTTTCCTATGCTCCTTTTCAAGTTTTTTCATGGCGTCGATGGTCGATCCCTCAAATCAACTCAACCAATTTCCTTTTTTTTCTGCATCTCTCTCTTTCACATACCCTCATTTCTCTTATTAATATTATAACAAACACAAATATCAACATTATTTTACAAAAATTTTACAAAAAAAATAAGTAACTTAATTTTTCTTACCTTTTTTTATTTTGATTATTGATTGAGGATTTGAGGCTGATTTGAATTTGGGTAGTTACCGATTGAATGGTTAATAGTTGATGTTATTTTCTAAAGTCTTTTAGATAAATTTTGAAACTGATAAGAAAATATGAGAACGAGATTGAGTTATATTTTCTTTTGGCTTTTGTCTTTAGTTTTGCTTTTGCAATCTTCGTTGTTTTATTCTAATTTTTGAGAATCTTGACTGTTAAAACTTGAAAGCTTTTTTTATTATTATTATAATTTATGCTAACAAAAAAAATGGGATAACGACAATAACGGATCATTATTGTCGCTATTTCCCGTTACATCATTTTTTAGTGATCGTTACACACCGTTTTAAGTGTAATTAAATTTCTCAAACATTTTTTCCTTGATAGCAGTGACGGGTGGTGGCACTACCATAATTTTGCGATAGCTTTTCCGCTATAACACCGCTATTTGAATCCCTAGTGTCATCATGAAGCACAAAATAGGGCATCACTTTTATAGACCTTGATTAAGTGGGATTGAGCTTTCGTCCACATGCAGATCAATTTTAATTTTAGTTACAAATTGCATTAGTGACTTGTTGAGATTTTGAGCAAATCCAACATCGCTTTCATTGATGATTATCTTTTTTTTTTTAATCACACTTGCCTGCCTATATTTGTCCATCATTTTCTTTCTTATGATGTTGATTTAGGTTTTTATCTACTTTCAACTAACAGGACATCCCACTCAAGTTATTAATTTTTTCCACTTTCGCTAGTCATCTCTTATCACACAATTTTCTCAAGGCCAGGTGTTTAACACAAGATTTAGTACTAGTCTAAGTTCACTTTTATGTAAACTCCATTTTCTCTCATATGGTCTAGTTAAAAGTCAAAGATTACACCTTGCATTTTTCTTTATGAAAACAAAACTCATGTGATTGTTCATAGACTTTTATTGTCAAACTCATGGACCCATAGATGGGAAAAAGAAGCCAGCCACCCCACCAACAGCAGGCACACAGTCGAGAGATTCATGACATTTGCTTGGTTGTACCTTCAATCAAGAGGCAGAGACTCTTCAACATCAATAGCAATAAAGGAAAGGTGAGTTTGAATTTTTAGTAAAAACCAACTGTTGAGAGTTTGATTCTGCCGAATAAACTTACTGTGGATCCAGTCAATTCTAAAGTTAAGAATTAAATAATGCAAATTTTTTAATTTTTATTTTAAACTTTTTAGTAGTTTTTTGGCACTTACCCTTTATATTTATACAGCTGAAAAGAAACGGGTATAAGATCTTTTCAACTTATGGCCTCCAAGAGCCAAACACCATCAACATGTTAACTAATACAAACATTTTTAGGTTTATTTAGTTTTTAATTATAGAGTATTGGCAGCATAACGTGGATTGCCCGAAAGAAACATTCTTAAGAATTATTGTAGCCCCAAGTCAAGATTCTTTTCTGTTTATCCAGCCTGAAATGTTCCTCATTTCTCACCAAAACCCTTCTCTACTGAGTTCAAAATATTGACCTTTTTTTTTATGAGATTACATTTGTATGTAAAAATTACAATTACAATTAAATAATTTTTAATAACTATCATATAATGCATATATGAAAGAAATAAAAAAAATAAATCAAACAAAATTAATATAAAATTAGATTAATCTTACATAACTTAAAACCAATTAAATTATTGAGATACATGAAAATTGAATAAGAAATCACAAATTGGTACTAAAAATTGATTAAAAAAAATAGAATACAACCTCAAATAAAAAAAAAAGAATAAACTGTATAATTAAAATCGTTTTCTTTTGTACATATTAGGAAAAACTTGGGCATTAACGTTGCTCTTATCTTTTAACATTTTTTTTTTACTTTATTCATACTGTTTTCTTTCATTTTTTTTTTTTCTATTTAACCCACAGAGTGGATCTCACGAGGATATTGTCATTGTACACCAGGATATTATGTATTTCTAAAACTATTCTTTATCATTGTTATGTAATTAAATAAGATTTAAGAAATGAGATTTAAATCTTGAATTAGCATTTTCAAGAGGTTAATTCAAGAAGAAATTCAATTCTTGAAAACTCATTCTCAAATTTTTCCTATGTTAAATCTCATTAGACCATAACAAATGGAATTGATTTTTTTTTTATAAGAAATGGGTTCAAAATTGATTCTTTTTAATAAAAAATATATTTTTGAATAGAAAATGATATATTTTCTAAAACGATATAGAATTTTTATTTAATTTTATAAAATAATAAGATATTTTTTAAGTAATTTTTCAATATGATATAAACTTTTTATAATGATTTTGAATTTTTTGAATTTATTTTAATTTTTAAAAATTTATTTTCTATTTAAAAATATTTTTTTTACTAATAAATTATATTATTGTAAAAATAAATAAAAATATTTTAAATTATAGTATAGTGTAATATACATATATAGATATATATTAAATATAAAATTTTATTTTTTTCTTTTTTTACTTTAATTATTTTTATTTTTTTCTCTTTTGTTCCCTATTCTTTTCCCCCAATTAAAACGGGTCAAAAAGGGTTGACGAGAGCAAGATCTAGCCCAATCGATACCATGAGATTCCACGATGCAAAGGTCATTTCGGTACTAGTCAAACGTCGTGGCATTAGATGGGCTAGACCCGACTGATGAGGGTGAGAGAAAAAAAAAATACTTAGAAATTTTTTTTGAAGTTTTTTAGTGAACATTTAGCATCACATATCATCAACATGTGTATTAATTGGCATTTAATGTGAAAACAAATGATTTATCAGAGGAAATTATCAAAACTATATATATCTTGATAATTGAAGATTAATAAATTACTTTTAAGATCAGAACAATATTTGATCAAAATTTGTAGAATGTTTTTTACTCAAAAAAAGTTTTTAACTTTTCCACAAGTGAATACAAAAGTCAGACGCTCGTCACATCTCGTATCGTCAGTACGGCAAGGACAATTTACAGTCTCAGCGGCGCGTCTCAACACTGGCCAATACTCGGGACGACATGGCATGTAGTCAAAACACGTGGCTGGGTCGTGCATGCTGGCTGTCAACGGGAGCTATAGCGTTTTTCTTTGTAAAATCTTTTGCCTCTTATCGGCATGTGATGTGAAATCTTTTTCCAAATCATACCAAACCCTTATAGAAGCTTCTTAGAAGTCATGCTCAATTATCAATGCACTTATAATTTTTATTTTTTTGATAATGATACAGACTACAAAATAACGATTCGAATAATAATCAAAATTCAATATTTAAAAGTCCCAAATATTATATAAAAATATTGTTAACATTCATTTCATCTGTTAATAAAATCTTTCATTTTTGTTAATAATTAATTTGGGTGCACATTTGGTCTCTGTGGGCCCGACGAGCAATTAGGTAATAGTCACTTTTTTTTTCATTGTTTTTATTTATTTTGAGAAAGCTTCTCTTTCGTATTCAAACCAGCCATTATTTGGAGTTTGGTGTAGTCATTTTGAGAAATTTGAGATTAGCCAAGTGATTTGTACACACATAAACCAACAATGTTTCTTGATTTATATTTCCTTTTAAATTTATTAGGGGTTGAGTTTAGGGATAAACTAGAAATGTGACCCGCGCTAAACTGCGGAGCACTATTATGTCAAATATTTTTTTTTTTTGAAAAATACTTTGAATTAATTAATTAAAATAATAATATACATAATTTATTTTTAAAAATTAATCAAATTGAAAGAGGATCTCACACAAAATATATATAAATATATATACTTACTTATTTAACAAAAATAAAATAAAAAACTTAACTGAAATTATTAATTATTAAATAAAATTATAGTATAAAAATTATTCGTTTTCCTAATGTAAATTTTAAATACATAACATGTAAAATTTACTCTGAGAGTCGTACTCCTCAAACTTTTTTCTCTCTAATTTTTCCTTGATAGCCGAATGCTGTTATTGTATTTGAAAATGGGAGAGTGTGGGGCATTTCTTTAACTTTGTAAACTGCCATTACCTGCCTAAGGCAGTTTTGCGTTAAAACAAAACAAGCTAACTGCCTTTTGATAGTTGCTAGAGAATTGGGGTAGGGCCACCCATTATGGGCGAAACGATGCCCATTATTCTTACACAAATAAAAATGACATAAATCATCAAAGAAAATCAAAGAAGCAAGAAGGAATTCTACATGCAAAAAGAAAAAAAAAAGAAAAACCTACATGCAAATAGAAAAATGAAAAAAAAAATAACTCCAATAATGAAAAAAAAAAAAAAAATGCAACACAAAAAAAAAAACGTAAAAATGAAATCCAACAATAAAAATTAAAAAAAAAACTTGATGAATATTAAAGCAAGAAAACCCAATAAAACCTTAAAAAATAGCAAAAATAAGAAGAATCGGATCCAACTAAATTACCATAAATCTAAAAGGATATTATGCCAAAGCATTAGAACATAAATTACAATATATAAAATTTGTAGTTAATAATAATTTCATTTAAAAGAAATCATAAAATACCCAATTTTACGAATCCAAAAGGAATCTAATTGCTAAAGTTTCAAACAAAAACATTAATTATATCTTATTCAAAGTTCAATATTCAAACCAAAGCAATCCTGAATTTCATATTAAAAAAAAAAAAAACATGAAAAATCACCATTTTCGCAAAAAAAAAATGAAAATTATCACTTGATTTTTCAACATAGAAAACCTAAAAGAAAGTTTTTTAAAAATCCACTAAAATTCAACCTAGAAAATAAAAAATCCATTAAAATTCAATCTAAGCTTCAATAATCCTCTATATGGGGTGCAGTAATAATCAACAAATTCAATCCCAAATGTCAATAAATCAATTGATAATCAATGAACTCCCATAATCCCGTCCAAAGAAACAAAAAAGAACTATAAAAAGCCCATAATTCAAAAGCAAGAATTTGGGATTCTAAAATAAAATATCATGAAAGAGAACAATGAAGATAAAAGAAAGAAATACAGAAGAGGATATAAAAGACTAAGAGATTTAAGAAAAAATATAAGATTTACTGATTTTTTTTTATCTTACATTTTTTCAGATGCATTTTCTTTTTTAAATTCATTTCCCTTATTTTGTTCGCCTTTTCTCTTCTGTTTCTCATAAATCTCCTTTCAATAAATTTATTTAATATTTAAATTATCATGTTTTATTCCAATTACCACAATTAACCATCCAATCAATACAATGACCTATCTTACTTGTATAGAAATTAAGCTTCTATTAAGTTGGGGCTATATAATTTTAATACTTACCAGAGTAATGTTCATACTTTTTTTTAGTTATAAATCCTTTTTGTTAGATAAAATTGTAAGATTCAATAACTTAAAAAGGATGATACTTTATAAATTAATATAGACTGTGACATTTGATATAATGTTGGTGATGGGTATTAGCAATGTTCTATTGAAGATAATGAACTCTAGTTGAAGAAAGGATTTTTTTTTTTTAAGAAGAACTATGAAACTTATATCGATTTGTACTAAATCAATTGATATATTATTGTCTATGTATTTTTAACCTATGAAATACTTTTTGTTGGACAAAGCATAATCCTCAACTGATGAAAAAAAAAATGATACCTTGCATGTTGGTGTAAATCCCACATAGAGATGGCAATGAGTCAAGTTAGGAGGGATTTTTATTTATCACAACTTTGACTCAATTTTTAAAAGATTATATATGATATCTATCTAATCTAATATCAAGCTGTTATTTTTATATTCAACTCTGACCCAACACATATATGCATAATTTGTGTCTAACTCGAAACTAATTTAATGATTTCAATTTAATATTGTATTCATAATAATATTATTTTTTAAACTAAATTATATCTTAATTATATATAAATATAATATTTTTATTAAATTAATATTTTAAATTAAAATATTAAATAATAATTTTATTAATAAATATACATATATAAATATAAAATTAAATCACTACAAAATATTTTTCATATACTGATGCTTGGTTATACTAACGGTCAAATTTTATCAATAAAAGAGACTTTTACTGATAGATTTTTAATACCGTCAGAATATACCATATTTATACCAATACTTTATTTAACCGTCGGTATAAATGAACTTTTTCTGACGGTATATGACTATCCATCAGCATAAATATATTATATATTGAAGTTTATTAACGTAACTGTCAATATAAGCTCAAAACAAAAAAAAAAAAAACTATTGGCTTACAAAAAATTGAATGGGATTATTGAAGGCGTTTTTTACAAAAAACGCCTTCAATAATTCATACAAAAAATTTTTGTATAGATTATTTACTGACGGTTAAGTTTTGTCAATAAAAAAGACTTTTACTAACGAATTTTTAATATCGTTAGAATATAGCATACTTATACCAACACTTTATTTAATTGTGGTATAAATAAACTTTTTCTGACGATATATGACTATCCATCAATATAAATATATTATATACTGACGGTTATTAACGTAACCATCAATATAGGCTCAAAACAAAAAAACTATTGGCTTACAAAAATTGAATGAGATTATTGAAGGCATTTTTGACCAAAAATGCCTTCAATAATCTATTCAAAAAATTTTGAAAAGAGAATATTGAAGGTATTTTTGACCAAAAATTCCTTAAATAATCCTCTAAAAAAATTTTAAAGGGATTATTGAAGGCATCTTTGACAAAAAATGCCTTCAATAATTCTTCATAAAAATTTATTGAGAGGATTATTGAAGGTATTTTTAGCCAATAATCCCCTCAACAAAATTTGAGAGGAATTATTAAAGGTGTTTTTGACAAAAAATGCCTTCAATTATCCTTCATAAAAATTTATTGAGAGGATTATTGAAGGTATTTTTGACCAAAAATGCCTTCAATAATCTTGTGAAAAAATTTGGAAGGGATTATTGAAGGTAATTTTTGATAAAAAAAAACACCTTCAATAATCCTATGAAAAAATTTGGAAAGGATTATTGAAGGCATTTTTGTCCATAAACACCTTTAATAATCCATATAAAAAATTTTGTTGAGGGGATTATTCAAGGTGTTTTCTGGCTAAAAACATCTTCAGTAATCCAATCAAAAAAATTGAAGGAGATTATTCAAGGCGTTTTTTACAATAAACGCTTTCAATTAATATTTCAATTTTAATATGGTTATATAGAATTTTAAAATCATTCTAGATCGAAAGTCAAATTATAAATAATCTACATATATAGTAGTATTTAAATTCATATAAATATTTTTCTATGTTCATATAAATATTCATATAAATATTTAATTTTTTCTAAAAGATTATTCAATGCATTTTTTGACAAAAACTCATTGAATAATCTTAAAAAAAAGGGAGGTGATTATTAAAGGCGTTTATGGAAGTCAGTTGTAGGTTTATGCCTAGAAAATATTTGGTTTATATATGTAACACTACAAATTACATTTTGAAATTTACATTATGAACATTATAGTATTTCAATAAATTGACCACACATCCAAATTTAAAATTGATAACGTTGCCATATAAATATACTTTTTTCAAATAATCGTACTAAAATATGTGTATTTATATAAGCTGCTAATCGATATAAAACAAATATATACCAATAATATAAAACCAATACCCCAATCTAAAAACTTAAATTATCCATTCAACATGGCATGTTAAAAACATTAAAAAAAATGAAATGCATATATTTACACCCAACCAACAATCTCTAACCTCAAGGTTTAGCAAACGATAATACATATTCACACAACTTTTTACGGACTTCATCAAGCTTGTATATCATGCATCTTCCTTTACTCTCCCACTAAAAAAAAAAAGAAGTAAATGTTAATAAACGAGAACATAATTTAGCTTTTTTTTTTAAAAGATATAACGATTTTATGAAATGAATACTAACCTTAAATGGTGTGGTCATAAAATAATATAAAACTATCTCCATCATAAAATGAAGGACATAATATCCATATTCAGTATATCCTGGTTGACGAGGTACCTAAAAAATAAATTTAGTGGGTTTAGAAAACATTTATCTAAACAAACTTAGCATAAAAGAATAAGTTTCACATTTACCGGTAATGACACGTAATTTATCTTTGCTTTCTTATCAACTGCAAACATTCCCTTAAATTGAAAAGAAAAAAATTACTTAATTAAAAAACAAAAGTAATTATGAAGAAATAGAAGATAATATAATAACATGTAATACCTCTTTAAAAAATTTTGAATATCGGGGTTAGGCATCGCCGTTGGTTAAGCAGAATTAAATACGTATGATATAAAGAAATTGGTATCGATCACAATAAGTTGCCAATAACAACTGTAAAATAATAAGAATATTATAGTTAAACTAGGCATCATCTCAAATTTGGGTAAAGTTGAAATAATTATTTGTATGAATATAACTTACACAGCATTATACGAGAGTAAATAATAATAAGCATGTTTTGCATGCATTGAGTCATATGACGACCATAAAAAATGACAGTGCCACTCTGCTCACTAATGATATTTGGGTCAACGAATATGAATCTATGGGTCATTTGTCTTACCTTGATCTCTCTATATAGGAAGTTGCATGATAACTATCAACAATATTAGTTAGTAATACACCATAATATAGATTAATACATATTGACTTTGCATATTTAAATTTATAAGCTAATGTAATATAAGCAACAATATCAGCAACTGATATTTCATCCTGGTTACAAAATTCCTTAGCCTCATCCCCACTAATGTAAGAAACTGATGGACGATCAAATAACCAATCCTTGAACTCAACGGTAACGCAATTTCTTTCGGATAGATGATCAAGTGAATAATTTGATCATACATCAATGGTAACCTGAGCAATAGTCATACTCTAAGTCCCAACATCCTGCTGCAATAAATAATGAAATATAAGTATTAAAACCAAATCAATTAATATAATAAATGAATAAATATTAAGTGGATAAACAAAATCATACTTCATGGCTAGTATCAGAGGTTAGGTTTCCTACCTGACTTGCAATGAAGCTTGTCCTAGCTTGATGATGCTATCTGACTGGCCCACAGGCATGCTGGGCTGCATTGCTACCAATATCGCTTTCAAAGTTATGAGTCATTGCTATTACTCATTTAGGCATTGCTATTGGTCATCAAGTCTTTACTGTTGTTACTCAATGATTGCTTCATATTGTGCATTTGTCATTTGAGGAGTTTTGGGTTGATTACTGAAAAACTTTGATGACAACATAAATTTACCAACCTCACGAACTCGATAATGTTTTTCTTTCGCTCTTAATGCTAAAGACAAGAGATCTTCACCATAGTGGGTTGCCAATTCAGTGGATTTAAATTTAGTAGCATAATTATCCTGAAAAACAATAATAAGATGAACCATAACAACAAATCTATACAAGTATAGAGTCATGCATACAAGCACAAAGCCAATCATATGTGATATAATGAATAGTTATACATACAATCTTTTTAACAATTTCTTTGATTGTTTAATCTGTAAATGATCCATTTTTTCGCAGATGTCATTATTTCTACATATCCCATCTAGAAATTTTGGTGCCAGAGCTAGCTAATTCCAAATAAATCATCACTCTATAATAATCAGAATCTATTAAATGAATGTTTATAAATATTTATTTATGAGTATAAAACAAGTGTGTGAATACTTACAAGCTCATAGTTGACATTTGCATAACCTTTTCTCAATGTCCAATGGTGATATACTTGTTTAACCCAAATGTTCTTTTGTTATTCTTTGATTTTCTAAAAAAAAAATTATGTAAATCATATATTCATTTGTGAGTATAAAACAAATGTGTGAATACTTACAAGCTTATACTTAACATTTGCATAACCCTTTCTTAATGTTTGATGGTGATATACTTGTTTGGCTCGAATGTTCTTTTGTTGTTCTTTGATTTTCTAGAAAAAAATTACATAAATCACATATTAAAATACCGAAAATATTACATAAAATCTTATAAACAATTTTTTGTAATGGGTATGCGTACTGAAAAATCTTCTGATAGCCGATCTAAAACAAAAATCATCCAATCTTGATAACTTATAACATTTGCATATGATGAAGGTAGAACAACCAACACATCGCTATTATTAGCGAACAGTAAAATATATTGGATTGTTAATATACTTTTAAAGTCTCTGAATAATTTCCCAGCTGATTGCAACACAAGCTTTTTACACTTAATTGAGACATCAAACCATTCATAAAAAAATTAACACAATTAATATGAACATATTGAATTTCAATTAAATGATCATTTAACAAATTTTATGAAATAATTGAATAAACATACCATAACCAACTCTCATATATGATCTTTTAGATCATCAAGAACTCATTGCCAATTATGATACGTAATATAAATGCTACTATAGATGACCACTCCAATATGACTAGCCAATTTGGTAGCTCCATCAAATATAGGCTGTCCATTTTGATTAAATTCGACGTGATTTTTTGTGTCAATCACTTTAATTTGTTTATTTTGTCCTCTTGCTTTTTTTTTTTTTACTATAGATGTGTCTTCTTCATGTTTAGTAGCAGGAGAAGTTTGTTCTTTGGATTCTATAATACCTGTGATTTTGATCATAATTATACAAAATACACCAAATTGTCTCTCTAAATTGTACACAACATATCATAAAATACAACCAATATTATACTGCAGTTACTACACCAATATATGTAAAACATCTTCAAACTAATAATATTTTACGAGTGTAAGCCATACTATGATTCTCACCTTAAATAAGAGTTTCATGCAAAACAAATGATTAGTAAAAAAATACACACAATTTCCATACTACCATTCAGCAAACCATAATATTTAAACCAAACTACACAAAAACACTATATATGCAATGAAAGGTGATTGGACAACTAAGGTGATGATAGAATGAATAAAAAATATATAGTGTAAGGAATGACAAAAAAAAAATACCTATATTGAAGAATATAAATAATACAAAAAAATAAAATAAAAACATACCAGTAAAAAGAAAGGTGCATGGCATTAAGTTGTTAAAGGTCGACGGTGACGAGAAAGATGAAGAAACCAAAAGGCAAACTAAATGGGTTTAGGGATTTTGGTTTGCTTGCAACATAACTTTTAATCATTCTTTGTAATAGCAGTTTGGGATTCCATAGTTTAAGACAGAAGAATGAATTTAAAAAATGATCAGTGAAGGTTTTTTCCAAAAAAAAATGCCTTTAATTTTTTTAATGAAATATTCAACGCATTTTTTAGGCAAAAATACCTTGAATAATCTAAAAAAAATTATGGATTATTGAAGACATTTTTTCCCAGAAACACTTTCAATAACCCCATTCAATATTTTGTTACTGATTATTAAAGGTATTTTCTAGCAAAAAATGCCTTCATATCTCATCATAAAAATTGAAGATGATTATTCAAGGTGTTTTCTGGGCAAAAATACCTTGAATATTCTAAAAAAATGTTGGGATTATTAAAGGTGTTTTTGACAAAAAACACCTTCAATAATCCCCTCTGAATGAATATTTCATGGGTTATAGAAGGCATTTTTGGTCAAAAACACCTTGAATAATCCACAAATTATTCAAGGCATTTTTAGACAGAAATACCTTCAATAACCCCATTCAATATTTTGTAAGAGATTATTAAAGGTGTTTTTTTGGCTAAAAACACCTTCAATCATCCAATCATAAAAATTGATAGGATTATTCAAGGCGTTTTATGAGCAAAAATACCTTGAATATTCCAAAAAAAATGATGGGATTATTGAAAGCATTTTTGACAAAAAACGCCTTCAATAATCCTCGCTAAATGAATAATTCATGAGTTATAAAAGGCATTTTTGGTCCAAAACACTTTGAATAATCCATGAATTATTCAAGGCATTTTTAGCTAGAAAATACCTTCAATAACCCCATTCAATATTTTGTAACAAATTATTCAAGGTATTTTTTGGCTAAAAATACCTTTAATAATCCCATCATAAAAATTGAAGAGGATTATTCAAGATGTTTTCTAGGCAAAAAAGCTTGGATATTTAAAAAAAAATGCTAGGATTATTGAATGTATTTTTGACAAAAAATGCCTTCAATAATCTCATCATAAAAATTGATAGGGATTATTCAAGATATTTTTTAGGCAAAAATGCCTTGAATATTCCAAAACAAAAAAATGTTGAATTATTAAAGGCATTTCTTTTTTTATAGAAAATACCTTCAATAATCTCCAATGAATGAATAATTTATGGGTTATATAAGGCGTTCTTGACCAAAAACACCTTGAATAATCTACGAATTATTCAAAGCATTTTTTATCTAGAAACGCTTTCAATAATCCTATCATAAAAATGGGAGGGGATTATTGAAGGCATTTTTGGCCAAAAATGCCTTCAATAACCCTATTTAATTTTTTTTATAAGAGATTATTCAAGGCATTTTTTAAGCTAAAACACCTTGATTAATCCCTGCCTAAAAAAATGAAGGGGATTATTGAAGTCATTTTTGACAAAAAATACCTCAAATAATTTCTCATAAAAAATTAAAGGGAATAATCCCCTATCTAGAGATTATTCAAGGCATTTTCTGGTCAAAAAAACCTTCAATATTTCACCATCCTTACCTTATGCTCCCACATCTTGGGAATGAAAACCTTTTAAAAAAAATCTAAACTTATTAAAACAAAAGTAGAGAAAATTTTCTTCTCACCATCTTTACTTTGCATTTCGGTCCTTACTTCGCCTACTCTCTCTTACCTTTCATTTTTTTAACTTTGCAGATAAAATCCTTGTTTAAATTTTCAAGCTTTTAAACTTTGTTTTCCTTGCAAAAATCCCTTAATTTTACATAGTTTTTACAAGCTGCCAAGATTTTGTCCTTTTGTAATTGTGAGTTACTTTACTTTTATCCTCTGCCTTTCTCTTACTTTTTCAATGAAACTGATTTCGGTTTGTACTTCTCCTAAAAATACATAAGTTTAAACACCTTGATTAATCCCTGCCTAAAAAATTGAAGGGGATTATTAAAGTCATTTTTGGCAAAAAATACCTCAAATAATTCTTCATAAAAAATTAGAGGGAATAATCCTCTATCTAGAGATTATTCAAGGCATTTTCTGGTCAAAAAAACCTTCAATATTTCACCATCCTTACCTTATGCTCCCACATCTTGGGAATGAAAACCTTTTAAAAAAAATCTAAACTTATTAAAACAAAAGTAGTGAAAATTTTCTTCTCACCATCCTTACTTTGCATTTCAGTCCTTACTTCGCCTACTCTCTCTTACCTTTCATTTTTTTAACTTTGTAGATAAAATCCTTGTTTAAATTTTCAAGCTTTTAAACTTTGTTTTCCTTGCAAAAATCCCTTAATTTTACATAGTTTTTACAAGCTGCCCAGATTTTGTCTTTTTGTAATTGTGAGTTACTTTACTTTTATCCTCCGCCTTTCTCTTACTTTTTCAATGAAACTGATTTCGGTTTGTACTTCTCCTAAAAATACATAAGTTTAATTATAAATATACGTTTGAAATATTATTTTTAATGAAAATGTTAAATTATGCTTACATAGTCAAAATTTATTCAGTGTTTAAATTAAATACTAATATTTTAATTTAAGTTTTTAAATTAAATATAATTTTATTACTAAGGCAAATCATCTTACATTTTATGGATAAGGCGTGGATAAATTTCACATCAGGAGCCAATGAAGAATACATATAAGAAGTCATTAGTTTTTTAGACTTTGCCTTTGCAATATCATCTGAAGATGGAAAATTTTGGTGTCATTGTGTTAAATATGTCAACATATTTAGAGTTTTGTAGAAAAGATGCATTTGATCACATAATATGTCATGGTTTTCTCAAAGGATATGTTTGATGGATATTTCACAAAGAGGTCTTGGATGCATATTTACCTATTAAAACAACTAATAATGAAGAAAGAGGGCAAGGTCCTGACATTCATGATTTATTACATGATATGATGACTGAAAGAGCTATGAATATTGATAGGGGTAACATACAAGCTGGAGATACTAGTGGAGAACAATACCGTGGTCATGGAATTGATAGTGACAGGTTTTATGGTTTACTTAAAGATGCAAAGAAGAAACTATATCCAAATTGTAAAAACTTTATAAATTTTTCCTTTGTAATCTATTTGTTCTACATTAAGTGTTTTAATAGTTGGACAAATAAATCTTTCAATACATTGTTAAAGGTTTTGAAGTTTGCTCTACCAGAGGGTAATACATTGCTAGAGTCTTATCAAAAATTGAAAAAGATGATTTCTACCTTAAGTTTGGGATATAAAAAAAATTTATACTTTGTCCCAATGATTGCATGTTGTTTTAGAAAGATATGGCAAATGAAGAAATATGTTCAAAATGTGGCATTTCTAGGTGGAAAGAGAGCTTGAATGATGCAAAAAGTGATCCTTAAGATATAGTGTCAAAAAAAAAAGCTGCTAAGATTTTGCATTGGTTTTCTTTAATTCAAAAACTATAAAGGTTATTCATGTCTTCAAAAACTGCTTCATTGATGACTTGGCATGAATATGAGCATACTAAGGATGGACATGTAAGACATCCTACAGATTTTCCAGCTTGAAAAGAATTAGATTCTTGATATCTTGAGTTTTTTTTTACCCTCGTAATATTCATTTGGGATTGCCTTCTAATGGCTTTAACCCTTTCAAAACTATAAGTGTGACATATAGCACTTGGCCTGTTATATTAATACCTTATAACTTGCCTCTATGGATGTGCATGAAATAGCCAAGCTTTATTATTTTCTTACTTATTCCTGTTCTAAAAGGTCTTGGAAACAATATAGATATATAACTACAACCTTTGGTAGAAAACTTGCAGGAATTTGGGAAGTTAGTGTTCAGACTTTTGATGCCTCAAAAAATCAAAACTTTCAACTACGTGCAATATTAATTTAGACCATTAATGACTTTCCTACATATGCCAATTTGTCTAGATGGAGTACTAGGAGAGAGTATGCATGTCCTTGCTAAAGATTTGATACTGCATCTAAGTGGTTACAACATCGTAAAAAGTATTGTTATGTATGCCATCGTAGGTGGTTGCAACCTAATCATAGGTTTCGAAATGATAAAAACTCATTTGATAGGATTCAAGAATTTAGAAGTGCTCCTTCACTACCATCTGAGAGTGAAGTGTTGAGATAATTGGAACAATGAAATGGTAATGAAGATGGGCCATGGGAAAAAAAGAGTATTTTGTTCACATTACCTTATAGGGAACATCTTCTATTGTGTCACAATCTTGATGTGATGCATATAGAAAAAAATATTTGTGATAACATTCTTGGTACATTGATTGGGTAAAAAGGAAAGTCAAAGGATAACTACAAAGTGTGACTTGACCTTGTAGAAATGGGTATAAAAAGTGTTCTTTATTTAAAGACTCGTTTTGGCACTAACACCCAATACTTGCCTTAAGCTTTATATCAAATGAGCTTAATTGAAAAAAATTCTTTTTTAAAGATTCTCAAAGAAATGAAAACTCCATATGAATACTCTTCAAATATTTCATGTTGTGTGCAACGTAAACAATGAAAACTAATAAGGCTCAAAAGTTATGATTGCCATCTCTTAATGTAAGACTTTCTTCCTATAGCAATACGATAGTCTTTACCTGATAAGGTGTGCTTGGTTCTTATTGATTTATGTACTTTTTTTAAAGACCTTTATTTAAAAGTTCTCAAAGAACATAAGCTTAAATTACTTTAGTCTCAGGCTACATCAATTTTATGTGAAATGGAAAAGATTTTTCCTCCATCCTTTTTCATAATAACGGTACATTTAGTTATCCATTTGGCAAATGAAGCAAAAATTGCCAGTTTACTCATTTATCGGTGGATGTATCTTATTGAGAGGTATATTTTAAAATGGTATAGATTTTTTTACTTAAATTTCAACTATGATGTTTGTTAATGATCTTTACCATTGAACTTCCATTTATATAGGTTTTTTTTTTTACTTTTAAATCATATGTGCAGAATAAAGCTTGTCTTGAAGGTTCAATTGCAGAAGGGTACTTATCAAATGAATGCATAGCTTTTTGTTCAAGATACTTTAATGGGATGGAAACTATTTTTAATCGACCCATCCAAAATGAAGATAAGAATCCCTTTGTAGAGGAAAAAATATCCATTCTTTCTACAATAGAAAGACCATTAGGAATATCAAAACGTAAAGGTTTTAATGTTAACAAGCGTAAAAGGGTCTCACGAATTATGCTTAATGCTATAACTTTGGTTTAAGCACATCAATATGTGCTATTTAATTCTACTGAGGTTGCTTTTTTTATAAAACAAGATCACTTATCTACATGTATATTATACTTGATAATTTTATTTTGTAATATATTGTATAGTATTTTAAGAATTATTCTCATGTAAAAAACATGAGCAATTTATTAAGAGACGTAATCAGTCTCCTCAGCTTACACCATATGAGATACAAAAGTTACAAAGTGAAACTTTTCATCATTGGTTTCGTGATAATGTAAGTCACACATCATGGTTTGGAATATGTAATTAAAGTTTTTATAGTTAGATTATTTAACCATATATAAAATTGGATAGGTTGCCAATTTGGATCAACAAGGAGATGCAAACATCACAAATCAATTTAGATGGCTTGCTTGTGGTCCAACTAATACTGTTAGGAAATACACTAGTTATATCGTTAATGATTTTAGATTTCATACCAAGGCACTTGAGGGATACTTGAAAACTTAAAACAGTGGGGTTATTGTAACAACCGAGACGATGAGTTATGCAAGTATAAGAGATGCACAACCTATTGAGGGGGAAGTTAACTATTATAGGGTTTTAAAAAACATCATTCAGTTGAATTATACTAGTAAAATGAAAGTTTTGTTATTTAAATGTGATTGGATTGATATAAATAGAGGTTGCAAGAAGGATAAATTTGGTTTCACTCTTGTGAATTTTTCACATCTAGCTTATAATGGAACTAATTTGGTTCATGATCCTTTTATCTTAGCATCACAAGCTAAGAAAGTTTTTTATGTGAATGATAAAAGACATAGTGGTTGGGTTCTTGTCAAGCATGCAAAACTTAGAGATGTATTTGATATAGTTAATGAATCATCTTTATACAAAGAGCGAGAAAATGGAAAAATCCATGTTGAATTTGATGACACACATGGTACTTCAAATTGGGTTAGAAGTGAAGTTGATGATGAAGGAATAAAGGTCACACCAGAAATGAAAATGAGCATGTAGAAGAAGATCCCATGGATGAACATAATGGGGAGGACATTTTTTAATTCTATGTAATAGTTTAAATTGCTACTAAGGTTTTGCCATGTAAGACATAGTTCACTAATATTTTGTTTTTGTGTTACTAGCTTAAATTACTTAATTTTGTGTGATCATGTAATATATTAAATTTTACTTTGTGCTTTATATGGTTTACCACTATCAAGTTCTCTGTTATATTGTACTTAGTACATTTTATGTATTATTAAACTTGAGATGGCAAAGCATAGACGATTGAATATCACTAGGGTAAATCATACCTCTAGCTCTGAATTGCAAACATAATATGAAGAATAATATGTGCCTGTAAATCCAAAAGCTTCACAACATGAGCCTCTGCAACAATCTTAAGAACCAATTTCTCAATCTACAAATAATGAAGATCAAGATGAACAAGTTGAACATAATTTAGGTATAAAAACACTATATTCTATTAATACAATTCTTTATCTCTCATAATGTTGTACGATTATAATTTTAACTCAATTCATTGGTAGCATAGTAAGAATGCCTAGCTTTGCACTAATTAATTATACAAATTGGCATTAAATGTCAGATGCTAAGAAGAAAGAAATGTGAAAAACATTAGAGGTATCAATATGATAATGTTTTAGTTGCTACCTAATGCCACAACAATAATCTTTTAGTTTTTAGTTAATAGTAGCAATTCATATAATATATATTGACATTTTCTTTCCAATTACCTTTTTCAAATTGTAGTCAAAGTTTGAATTTCACAAATTTGATTCTGATGAGCTCATTGGTGAAGAAATATTTCAAAAAATTAAGTCTTGGGCACTAAGAAACATGGGTACTAAGTGGAGGCAACGGAAGAACAAATTGAAGTCTAAACTTTATGATGAACACAATACACTGGAGGAAATAATTGTAAAGGTTGATGATTCTCGAGTAGATAACAGTCAATTCTTATTTCTTGTTGCACATTGGTTGACTAATAAAATGAAGGTAAATGTTTACAAAAGATACTATCTACTTTGTTTTAACACTATGATAATAATTACAAAGTTATTATAATATATCTTTTCTTATTCATTTGTGTAAAGGAACAAAGTGAGACAAACAAAACAAATTGCTCAAAATTAGATAAGCCTCATTGCATAAAAACAAAATCATTCCTGACGATCATTCAAACCTTGGTACATATATCAATTTTTTTTGTTGCACTTAGTTAAATGAATATAAAGTTTGCTTTTTATATGTGCGATTTTGTCATTACAATGATTAATGTTGCACCTTTATAGAAAGAAAAAGCTAATGAAATTCCACCATCATGTGTTGAGGTGTATATTCTTTCTCGTACACGTAAAGATGAAAGTGTTGTGAATGACAAGACAGCTAAAATTATGGTATTTAATTTAGTTCTTACTTGTTTTCACTTATGTTTTGTTTCTTTATACTAAAATGTTTGTTTACAAGTTTAGGAACTCATGAAACAAGGTTTGAGTGAAACTAATGCTCAGAATTCTGAAGGGAGTTCATCGAAAGATGATGTTTATTCAAAAGTTAAAAGACAAGAGAGAAAATGGCGTATTCATTGGATGGGTATAGTATCTACTTTATTTAAACAATGTGATCATTTATTTTCTAAATTGGATTAGCATAACGAAGAGATACAAGAGTTTAAGGTTGAAATCAAAGACTTGAAAGAAACTTTAAATATTGTCTTATCGGTACTTAAAAGATAATTTCTTAATGAAAATATGAATATCTTAAATACTATTACTCACATGGTGAATAGAGAGGTATATATAACATCTATTTTAGTTTATATATATGTAAATTGTCATATTGCTCATGAATCTTGAACCTTATTGAAATTTCTTTTGAATTATTTTTAGCTTCCTGATGCTAGTAGTACTCTCAAAATTGCACGTGAAAACTATCATTCTTTAAATTCAAGTCATTAACCTAATGAAAATGAAAATAGTAAACTCGTCATCGCATGATATATATGTGAAAATACTTTGCTTGATACTTGTTTCTTAGATAGAATGCCAAAATCAATTTTGAATCTAGGTTTTGAATAATGTAATTGTGTTCTTGAAACATTACCCATAATCATTTAATTACAATATGATTTAAAGTCTGCTTTGTTTCCCTTAAAAAGGCTTTCTTGTCTTTTTTATTTTTCTTTTAAAAAGGCTTTCTTATAATGTAAGCATGCTTTATAGTTGTAGACTTGAATGTTATAATGAAAATATTTGTTTAATGATAGTTTTGTTGACTAAAATAATCTTAGATTGGTTTCATTAAGTTATTATTTGGAATTAAACTAAAAGAATGAGGAGATTACAAATGCAAATTAGGTTATTTATTGTTCATTCATGCATTACACTAATGAATAAGATGTTTATAATATTATTTTTGCTAGTATATAAACAGATGATTACCTTTTATATATAAAATGAATAAGATGTTTATAAAATTATTTCTACTGGTATATGAATGGATGATTACCTTTTTACCTTTTGTATATATAAAAAAATTTACAAGAATTCTAATTGGATTTTTTTATGCTATACAGATACTTCTTTGTAGAAATCTATGAGGGAATCATTTATTTTAGCAAGTGTTTATTTACTCGGAGCATTATGTTTGCAAGGGAATTTGATTTTGTTTTGGATGTTATGCACTTTGTTGAAATAAGGCTGTTATGTTTTATGATGCTTGATTGGTATATTGAATACTATTAGTGAGCTCGGTTCATTGAGCTTGTTAGTTATATGATGTAGCTACAGTTGTTGACTTTTTCAAGGCTTGTGATATATAGCATGAATTAAAATATTTTGGTTTTGGGAAAAGCTTGTAATAGGTGCATGTATGTTTTTTCTTATTAAGGTGGTTTTGCAATTGTTTGTTCATTTACAAATTTTTTAAGATTATCTTATTCAGAGTATTATTAAAGTTTTAAGATGATCAAAAGGTCTTTAGGTGTCTGGTGGTACAAACTTATGATTGTGTTTTTTAGGGTGAGGTGGTGTAACTCTTTATCTATGTTTGTTTTATTAGACCTGGTACAATGATTTTAGTTTTTCACTTATATTAAGTTTGTGGATTATAAATAATTTACTTGTAGTTTTAATAGTATTAAATATTTTTTATTTTATTGCTCTTTTTTTGTGTTTATATAAAAACATATCATATTATGATTATAAATAAATTAATATTAATAAACGAAAATATAATTTTTAAAAAATTTTACCAATGTCTTAACATTTATACTGACGTTATTGATCATTGGAATATTTTAGGTGATACTAATAGTCACCAAAATATAACAAAAAATTAAAATATATAAGTCTATACTGACAATCTCTAACCGTCGGTATAAGTAAATCCATTAAAGCATACAATTTTATACTAACAGTCTCTTACCGTCGATATAGATAAGAAAATTAAAAAATACAAGTCTATACTGACAGATGCTAAGCATCAGTATATGTAAGAAAAATTAAAAGTCTATATTGACAAGCGTGAACCATCGGTATAGGTCAAAAAAATTAAAATATATAAGTCTATACTGATGGATGCTAGCCATCGGTATATGTGAGAAAATTAAAACATTTTTTACCTATATTGATAGGTTTTAAGCGTCACTATAAATAAAAGTTATACTGAAGGGCATTAACCGATGGTATAGGCAAGAAAAATTAAAACATACTAATTTACACTAATAAGTGTTAACCATCGGTAAAAGATATAACAGTGGAACACACAATATATGCTATACCAACAAATATACCTTTACTGATGGTCTTGAATTGTAGTTATGTCTTACGAGCTATTCTGATACTTTAAAAACTATTAGTATAGGTCTATACCGACAAGGGATATATTGACAGTTAAAAATTATTGGAATACACATTTTGACCATCAGTATAGGGTTTATAGTGCTATACTAATAGATTTTGAGGTTTTACCGATGCTTTTTTGAATGTCACTATATGTCAAATTTCTTGTAGTGAATAAATAATATATATCTCATGGTAGGTCAGGATGGAGTACCCTAAAACTCACCTTTATCACAATCTCAACAAAAAAAAAATACTTGATCCAACCTCGATTTAAAAAAAAAAATTGTCCATAACAAATCAAAATGAATCAAAACTTGTCAAATATGGATTGTTTTATAATCTCTAATTCCATAGTTGGTAACAACACTTTTTTGTTAGACAAATAAGGAATACTTTGCACGTTGTTGATGTGAACCCTAATATTTATATTGGTGACCACTTTTTGTTAGACTAAAAAATAATACTTTGCATGTTGGGTATGAACTCTATACTTAAAAGTTTTTGCCCATAAAACTAAGATAACATCTCTCATATATAATAATCATCAAGAGTCCACTATAATTAGGCAAGATCTCAATGACCATATTTACTTGAGATATTATTTTATTTTAAAATATTTTTCTTTGAAGATCAATTTTTAAAAATAAATGCATGAGATACATGAGCATAATAAAATATGATGAATGCATAACAACATAACATGAATGACAAAGTATGAATGCATGTGATGACATGGTAAAATGAAATGCAAATGCATGATTGATTTTATAGTTTGAGGGTTGGTTTTGGGTTTTTAGGGTTTGTTTGGGGTCAAGTTTAGGGTTTAGAGCTTATGGTTTAGGGTTTAAGGCTTATAGTTTAAGGTTTAGGGTTTGTAGTTTAGGATTTAGCGTTTAGGGTTTGGTTTAAAGTTTGATTTATGGTTTAGTTTAGGATTTAGGGTTTGGAGTTTAAGGTTTGGTTTGAGGTTTAAGGTTTAAGATTTAGGATTTAGGGTTTAGGGTTTAAAGTTTAAGGTTTCAAATTTAGGATTTTAAGTTTTGGGGTTTCATAGAAAATGCAAGTAACAATTACAAATTACAAAAATGCCATTAATAATGTATGTGCCAAAAGCATGACATGAGAACAAAATATTTACAAAACAAGGTATTTATAAAACTAAATCACAAACAAGACATGCATGTAAAAACAAGATAAAAAATGGATCAAACATAACAAACTTTTGAAATTGGTTTGAATGTTCGACCATTTGTTCATCATTAAAACCTAACCAAACAACTTCAAAACTTAGCAAAATCAATCATCAAAACAACATTTTTTCATTGAAAATTTTGTTTAAACATATAAAAAAAACTTGTCCACTGTTATAAAAACACATTCCAATACATGAATCAAAGCAACCATCATTCATAAAATATATAGAGGTTTGACCAACTAAGGTCCACCATGGTTGAACCTTCCATATCATTCTATCATAACATTTCCACTTCATTCAAGTCAAGCATACCTTGTTTACCTTCCAAATTATCATGTAAAACATTCACATCTTAAGGAGAATTTCCTCAAACATAAAACAAACTAAAAATAACAAAGAAATCGTGAACAATTAAAACATGATCCAAACACCATCATATATCATTAACTAAGCAAAGTTTATACAAATACAATTAAACTAGTCATTTAACCATCATAACCAACATTGAAAAGCAAGTAAAACATTAACATTTGCCCAAAGGAGGTTTAAATATGGTGGAGAAGGTTTGGCTGAACCTTGAACTTGTTTTTAATGGTGGATTTTGATTGTTGTTTTTGCATTTTTTTTTTTTTTGGCTTCAATCCAACTATTGATTAGTTGGATGAAGTTTGATTTAAGCTTTGAATAAGAAAATGAACTACAACTTCCAAGAAAAACTAACAAAAAAATGGATGAAACAAAATGAAAATGTGATGGAAAATGTGATTAAGATGCAAGAAATGCAAAGATGGATGTTAAGAAATTATACCTTCAAGCAAAGCACAAAGAATTTTTTTCTTCTTTTTTCCTTATGATTTTTTCTTTTCCTTTCTCTATTCTATTTTCTTTTCACAAGCTCTCCTCTGGTTTTTTTCAATGCAAAAAAAGTCCTCACAACTCTTGATGAAAATGGAAAAAATATCCTATTAAAATTGAATCTTGGCTTTAAGATCAAAAGTTCATCCAAAGGAACAAAATTCACCCTTATTTTTGCTTCAAGAGCAAACTTTAGCCATTGGATTAAGATTCCCAATGTGATCCAATGGCCTAGATTGTTCACTACAAATGTTGGATTTTTACATCCATTAAAACCAAGTAAAAAGACTATTTGGTCCCTTATACAAAGTTTTCGATCTTTATACCATTTTTTTGGAATCAATATTTTCGTTCTTATTTTGTGATTTTAAAGACCAAAAATGATGAAATATTATAAAATTAAGACTTGAAAATTTTGTGAAAATTCGACCTCGAGAAGATCAAATTACAAAATTACCCCTAAAAGGGTATTTTAGTATTTTCATACCTCTCAAGGTACTATTGTGATTTTGAATGCACCAAAAATCATAAAATATTATAAAAATTTAATCTAAAAAGTTTTGCAAAAAATCAACTTCAAGAAAGTCAAATTATGAAATACTCCTAATGGGGTATTTGGGTAATTTCATACCTTCCAAGGTATAATCAAGGTTTTCAAATTTCAAAAAATCATCAAATAATATCAACCATGATTTGGAGTGTTTCCCGAAATTTCAACCTTGAGAAGGTCAAATTACAAAAATACAAAATATCACAAATGGTATTTTGTAATTTCACACCTCCCAAGATCTAATTTAGGGTTTTAATCATAAAAAAATCATGAAAATATATTCAATTATGCTTTGAAAGTTTTCAGGAAAATCGAACTTCGAAAAAATCAAATTACAAAAATACCTTTAAACGGGTGTTTGTTTCGGGGGAATCAAAAAACTTTTTCGTAAAATCTTAGTTATGGTATTTAATTCTTACATTTGGTTTAAAGTTATCTGATTCCTAGGAAAAATGTTAGATTCTCAATAGCACCCCAAGTCTTGGAATCAAAAACCCACCTCTCCCTATCGTATTTTAGGATTCTAAGCGAAAAGTTGCTTGAGTTCCATATTTGACTTGAATAAAAAATTTATTCTATCCATTTGTTATCCTTTTGAAATTAAGTTTGAAACAAAGATTAAATTTTATTTTAAGTCAATTACAACATTTTTGTTGAACAAAACGCTGTAATTGGTTCATTTTTTTGGGTTTCAATATGTTCTATTAAATATATATTACGGCATTTCTCTTAAACATATGCCATAATTGGGTAATGAAAAAATTTGAAATGTTTCTATTACGGCGTTTTTAAGGAATGAATGCCATTTTTGGTACATGTTGGCTTTTTGCAAGTTTTGCCAAAATAGAATGTTGATAATATTCTTCTTAGTACAAGTCTATTATGGCGTTTTTAAGGAAAAAATGCCATTTTTGGTAGAGGTTGACTTTCTACAATTTTTGCCAAATTAGAATATTGATAGTCTTTTTCTTGGTGCAGGTTAATGGAAATCATGGGACAAGAAATGTGGAAGGGGATTTTAGATAAATAAAATTTGGTGCTTTTGACAAGTGTTCTGATTTCTTGGAATACTTGAATGACTACGAATATGACTGTAAGGAAGCATTTGTCCATTAGTGTAGCATGTGTGGAAGGTGGATAGATGATCGAAGAATATCTAGAAACAATTATGGCTCATGGAATCTAGTAAAGGCATTAAAGTTCTCAGTGCTGTCAGTCTATTAAACTAATATGTTTCTTTCTTATCTTACAAAAGTTCACTGATCATAAATATGAATGCATTTCTGATTTCATATATCCTTGTATTACAATGCTTCTTGTTAGTTACTTGTATAGATATTCACTCAATTACTGCATTTTATTGAACAAAAAGGTTGTAATTGAGTGTTTTTAATTTTAAATCCTAGTTACTACGGCGTTTATTTAAATAAAATGTTGTAATTGAGTGTTTAAAATTTTTCTATGCTAGCAACAATGGCATAATATGTATGTAATTAAGTATATTTAATTTTTAAAATATATAAAATCTTTTTATTTCATTTGATGATAAAGACATCATTTGTCGTTTGATTTTTTTTTAAACAAAATGAAAGGTTTTTTTACAAGGTTGTTAAGGAGATTATGGTCAAAATACATAATTTTACAAATGTAGATTCCCCCTAACCAAATACAAAAATTTGAAAGCGGTATGCCCTAAAATCAAACTTTCTCTCGAATATCACACTTTCGCCTAAAATCCAAGATTTGATGAACCAAATGCCCCTTAAGACCATTTTAGTAATTTTACACTTCTTGAAATATAATTAGACTTTTTAGTGCTTCAAAGACCACAAATTTCAATTTTAAACTACATTGATTCTAATTGAATTGGGAATTTTGAGGGTTGACTCGGGCTATATTCGTTTTGATAAAGTTTGATCAATTTTGACTAAGTTTGACTTTATCTAATCAGATTTGACCTTAGGGCATTTGGGTAAATTGGCTCAAATATTGATTTTAGAAACTTGTTAAAATTAAAGCAATGCTGGATTTGAACAGAGTTGGATTTTGAGAGTTTTATAAATAGCAAAAATTTTATCCAGATAAAATTAGGTATCTACACTATCTATTTAAATAAAAGTTCAACACTTTAGCTAATCCTTGGTATTACAATGAATGGGTGATATGGTAAAAATTATAGGGTTTGTATTTGATACATTATTAATGTAAAGATTCTATGCATTGTTCGTGAATCATATGATGTCACTACAATAATGAGATGAATGAGATTATTCCATTTAATTAATGAGTAAATTTTTTAAAAAAATATAATCTTTTGTATATTTATTTTAAAATTTGATATTTATTTATTAATGAAGTGACAATTATTTGATTTATTAACGGTGTATAAAATTTATATTATGATAATGCATTAAATATAAACTAAAAATTGTATGCCTATTTGGAAGAAATTATTACAGATATATTTTCTATTATGTCATACACAAATTGATAAATTAATATGTCCCGGTCTTACCCATAAATGCTTTTACTTTTTATTCATATGATATCATAATAGTTATCAAATAGATTAATACATTTCATGTGATAATTTTTAATTATGCATCTTATTTTAGTTTATTGGTTAATAACCAATGTAATAGAAAAGAGGCTATGCATACATTAGTAATACTACTACTGGCAGTAGTAATTTTTGGTGACAGGAAGCAATTGAGAAAAACAAAATGAGTGAATTCAGAGTTCAATTTTATTAATTTATATAATTATTTTTTAAAAATAATATTTAATAAATTTTAAATTTAAATTTTAATATTTGTAATTCATTTTTATTTTTTTATATTTTGTTGACGGTAGGAAAAAAAAAAAGCAAGGAGCTCAAACAATACAATTAAACCAAAACAAGTTGAAGAATGACAGAAATTCTTTTGTATTCTACTCCTAGTAATCATCTAGAAGCCCAAACAATACAATACACTATACATACACATATCTTATCAAAGTCGTCATATCTAAAGAAAATATGTAATGAATGATATTTCTTTGTTTATCCTTTCATAATCACTGAACATTCCCCGAAATTAACATTGCGTACCTTATCGCTATTCAACATTTTCCATTTTCATTTCTTAATTCTACCGCTTGAGTACTTCCCTTCCCCTCCCCCCCCTTTCATTTTCTTTGTTTTTACTTCTTCCCTTCCTTTGTTTCTTTCAAATACTTTTCCATCCCATATTTTCCCTTTAAAAACAATACTAATCCAATATTCCATCATCATCAAATTACCTGTTCCCCCTTCTTTCTCCATCCCCACCCCATAATTTAAAACTCTCTTTCTCTGTCTGAAGAATTCTCTCAAATTTTTTTTGTCTCAAAGAAAGAAGTAGAAAACCCACACTTTATATTTTCTCGTCTCTTGAATAAGAGGTGGTGATTATTGAAAGGATTTTTCTAAAACGTTTTACATAGTTTTCAGCCTGATCCGAAATGCCCATGGACCGAACCCTACAATCGGAGAGCATGAGATCGCCGACCGTACTCTCAATCGAATGTCTGAAAGGAAGCTCGAAAGCCGATGAATGGACCGGCGACATGCTCCAGAGCGGGGATATCGTTGAGGAGATTCGACTTGGATCCGGCTCTGGTCTCACCCATAAGGCACCTTTTAAAGGCGGCAAGAGCGGAGTCCAGAAGATTCTTCACACCTCGTATAGGAACAAGGAGACGTCGATTCTCGTGCGCGTCAGGCGAGGCAGCGATGAGTTCGCTCAGTTGCAGGCGTGTATTGTGCCTAACGATTCTGGCGGGAAAAAGCAATACATGTTGAGGTCTATAGCGGATCCCAATTACGCTGTCGGGTTCTCGGATCGTACTGAGTTCGAGTGCTACGAGTTGCAAGGTGAGTTTTTTATGTTTTTAGTTTAGCACCGAGTTTGCCCGTCGAGTCGAATGCTGATTTCTGCTTAAAAAAAAAAAAAAAAAGAAAGAAAAAAGAAGAAGAAGAAGAAATTCGGAATCTTTTGCGTTGACATTAAACTTTTCGATTCTGTCGTTGGATTCCGTTTCTTCTCTTCTGCTGAGTACACAAATGTTGCCTTAAATCCGCGTGTAATAATTTTTTTTCTTTCTTACTTTAGCATAATAACAAAAAAATAAAATGTTTTTTTTTTTGTTTATTTTAATTCAAGATAACTTTTACAATTTATACGAAATCTGTGGGTTTTTCTTTGTTCTTTATGATGCATGCTTTTTGGGGTGACAATGAATGGGTAAACTTGCTAGTTGGAACTTGGAAGCAATTTCCCTAATAATGACAATTTCACTTTTTTTTTTTTAACATCAAAACTCAAATTATATGGGACGCAGTTAAGTTGAAATTATGAACTTTAATTTTTATCTTAGAAATGAATTGTATAATTACATTTTTTTAATGTTCAATCCCGATAAGATTTCGTTTAACATTATTGTTAGTATAAAAAAAATTAAAATTATTGTTAGCATTGAAAAAAGTTTAAATTAAAAATATATATTTAAAATTATGGTTAAAAATATAATTTAAAAATATTTAATTTTTGATATTGTTTTAAAAAATATTATAGTGAACTGAAATGCTAAAAAATTACATAAAATAATAAAAATTTAAATATATAAAACTAATAAAATTATTTTATTCTAAAAAATTATGATTAAACCGTATACGTATTTTTGTTAATATTTTTTTATTTGGATTTGCAAAAGGCTTTAAACCCAAAAGTCATACTTTTTTATAATTTTATATTAAAATTAGAAAACAACAATTTTTAATTGCAAAATTACTTTCAATCTCAATACTACGTTAACCTTTTAACTTAAAAAAATTAACATTAACTTCTCTTCCAAAGGTAAGGACATTGTTTTTAATTTTCTTGAAGTTTAATTAAATGATAAAACAAACTACTACAATTATTACAATAGCTTGACTTGCCCTTTATTCTTTTCAATTAAAAAAAAATATATTTTTTTAAAGCTGTTGTATTAAGGCAGAAATTTCTGAAGTTGCATTCAAACTACAACTGGTTATACTATTCTTTCCCTTTTTAGTCTAAGAAAATATCAAATCAAAGTGGTCGGTCTGATTGTCCAATTTGAAAAACTAAATAAATAATTGTAAATTAAACAATCAGACTTTTTTATTATGGAACAAGGGTTTTACTAACTACTGGTTTAAGGATTTTTTTTAATATTATTATATTAATAATTTATTTTTTAAATATATTAAAATTCGTAACATTATGGTTAATTATCATATTTAATAAAAAAATCAGTGTAAATAATATTTTATCTACTTTTAGAAAATGGATCTACTTAGCTAAATTTTTAAAATTAAGATTTTGTTCGTTAAAATTGATTTTCGAAAAATGTTTTGTAGAAAATATTTACATTTCTAAAAAGGTAAAGAATTTTTATTATTTAGATGAATTAATGAAAAATATTTTTTATTATTTGATTGTTTTAGAAAATCTGTTTCTTTTTTAAAATAATATAAATATAATTATTAAAACATTAAAAATTATTATTATTAAAGAATATAGAAATTATTTATTATTAAAATTATTAATATTCAAGAATAATTATATTTTAATAATAACATTTAGTATTAAAATATTATATTAATATAAAAATACATAAAATAAAACTATTTATTATTCTTTATATTAATATTTTAAAATATTTAAAATAGTAATATTTATTATGAAATATTTATACTATTAAAATATTTATATTTTATAATGAAAGTATCTATTATTAAATTATAACAAAATCTTTTTTATTATATTTTATTAAAATAGTAATATAAATACCTTAATAAATAAAAATATAAAATTATGTATTTTAAATTAAAAAATAATAAGAAAATATTAAAATATTCATAATAAGAAAATAATATTATTATATTCTTTAACATTAATTAATAAAATAATAAAATTATTATTATATATGTTATTACTTATTATTAAAATAATAATATAATATTATTTATTATTGAAATACTAAAATTATTTATGTTTAATAATATACAAAATAAAATATTTAAAATTGAAATATCAAAAGAATTTTTATGTTACTATTTTTTAATTAAAATTAAATAAAATATTTTTATTAATATAATAATATTTTAAGTCGAATCAAATTAAGTTTGAGTTTAAAATATTATATTCAAAATCTTATTTGAGTAAAACTATAAAAATATTTAAAATTAAAATATTAAGAAACTTTTAATATTAATATTTTAATTTTTTTAAGTAAAATTAAATATAAATATTAATTATTAATATAATAATATTTTGGGTTGAGTCAAATTAAATTTGAGCTTAAAAAAATTATGTATACCATCCGATTTGAGTAAAATTATACTTAAGCATATTAATAAATAGTTTTATTCATAGATAATTTTTTTCAAAAAAATTTTTTTTTCAAAAGGTTAAGATAATTTTAAAAAAGTTTAATTTATTTTATTAATTAATAAGTCATTTTCTATTGACTAGTCAATTTTATATCAAATAAACACTTGAAAATATAAAAATTAATTTTTATAAATTATTTTCTATGAAACAAACTTAATTTAAATCTCTTCAGCATTTTACTATATAAAATGGTTTTTCGGTTGACGAGTATTTATGGTTAATGTTAACCAATTTTTTTTTAATTTGTACTTTTATCCTATTTTAACCAAATTTAATAAAAAAAATGAGTTAATAATAGTTTTTTTCTTAGATATTTTCTTAACTTTTTGATAATATTTCTTTAATTAAAATAATTTTAATGCTCACACGTGATTTTGAAATGGGTTGCTGCGCATTTATTGATTATCATTGTAAGATAATTATTGGTTGAAATTTCTTGACGTGGTAATGTAGAAAAAGTTTAGTCAGGCTGACGAAGCCCCACTACCCATGTTCCGAGAAAAATGGAAGCTTCGCTTTTGGGCTTATGATAGTCGACTAGTTTTCTCTTTTTATGGTGAACTATCTCTCAAAGATTTGTTTTTTCTCAACTGCGTGATACGAATGCTGTTTCTTTGTTGTGTTGATTGGCCTAAATCTTGCTTTACTTGATTACAACCATATCAGTTGAACCGCTTTCCAAAATCAGCTTTTGCTTTTCACACCAGAGTTCCATTGGTAGGCTCTAGAGTTCACACTACGAAACATAACAGCTTTAAAAAAGGTCCCAAATGGAAAACTGGGAACTAAGTTGGATCTTTGTCGGCTTGCACTAGTCTTGGGGTTTTTTTTTTTTGGTATTCGATATTGTTGGGATTTGAACTCTAATATTTGAAATTAAGAGTTCAATATTTCACTAATAAATTATTTTATCTATTGATAATTTTGAGAAATCTAAGCTTAGATCATGTTTAAATAAAGAATTAAATGTTTAAAAATAAATTTATTAAAATCTTTTTAGCTTTTTCTTGACTTAAAATTTCATAACAAAATGATGGAAGGCATGAAGATAAATTGCTTGCAATTGGTAGAGACTTTCGAGCTAATGCTTAAAGAGTATAGATAGCCTACAAAAATGTAATTATGAACATTTTAGTTTATGTTATTTGAAAGATGGTACTATGACCTCAACCTTATGACTAGCACTCACAAATAATACGATTTTTAATTTTAAAAGCAGCTTTTATAAGGGAAATGATGTAGCCCAATTTAGATAAGAGTAGACAATCAAGAATAGAGGAAGAAGAGAAGAGAAAATAAGAGAGAGAGAATTGTTATGTGCATAAATTTTTGGATGTCCATTACAATCAATGCCTCAGCATATGTAGTGCCTCCCTTCCAAGAATCTCGAATTCATGCATGATCCAAGATAATGGACTCTTATGACAAAATAATAAAATAAAAGTAGTAACAAAAAAATAACCAAAATAGCCACTAACAGGCTTACATAATTGGGATTCTAATTTCTTAATTTCCTTGGGCCTCAACTATAGGTTGTATCAATTTCCCCCCTATCCAAGACAATCATTGTCCTTAAGGATTGTTAGTGGTTGAAACAACTAGGTATGGCATCTCTACTATAACTTTTGCAACTTGTTCTGCCATTTTATCAGTTTAGGTAGCATGATAGATTTGTGTATGGTGATCCATACTGTTAGGCAAATAACTTTTGTAGTAGTTAAACAAACTTTTGTATTTTGATGCCTATAAATTAATGAAATGAAGCTTATGATCAAAGTGAGCCAATTTACTACAATTACCATATTAGTTTCTTCATTTTTTCCCCTCGTTCTTCCTCTGTTCTAGATCTTTTAATTAGTATCAGAGCTTCTATAAGGTTTTAGAAGGCCTATAAGCTATTGAAATTAAGTGAAAAGCCATCAAACACTTACCAGCCAACTTTTGTCAACCTCAAATGGCCTCAAGAAGTTGCTTCTTACCTCCATCTCATATATTTTTTTTGGTGAGAACTACCAAATATGTGCTATCAAAATAAAGTCCTATTTGAGTGTTTTTTATTTGTGGGAACTACCACAATTTCTTACAAATCCAACAATAACTCAAATGAAAAATTATAGTGAAGACAAAGCAAAGAGGTACAAGGCTTAAAGTTGTATTGAGTCATCAGTATTTGATGATATATTCATCAGAATCATGACCCGTGATATTGCAAAACAAGCTTGGGATATACTTAAGGAAGAATTCCAAGGCAATGACAAGACAAGACAAATACAAGTGTTGAATCTTAGAAGAGAGTTTGAAGTCTTAAAGATGAAAGAGTTTAAAATTTTAAAAGAGTACAATGATAGACTCACAAATATAGTAAACCAAATTAGATTACTTGGTGAGGAGTTGTCAGATAAAAGAATTATGAAGAATTTTTTTGTCAACTTACCAGAGAGGTTTGAGTAAAAAATTTCATCCCTTGAAAACTCTAAGGACCTGACCAAGATAACTCCAGCAAAGTTATTCAATGCTTTACACAAAAGGATTTAACAAAAGGTGCATTTGCAGCCAAGGAGAGGCAAGATGCAAACAGAAAGCAAAGGCAAAAATAAAGAGATCGAAGAAACAAAGGTTATGGAAACAATGGAAAGAAAGAAAAATTTTCACCTTGCTTTCACTGTAAAAAAACCACTCACTTGAAAAAATATTACTGGTATAGACCTGACATACAATGTAGGTATTGTAAATAGCTTGGTCACATGAAAAAAGTATGCAAAAACAAAAAATAGCAATAGCCAGATCAACAAACCAGAGTTGTTGACAACCAACAATAGCTAGAAGAGCAAATTTTTTTTGCAACTTGCTATGCAACCAAAACTTTCTTAAGTGTATGGCTCATTAACAGTGGATGCACACACCATATGGCATCTGATATTAACATGTTCAAAGAACTAGACAAGACCTATACCTCTAAAGTCATAATAGGTAATGGTGATTTCATAGAAGTCAAGGAAAATGAGTAGTGGCTGTTAAGACACAAACAGGTACCAAACTCATTTTAAATGTGCTATTTATGACTAAAACAGATCAAAACCTGTTAAGTGTAGGATAGTTGCTAGAAAAAAAACTACTCTTTAGTTTTCAAAGATAAGGCATGTATAATTTATGATCCCATTGGCCACGAATTTTTTACTGTTCACATGAAAGGAAAATTTTTTTCCTTGAATTGGCATGGAGCAAACTCCTCTGCATATGCTAGTTCACATGATGAATCTATTTTATGGCATAAAAGGATGGGACATTTCAACTACAATGCATTAAATTTCATGCATAAAAATGATCTTGTATTAAACATGCCTATTTTTTTAAGTCAGTGTTACAGTCTGTGAAAGTCTGTCAGCTAGGAAAACAAAGTAAACTGGCAATTGCAATTAACAAAGCATGGAGGGCAACTGAAAAATTACAACTTATTCATACTGATGTTTATGGTCCTAAGAGAACCTTGTCCTTGAATGGTAGTAGATATTTCATTGCTTTTATAGATGATTTTACTAAAATGTGTTGAATTTACTTCATGAAACAAAAGTCTGAAGTTGCAACTGTATTTTGGAAGTTCAAGACTTGGATTGAGAATCAAAGTGGTTGCAAAATCAAAATCATAAGGTCAAACAATGGTATTGAGTACACATATGATAGATTTAATGAGTTATGTGAAGTTGCTGGAATTGAACGCCAATTCACAGCAACTTATACTCCATAACAAAATGGAGTCAGATAAAAGAATAATAGAACAGTCATGGAGATGGTAGGATGTATGCTATTTAATATGAATCTTCCTAAGAAATTTTAGGTAGAGGCAGTCTATACCTCTATTTACTTGCTCAACAAGTTACCCACAAAAGCTTTGAAGAGAAAAACATCGTTTGAAGCCTGGTATGGAAGCAAACCATCAATGTAGCATCTTAGAGTTTTTGGCAGCATCTGTTATATGTTTGTTCCTGAAATCAAAACAGACAAACTTGATCAAAAAGCATAAATCTATATTTTTCTAGGCTATACCAACATCACCAAAGGCTATAAGACTTACAACCACTTATAAGCAAGGTGATTGTAAGTAAGAATGTGAGATTTAATGAGCAAGCTGCCTTCAAGACTGTGAGATTTAATGAGCAAGCTGCCTTCAAGATTGGTTGGATTCACAAACAGTGACTGGGCTGGCTCTCATGAAGACATGAAAAGCACTTCAGGTTATGTACTTTTCATTGGATTAAATGTGTTCAGCTGGAATTCAAAGAAACAAGGAACTGTGGCTCAATCGATAGCAAAAATAGAATATATAGCTGTTGTAGCTATTATTAATCAAGCAATTTAGCTAAGAAAAATTCTAATGGATTTGACTCAAAAGCGAGACGATCTAATAGAAATTTTTTGTGATAATTGGTTAGCAATTGCAATGGTCAAAAACCCTATGTTTCATGAAAAAACTAAGTACATTAAGATCAAGTATCACTTAATTAGAGAAGTTAAAGATGAGAATGAAGTGAAGCCAGTGCATTGCAAGTCGAAAGATCAAATTGTAGGTATTCTGACAAAGGCCTTACCAAAGGCAAGGTTTGAAACATTAAGGACAAGTCTTGGTGTTTCTAGGAGAAATACGAAGACGAAGTGTTAGTGGTTGAAGCAACTAGGTAGGGCATCTTTATTGCAACTTTTGCAACTTTTTTTATCATTTTATCAGCTTAGGTAGCATGATGGATCTATGTATTGTGATCCATACTGTTAGGCAAACGACTTTTGTAATAGTTAAACAAACTTTTATATTTTGATGCCTATAAATTAATGAAATGAAACTCACAATCAGAGTGAGCCAATTTACTGCAATTACCAAATTAGTTTCTTTATTTTTTTCCCTTGCTCTTCCTCTGTTCTAGATCCTTCAAGGATTAACCCATGATATTGTTACTACAACTTGTAAAGTAGCTCCCACGTAGCATCTTCAGGGAACGTGTTAATCTAACTTAGCGGCACCTTTATTACAACCTTTTAACCTTCTTTACCATCTTTCTAGCCATAATTTGAGTTGGTTCTTTAACAATTATGCCATCTACTCCAATTAAAGGAAGTTAAGCTTAGGAAGGATGCTTACCAATAAACTGCTTAAGTTTAGACGCATGAACGACTAGGTGAATTTTAGATCTTGGGAGAAATTGCAACCTATATGCGACCTTGCCAACAATGTCTAAACACCTAAAAAGCTCTAAAATATTAGACAACTTGTTTGAGACAATTCTTGTTGCTAACAAACTACTACCTGTAAGGTTATAATTTGAGATAAACCTAATGACCAATATGGAATTCCCTTTCAGTTCTTCATTTGTTTGCTATTATCTTCATTCTATCTTAAGCCCTTTGTAGATAAAACTTGATCATTTTGATATCGGCTTCTTTAGCTTGTAGGCTTTTGTCATTGGTAGCAACTTATGATTCCTCTGCTAAACAAGGAAGATGCACTAGATGGGGTTGTCCATACATAGCTTCATAGGAAGAAATGTGAATGGATGATTGGTAAGTAGTATTATATCACCACTCAGCTAAAGCCAACCACTGATTCCATTCTTTTAGCCTCTCACTAATCATACATCTAAAGTATGTTTCAAGACATCTATTCACTACTTTAGTTTGACCATTACTCTATGGGTGGTATGCCATTGATAGCTTTAATAAAGTCCCAAATCTCTTGAAGAGCTCTTGCCAAAATGTGCTCATAAAGATCTTGTCTCTATCAAATACCATGTTGACTATGCTATTAGGTATGCCATGTAGCTTGAAAGTATGATCTATAAAGAGTTGAGCTATTGTTAATGCAATGTAAAGGTAAGCCAAAGTAAGAAAATGCATGTACTTACTCAACTTATCTACTACTACAAATATAACATCTTTCCCACCAAACCTTAAAAGACCTTTTCAATGAAGTCCATGTTGATGTCAATCCATATTCTGTCAAGAACTGGTAGAGGTTACAACAAGCCAAGGTTTGCACTGTTGTCATATTTATTCTATTGGCAAACATGACATTCTCTCACCATTCTTCTATCCTTCCTCAATCCCTTCCAATACAATACACTAGAAATTTGGTTTATGGTGGATTATGATCCAGAATGTCCACCACAATGACTATTATGGGAATATGCCATCAACTCTTGCTTCAGCTAGAAGATTGCCACAGCTAATTTTCCCTTTCTTCTCAATTGGTTTCTATACCAAGTGTATTTCAAATTTTGTCTCAACTTACTCTCCAACTCCTTTATAAGTTGTTATAGTCTTGCATCAAGTTTTCAAGACTCTTGGATCTTATGTAGTATACTAGTGTCCATTGATGAAATAGCCATCAATTGAGTTTATTGCATGTTTGGGTTTCTAGACAAAACATCTGCTACTGTGTTAGATGATCTTTTTCTGTAAAAGACTTCATAGTTATACCCCATAATCTTGGTGACACACATTTACTGAGCATGGGTAGTTGCTTACTAATCTAAAAAAAAAAAAAAAAAAAACTTCAAACTTTGATGGTCATTTTAATTTTGAAGTGTCTGCCTACCAAATAAGCGTTTCACTTCTTAACAGCCATTAGTAACTACCATTATCTCCTTATCATAAACAAATAGGATTTCCTTTTTGAGTTAACATTGCTCCCACTTCAATCACCGAGGCATCAGTTTCTACTACAAATTCTACTGAGAAGTCAGGTAAAGCTAGAATTGGTGTAAAATTGATGGGTTTCTTCGATTAACTTAAGGTGTAAGTTGCAACTTCAGTCCAATTCCATGTTTCTTTCTTAAGAAGATCAATCAAGGGCTTGGCAATTAATCCATAACCTTTTATGAATTTTTTATAATATCTAGTCAATCTCATAGACCCCCTTAACTCTGTTACTAACTTTGGTAAAGGCCAATCCACAATATATTGAACCTTACTCTTGTCCGTGGTAATTCTTTTTCCATTAATCACATGCGTTAGACAATCTATTTACTAAGCTCCAAACTAACATCTGCTCTTCTTAACAAAGAGCTTGTTGGCTTTAAGCAATTCAAAAATAGTTCTCAATGTATTAAATGTGTATCCTAGTCAAAAGAATAAAATAGAATATCGTAAAAAAAAAACAAAATAAAACAAAACAAACCTCCTTAAATAGGGTTTAAAGAAGGAACTCATCAAACCTTAAAATGCAGATGGGGTATTAGTGAGTCCAAATGGCATGACCATGAATTCATAGTGCCTTTCATGTGTTCTAAAAGCTATCTTATGAATATCTCCTTCATGCATTCTGATTTGATGATAGCCAGATCTTAAATCCAGCTTAGAGAAATAGTTAGCTTGCACCAGTTCATCCAATAACTTACCCACTAAGGGAATAAATAACTTGTCTTTGATAGTGAGCTGACTAAGCTGTCTATAATCCACATACAATTTCTATGAACCGTCTTTTTTCTTCACCATCACTATAGGGGAGGCAAATGAGCTATTGCTATTTCTAATAATACCACAATCCAACATTTCTTTCACCATCCTTTCTATTTCATTTCAAGGGAATTCTATGGTCATGAAACCTACTAAGAGGTAGTCCTTAGGTATGTCAAATAAGGATTGATACTCTTGCATCAACTTTTCTAATTCCATCATGATGTCAGAGCTCTCACTCTCCTGTGGACTAGCAATAGACAACTGTGCTTGTACATTAGTTGTCAGTACATAGGCACAAAGATGATGCCCTGTTCCCATCATCTAAGAGGGTGGCAACTTATAAGCATGTTTTTCATCCATAACTTAGACTAACCTTGGTTCCATACCATGTAATAAACACCTTCTAGAATTATGCATAAATTGCATAGTTAATGCATTGAAATCCCAAATTATTGGTCCTAAGGTTATTAACCATTACACTCCTAAAACCATGTCACATCTTTTTAAAGGTAGCACCTCAGTCATTGGAAAATTTTACTCCTTATACCAACCACTGAACTCCTCTACATTTCCCAATTGTGGACAAACTTCCTTCCTCAGCTATAACCACTGACAATTACAACTTTGCCAAACTAGTATGTCTAAGGCCTTACCAACAAACACATCAACAAAGTTATGTGTGCTGCTAGAGTCAATTAAGGCCATAAAGTAAAATGTTAATTACTCTTTGCAATCATAGTTTGATAGCTATGTGAGTCCAACATGGCATGTAGGGAAATCACAGAAGAAAAGTTCTCAGTCTCATATAACACCAACATTTTAATATTAGCAATATAGTGGCCATCATCATTCATTTTATCTTTTAATTCTTCCTCCCGATAGTCTTGTATCAACATCCAGTACAGTTGGAATTTCATGCATTTATGTTTTGGGGAGCAAGGATTTAAATTGTGACCATGGACACGTTTTCGATCACATTACGTTTATCACGGTTGTGGATATAATGGATATCATCATGAACATTATGGTTATCATGGTCGTGATTTTTTTTCAAATTTGCACAATTTGTTATAAAATATAGTAATTATAATTATACTCATAAAAAATTTTTTTTCATGATTTTTAAAGTAATTAATGACACCTTATCTTATTTTATTTATATAAAAAAGTTATTTACAATTTTTTAATATTATAGTAAAAATATTCACATTTAAAAAATTAACAACATACAAATATTAAAACAATAAAATCATTAATAAAATCCAAATAAAAATAGAAATAAAAAATCAAATTAATATATAATCATTTATTATTTTATTTTGTTTCATCTAAATTATAATATAATATACCTTTCAAATTTACATTAAAGTCTTTCATCTCAAATTTCTCAATCAAATTTAATTCTCAAAATTTTCAATTTTGACCAATTATTTCTTCCCAAAATTTTGTTCCTAAATTTAATAAAAAAAAAAAAAACCTAATTTTTGTTTGATCAAGCATTGACCAAAGTTAATACCCACCAAACTCCTCACTACACTCAAATATTTCTTTCAATTAAAAATGCAAAATTCTTCAAATTTTTCCACTCAAACTTTTTTCATTTTTTTTCTCAACCCCTGCTTTCTACCATTCCCGCAAATCATCCACTAGCCATGGCAGACTTATCTGATTTCTTCTTCAATCCAACCAGCATAGTCCCAAAACCCATGCCCACAGAGTGCTCATAGATGGGTTTTTGAGATTTTAAAGTTTCAAGCAAAATCTTGGTCTAAGTTTTTCTAAGTTTTATACAACACAAATTTATAGACACTTAAACAGGGAGGAAAAGGTAAGTTTAAGTGTTTTATTATTACTTAATTTCAATAATTTTTTTTTAAAATTTTTGATTGAGCTTTTTTTTTTTCTAAGTCATTGTAAATCTAGGATTTCTTTTTTTGTTTAAGGCTTTACTTTGTTAATCTTCATTGAAAATTTGAAATTTTAATGCTTGATGATGAAAAAAATCCATCATATAATGCTTTTATCAATCTCCAATTTCCTCTAGAAAAAAATGGTCTCCACCCATTTCATAAGGATCATCTTAATCCTAGTAGGTAGCTAACAAGTAAGAAAGACATCCCGCATTTGCATATTCCAAATTAGCAAGATGCCATTCTAGAAGTTGCCTCTCCTCTGTATTTTAACGAAGGCATACAACTGCCAGAGCTTTTCCAAAACTGATCCCAGAGAAATATGGTTTGCAAGTCCACCCATGTTTTTCTCATTTCCATGACTTTGCCAAACAACTTGTTAAAGATCATTTCAATCCTGGAATCGGTTTCCTTATTGACAGGCACCCCATCAGGTTTATATAAAAGCCTATTATCTTGGACCTTATGAAGTGCAATAGAAAGTTGCCTAGCCAGAACTCCAAACGGTTTGGCATGGATACTAGTGATTGCACTGCCACCAAGATCCACAGTAGCAAGTTTATCCTTCTTACCCATCTATTGAGTATAAACTCTTACCCCAAGTCGATTCCTTCCTTCTTCTTAAAAAAAAAAGAAAATAGCATCAATTGCGGCTCACTATTGCTGCTATTAGCCGTTATGGCATTTTTTTACGGCCACAATGAACCGCTAAATATGTGAATTTTCTTCACACCCAATATTGGTTGAATAGTGGTGGCGGTGGGTGCCAATTCCACTAAATAGTGGCCGCGATACTACTATTGCGTCACTATTTGAATCCATGTTGGGTAATACTTCTCCACACTATTAACACAACCCTTTCTTCCTTTATCCTCCATTTCTGCCTGGGAGATTTTTTTGTATTAGGTTTAAGTGTTTTTGGTTGATTAAGATCAATGTTAGGTTTTAGAACTTGATAAGGTGGTTTACTGTTTGAGGTTGGCAATGGGTTATGGTTAGGTGGTGCTTTAAGAGTTGGAAGCAAGGGTGGTAAACTATTGATTTTAAAAGCAGCATTAGTTACATGTGAGTAGTGGTTGGGTTTGAATACTGGTAAGGTTTTTTAAAGGTGGGTTGAATGATGGTTTCAATTTGTGTGCTAAGTAAAGAGCTTGATTCAAGGTTTGGGGTTTAAACAGCATAAGGATTTAAATTTTTCAAGTTTAAAATTGTTAACAAAAATGCTTAGAGCATAGTTATCATATAATTGTAACAGATTAAGAACCCTAATGAAATCAACATGGTACTACTCAACACTCCCAGTTTGTTTTAACTCCACTAACTCATCCATGGGATCCTTAAATTCCCTAGATATAAACCTGTCTTGCATTTCAACAATATAAGCATTCCAATTCAACTTTCAAGACATCTTTGTACCCTTGAATAGTGTTGGTGCCAATACAAAGCCTTCCCCTCTAGGCTTAACATGGCTACCCTTACCCTGGAGCCTTCAAGAACTTTTCCCCTTCAAAATATTGTTCTAACTTCATGAGCCATCTGTTAAAGTCATCCCTGTTAAACTTAAGACACTCAAGTTTAAAGAATCTATAAGACTCAGGGTAAGAAGTTGTTACCACCATTGAAGAACCTACAGATGAGGATTTGCATGATGGAAGCTGGTGTGATTTGCTAGTCTGTAGATTGATTCCTTTAACGAGCAGGCAAACGATCAAATAGCTTTTTAAATTCCAACCTCATCTTAGCCATCTCGGGCTGTATATATTTAAACTTCATATCCATGGTTTTAACCATTTGTTGCATGTCAGCCTGCAACTGAGTTACCTCTTTCTGGATTGTGGTAGTGATGCCTTCTGCCATTTAAGCTAGGAACGATGCTCTGATACCAATTTGTTGTAACCGAATTTAGAGAAGAGTAGACAGTCAAGAATAGAGAAAAAGGAGGAGAAAATAAGAGAGAGAATTGTTATATGCGTAAATTCTTGGATATCCATTACAATCAGTGCCTCAGCATATGTATTGCCTCCCTTCAAGGAATTTCGAATTCATACAGGATCCAAGATAACCGACTCTAATGACAAAATAAAAGCTGTAACAGAAAAAAGAACCAAAATAGATGCTAACGGCCTTACATAATTGGGCTTCTAATTTCTTAGTTTCACTGGGTCTCAACTACAGGTTGTATCATGGAAGAGCACCTTTGCCTTTTCCCTCTCAGAGGGTGCTTTCTCCTGATGCAAACTATTATGGTTTAGTGGATACCAGTATGATCAGTGATATTTCTTAAGAAAATTTTCTCTCCTTCTCACATTTCATCACACGTTTTGTTTATTTATTTGCCCCATTCCATGACTGGGTTTAATGCATTGTCCTTATTCGTTAGAGTGGTATACAGAATGCTAAAGTTCAAAACATCTGGCTATTTAAATATCCTACAATTGTTAAGGACAGCCTACATCTTAATCCCCTTTATTAGTGAATTTTTTACTATTTCTTATCTCTACTGACATCAATGGTAGAAAGATTTTTGAAATCCTACTATACTAATATGGATCTTACCTACAAAGTATGCTTCATATTTTGATAAGTTTTAAATAAACATACATGGTCCTTGCTTAACGCCACTTCAAGGTCACTGTTCTCATCTTATCCAGTAAAATGGGTTGCTGGTTTTGTACTTTTGAATTGAATAACGGAATAGTCGGATTAAGTAGATGCATAGAGTGTTGATGGTCCTTTCTTTTTCACACCTTTTTGCAACCGTATTCTTTAGTCATGGCATAGAAAATCTCTAGAAGTACCGATCAATGTTCTGCACAGAACCATAACTCGTCGAAAATAAAAGTTTGAATCTTCTTCTTTCAGTCTTTCTAATTTCTGATGCAATGTTAAATAATTACTTCGCAGCTTCAAGGAACTCCAGGATGGTCAGTGAACTATCAAGGACAAAGCTTCAGGATGGATATGTCTCATATCCGTGGGAGAGGAGGATGCAGGAGGTGCTATCAGTTCCAAACTCAAGCTGTTTTCTTTCTATTCTCCTCCTTCCAAAAGCTTCAGATCGAGTGGCCTCTCGATACAATGACTTGGAGGATACCCTTGCTCGAGCAAATGCTTGGCTTAGTGCATCTCAGGCCTCTGGAGTCCCCATTGTTTTCATGAATATCCAAAGTGAATCCCTGCTTACTAAGGTGCAGTCCCTAGCCTCAAAAGCTTTTAAACTACAAGCTGTAGTGAGTCAAGATCTTCAATTGAAGTATTAGGGAGTTGTTCTCCACTGATATTAACATATGATAATTTTACACCCACGGCATGCCTTTTAATATTTACTGTACTGTTCTAACAACATGATACATATGGTTAAAAAACAAAAAAAAAAATGGAACATGATGAATTAGTAGCTAAATATGTTTACATATGCTGCATGGAACAATGTTTAAAGAATTATAGCTGTTAATTGAATCTTCTTACTGAATTTAAGTATCCTTAAGCACTCTTCTCTCTGCTTTACCTTCCGTCACATGATGTAGGATATTAAGGAGCTAGGGTTCAAGGCAATTCTCTGATCTGAATTCTAAGGATACCACGCTCTCTAGTTGACCATTTAGGCAAAGATGATTCATGTTCATCTGATTATTGGAACTAATTTATCTTCTTTAATTGTTTGAGCAGATTTCTGGAGAGACAGCCTCAGCTACCGTAAATGCTGGGTCATTATCTGATTTATCGAACCTAGCCAACGCAAGCCTATATGGTTTCGAGGACTACCATGGGGTTGACATTGGAGTTGTTCGAGCAGTTCGTCTATGGTATGCTCCGCTTGCTGGAGAAATTGCTATTGAGATCAAACTAAAAGAAGATGACACAAAGCTTGGTTTTGCCATTAGCCGCACGGAAGAGGTCCACTATCTGATTCTCCATCATTGTGACTCTATTCTAGGGTGAAACTAGGATTCATTTGAAGGGGATGCAAAAAAAAATTAAAAACATATTTTTGTCGTATATAAAATCTTTATACACAACTTTAAAAGAAAAAAAAGGGGGGGGGGGGATGAGAAAGTAATTTGATCGATAGTTTAGCAAAAGAAATAAGAAAGAAAGAAAATCTGACTGGTCATGATTTTGATCCAAACGAAGACGTGATATCTGTTCATAGTTTTTAGGCTTGGATATCGTCATCATTTTTTCTTGTAATACTAGGAGCTAATTTTGCTTAAAAGATGAATTTCATGTTACTAAATAATGAAAATACTAATGCTAGTAAAATTTCAACTATGATCACAATTATCTGAAGTTATAAAGGCACATAATAAAAAGTATATACTGTCAGGAGTTAGCTTTATGAAAATAAAAACACAGTTAGAATGAAAATAACCTTGAAGAGGTTATATGAGGGGAGGTCTGCATATTCTGCATCCCATAGTTAAAGGATAGTATGAAGAAATTTGTTGCTGTATTTGCTTATTGTTTTCTCTGTAATAACAGGGATTCATCTATATATCATCTGTTATTGATGGTGATGAAAATCCACCTTCGACGAGATCAGGACTCAGCACTCTCTACAAAGAATCAGTGAGTGCATCTAGGCTGCTGGTTGTCTCAAGATTATCAAATCAGAAGGTTCTTCCATGGATGATTTCTTCAACAGGAGCTGTTCGATGCTTTGATACTGTTTCCCTAAGTCAGAAGCTCTCACTACACCGGCATGCCAACGTGCCAATTCTTATGCATGTGTTGTTGTGGGATCAGTCATTGGTTTCCCGAAGCTTTGGCAACGCAAGGCTTGGGGCTCCTTCTCCATCATTGTTACCATTGCCATCTGAAGTTAGATTAGCCCACCAACCTAATGACAATCAAACACTGCCTCTGCCACCTGAAGAGCCAAATGATCAGAGCATAGACACAAGTGAGCAGCCGGATCGCAGACTACAGCGAGACACTGCTGGGGAGGTCTCCTTTAGATTTCATGATTTTTCTCTTCCAAAGAACTGGGTTTGATTCTTATACCTCCTCCGATGATGCTCTGCTTCACTGTGTATATATAAAAAAAAAGTTTGTAAGTAGTTAGGCGAGTCAGTTGATCCAAGCTAGTTACAATAATTAGGCAACTTAATCCAGAAAATCCAGAATAAACTTATACTTCACACATTATAATTAGAAATGGATACATGGTTTTGGGATGTACTCTTCATTTATGGGTCATGTGTATATCATACGTGAACTTTGTGGCATTCATTTTTGTTTTCTGAAAGACATCTTTTGTATGTATGTTTTTCCTTTGGTTGGCATTTCCTCGTAAGTTTAGAGTGCCTTGCTAGAAGAAATATCTCTGCCAATGACAAACGTGTCTTCTGTCACAAGCAGCGAAAACAATTGATCATCTCTGCCTTACCTGTAGTTTGTCAGGAGCAGTGAGGTTCGGATTGGAACTTGCCTTAAGAGCTGACCTTTATGAGAATATTAATTTATTAGAATGGATCAGGCTTTGCTAATAATGTGTAACGTACCATTTTATCAGGATCTTTTGAAATTACTTTTGCGTCTGAAGGATTTGTTCTAAGTGCATTAGTGCGATTGGAAATGAAGCATTTTAAAATCTTAAAAATTTTTAAAATGAAAATATTTTTAAATGTATCATTTTAAAATGATAACATTTGTAATTATTTGGTTGTAATAAATAATTTTTAAAAATTTAGTTTTCTAGAATTCGATGAAATAAAAATAATTATAACAAAAGAATAATGAGATTAAAGATAAAAAAACATATATGTATAAATCAAAGATGTATGGATATCACTAGATTTGCAAAAATATATAAAATAATATAAAATTAAATAAAATTATATTATATATATTTTTTATTTTTATATTTTATGATAGGTCATGTGTAATGAAGAGATGGAGGATTTGGAGAAATTTTGAAAAACCACCTCTTTAGGTGAAATTTCAAGAGAGAATTTGAATTCTTTGTTGAAATTTCATTTAAATTTCAAAATTTCTTCTTCTTTTTTTTAAACAAGTAAATTTATTTTTTAATTTTGAAAACTTTAATTAAAATGAAATCTCTCCTCTAAAAATTGAAACGAAATCTCTCTTCTAAATATTCCATCCAAACATAAAATTGAACTTTAAGCTAGTCCATTTGAGGTGAAAAAAATTGGTTTGAACCAATTTAATCAATCAAAACCGATTGAATTTGGTTAATTCGGTTTAGTTTAGTCAGATTCAATTTATTCAATTTTTTTTATCAATTAAATAGGTTAAATCAATCGATTATCTACTTTTAAAATTGATAATCAAACCGACCGAATTTAACCAATTTCTTTTAATAGGTTTTTATCTAATAACATATTTGTAATTTCATCATTAACTATAAGAACCAAACCATAAAACCATAACCAGACCCCCAATATGGAATATGAAATCTCCAATATCCACCCCAAATCTAAAAACCTTAAGTCCCAACTCCCAACCATTTTTCTACACTTACATTTCTATCTTCTACTAAAGATTAAGGTTACATTTGGCATATAGCATTAGTTGAAGGATAAGATACTAATCATCCTATCACATTATGCACTTGAATAAAATGATTAGATTATTGAAAAGAATATATATCATATACCAACAAGATAACTCTATGCTTCAAAAAAGTAAGGGATTGTTTCAATCCGTAGGATAAAATAATTTATCATAATTTTTAAATAATAAATTTCTTATTTTACCCTTAAATTTAAGTTATCAAATATTTGAAAATTTTTCTACTCTCCAAATATTCTTCACTCTTTATTGATGTAGTAAACCCCTTTGTTCTCCATAAAAAAATCCCCACTGTTTCCCAAACTTTTCATCTCTCTTCATCAACATTTCTTTTAGATTTCTTGTTTAGACTTCATATCAAGTGGAGTTTTCTTAATTTTCTTTCAGATTTCTCAATAATCAAGAAAACCTTATCTCTCGATTCATCTTTTTTCATTCATTATTGTTTAAATATGTCAATTATCTAACTGATTTTCAAATTTCTTAGTTTGTGTTTTGGATCTTCAAGTTATAACCATATGTTTATGTCCAAATTATCTCTTTTGCATATTTTAAAGCAAAATCGATTTTTGGATAGGTATTTTACTGTTTCTCTTATTTTGATTCAATTTTGATTTTCTAAAAATAATTGATATTTTTCAATGTTCATCTAATTTATGCTCAAAAGTTTGTTCCCTGCATTCAATAAGGTCTATTCAAACTCTACATAGGATTATAATCCAAGTCTCCCCATGTTTTTGGTCGTTTTCCTTTTCTTTTCTTTTCTTTTTTTTTTGCTTGAGTATGCCTTGTTCTCTTTTTTTCACTTATTTTACTTCTATGCCTCACTTTAGTGTTTGATTTTGATTGGAACAATGGTTGGTAATGGAAAATTTACAAGTTTCCAACATAAGACAAGATGCTTGTAAGGGTGGGTCTAAGTTGTTTTTAGTGAGCTTTCTTGAATGTGTGTAGAAACTTTCATGGTCTAAAGTTCTTTTTATTATGTTTAATGTTTACAAACCACTAAGATATAGATGTTTCTAAATTCTTGCAGAAATGTTTTTACAAGGAGAAAAAAAAGAGAGATAAGATCAACATTATGTGCAACTAAAGTTACAAACCTTATTTATTAAAAACCAAATATTTCTACGCAACTTGAATATAGCGTCAAGGTTAGGATGCCACGTGTAATTAGAAAATCTGGTTTTACAACAGAAAATAATAGTTATTCTTAACAAAATATAAGAGAGCCAATGCATTTTTCTCAATGTTGCCTAATACTAACTTTTCTAGGAATACTCTTTCTTTATTAGTGACTTAACCCCCCTCTTCGCTTCAAGTTTTTCTTTTTATACAAGTTTTAAAGTGGTCATAATTTTTATAATAAATACCTTCTTCACTACTTTTATTTCATTATTGCTACAATTTACCTTTTCTATCTTAGGCTTCAAACAACTATACTATGGTGTGATTGTCAATTATAACAGCTTGTCTAAAGCAAAGGTATTGAAATGCATAGTGAATGTTTCTTTTTTATTTATTGGTAAATGTTAAAAGTTGCTACTATTTGGTTTTATTATGCTAACCTTTTTCCATCAGCTAGGCTTCCTAGTACTTTAGAAATTTTAAGATAGGAAATGATTGGTGAAAATTTATGATTTAATAAATCAATTAAGAAAACGTTAAACAAGTTTCCAAACTTTTGCTTATGGAAGTGTGTGTAAAAATCTTCATAATGCTTAGAAAAGTGTTAAACCCAGCATTGGATAGAGTTATCATGGATGTTTAAAATTATCTCTCAGAATTCATGAACTATATGTTATATTTGACTTCTTGAGTACTGATAGGATTTGTGTTTTACTGGCTACATTTTCAAGAAATTTTAGTTATTTCTATTTTTATGTATTAGAAAATATTGTTAGTAGTCAGTCAAGCTCATTACACATCTCAATCAACAAAACTGAAACTCCAGCTTTACCAAGAAAAAATTCTTATTAAATAACAAAAACCATTAGTCACAAAAGAAAAGAACAAAAGTAAACCAGAAAATAATCAACTAAGTACCCTTCTTCAATCCCAAAACAGAACAAAAAAGATGGTGGAAAAGAAATTAGATTGTTGTTCATGAAGAATAAACTCAAATTCTAGTAACCATTAAAGGTTGAGTTAGGTTTAAAAGTGAATAAGCAGCATCTGTCAACTGTATAAAATATGGATAAATAACCATAAAAAGAGAAAAATCATTAGTTGTTTTACCCTAAATCTCTAATGAACATACCAAAATGTGAAAAAGCTATGGGTTTCTAGGGTTTATTTCAAAGTTCATACAAAATGGTCTAGAAAATCTTAGCAGTTCTCAAACATGAACAATTTTAGTTTAGGACTTAAGTTGAAAGAAATATTTGACTTTCAGCCATGTACTTTTTGAGATTAAAAATGATATCTTTTGAACTTTTATCATGTTGAAATAAATCTTAACAGGTCTCAAACATAAACCATCTTAGTTTAGGAATTGACTTGAAAGAAAATACTTAACTTTCAGCCATATACTTCTTGAGATTAAAAATGATGACTTTTGAACTTTTATCATGTTGAAATTAAAAAAAAAAGTTGATGAAAAAGCCAGTGAAAATATTTGTTACTGATAATGATACTACAGAAAAGCCTTAGCCAAAATTTTGCAATCAACATACAAACAAAATGAAAATAGAGAATTAATGGTTACTACCGGTTAAATCTAAGTGCACAATCAAAGGGAACCATTTTTATCTTACTGTTGATGGTGCATTATCAACAAACATGTTGACCACAATTGCTACATTATTTTGAGGCACATAATTTGAACAACTTGTGTAGCATATATAGGGTGGGGTTGTGATATTTGGGAGAGTCACTCATTACTAAATGCATCTTGACCACATTATGCCTTATTGAGTTGATTATTGAGTAAAGATCCTTTTTTACTTTAAAATCAATAGGTTTTGTTTAATTTTGTTGAATATGGCTCTTAGATTATATGTTTCTTTAAGTAAATAGATGTAGTTTTAGGTTTTTTTCGTTAATGTAGTTATGGTTTGATTGGGATGTTATTTTTAAGAATATTGATAAAGGTTGATTGCCTTTTCTTTGTTTTCTTTGATGTTTTTATTAGTTTTTCTTAGCATCTGAAATGAAACTTGATCATTAGGCTATTCAAAAGCTATTAGCTGTATGTCCTTGTCAAGTTCTAAAACAATCTAACAACAGAATTATGAACTATATAAGCGAAATAGCTGTATGGTTGAAGGAATTCATATATAGATTATGATGTATTGTATCATTTACTAGTTTTGAGCTGATGATGAACTGTAGTTCCAATTCTTTGTTTTTTAGTTTCAGCCTTTTCGATTTTGATATGTCTTATCTTGCTTTACTAGTGACACTATCTTGAAAATCTCATTTTTAAAACCTTTTATCTCTTTTGTCTAGTAGCTTGTGTTAAAATGAACTATATATTCAAGTCATACCCCTTATTGGCTTGCATATGTACAAAGCTAAGCCTTTCTTTAATTTATGACTTTATGCTCATTTAAAAAAAATCCCTCATTGCTTTCTTTCAAGAATAGCCAAGTTGTTTTGTTGAGCATGTACTGCTTTTTTTTTTCTCTTTCGCTTCTCATCTTAGTTTATCTTGTTTGGTTTTACTTCACATATTTACTCTTTTGATAGCTTTATACCTTATAAAATTATGTGTTTTTCGTTTATAGATATGGATGAGAAGCGAGAGATCGTCACCTACATGATATCAGAACAAATCCTTCAATAAATGATGGTTATTTGCACAAACATTTTCATGCTAATGCATACCATTATGCAACGATATCATGAAAAACATGTTTTGAAGGAAAGAACATTTGTTAGGCATAAACCAGGTTAGAATACTTGAATAGGATAATACATGATGAGTGATAAAACTTGTGTAGATCAACTTCAAATGAATAGGTATACATTTAGTATCCTATGTGAATTATTGCAAATAGCTAGTAAGATGAAAATAAATGGGTTAGTTACTTTAGAGGAACAAGTAACCATTTTTTTACATATTCTAGCCCATCATATAAAAATCGTGTTATTATAAAGGATTTCTATAGGTCGGGTAAAACTGTAAGTAGGTATTTCCATAATATTTTGAATAGAGTCTTATAGTTATAAGATATTTTACTTCGAACATCAAATCTAGTTCTTGATAATTGCATTGAAAATAGATGAAGTGATTTAAAGTAAGCTATAAAAAATATGATTAGCTTTGCAATGGCTAGATAAAGTTTGGTTTGGTGCTTATATTATTTTGGTTAACAAAATTGTTTAAGAACATTAAATGGTACCTATATTAGGATACATGTGCCAGAAATTGACAAACCAAGATATAGGATAAGAAAATGTGAGATAGCTACCAATGTCTTAAAAGTGTGTACACATGATTTAAGATTTATCTATGTATTATCGAGATAAGAGCATTCTTAATCAGATGCTCAAATTTTTCAAGATGCTATTAGTAGACAAAATGGCTCGAAAGTGCTTATTGGTAACTTTAAGTTATGGATGCCTAATTAGTTATTTTATTCTTAACTAGTACAATTATACTTACACTTGTATATATATATACATTATAGGTTACTATTACTTTATAGGTGTTGGATATGTAAACAATGAAGGTTTTCTTGCACCTTATTAAAGAACTTGATATCATTTGAAAGAGTAGGGTAATGAGAACCTTCCAAGCAACCATGAAGAGTATTTTAATATGAAGCATTCTTCTACTAGAAATGTTATAAAAAGAGCTTTTGGATTACTCAAAATGTGTTGGGCTATTCTTAAAAGTTCTTACTTTTATCCTGTCAAGACACAAGTTCAAATAATAACAACATGTTATCTTCTTCATAATCTAATTAGAAATGAGATGTCTATAGATTGGTTGAGAATGTATTTGATATGGATGGATCAAAATTCATGCTAAATTCATCTTCAGATGTAATTGATTGGGTCTAATTTGGTAAGTGCATAGGTCGTACAAGTAATAATAGTGATAAAAAAATCAAGATGTCAGTCCCACAAGAATTAACAAAAGAAGTTCTTAAACTAAGTACCTATTATCACCCTACCCTTCTGAAGTTGGCTCAATCAAAGATTGAACATGAAGTTAAATTAACTACAAAAGTAAAACTAAAGAAAGAATTAAAATGAGAATTATGTAAAATACAAAAGAAATAAACCAAACTAAATATAAAATGGGAAAATACAATAACTTATTCTAAATGAAATCATATTTGAAATGTATATTAAGATCTAAAATCACAAAATTCAATTAACTAGCCTAAACTCAAACTAGAAGGAAAATCATAAAAACTATGAGTTTAACAAGCAAAACAAAAGCTAAATTGCATCAAATTGAATACAATCGAAACTTAAATTGCAAAACCAGTTAAAGACCTAAAGTTAAAACATATTTGAAATGCAAACAATGAAAGAAAATTGCAAAATCTAAGTTAGAACATGAAAACCGAAAGTATAGCAAAATTTAGAAATTGAATTTGAAACTACCATTCTAGCTCTAAATGATGCAAACTTTAGTTAACATGAACTAGAAATTTAAAGCTTAATTAAGGAACAAGATGAGAAAGAAAAGAGACAGTAAAAATTCTAAAAAAGTTGCATGAAAGAACTAAAAAATTACCAAATAGCAGCTGTGCTAAAATAGAATTTTAATGTTTTACCAAATGAAAATGTAGATTCAAAATTTTCTAATGAACAAGACCTTAAAATGAACTAAAGCAAGATCAAAGAACAAATTTACTATAGATTTCAATGAAAAAATTCACAAAAATTAACAAGAAAATTAACTCATAGCTCAAAAATCAAATAGTACACCACAAAGCACAAGCAAAATGTATTCAACCATTTTGATCCAAAAAGCTATTAAAAATGTGAAATAAAATTGCACAAAATGAAAGTTAGCAAGGTAATAAGTGGAACTTAAGATATAAAGTAAAAATAATGCAAACATAATGCCAAAAATTAAAGAAGATCCATGCCAAAGTTGATGGATCATGTTTGGCTTGCACTGATCACCTGCATCCATGTATGAATTTCAACTTTGATCTAGATAAATTTGCTATGACTTTGAAGCCAAATTTTATATAGGTTGTAGCTCTATGAATAAAAAAACTATGAAAAATATTTGAACAAAAACAAATAAGATTTGATGGAGTTATGATCCAAAAACCGCATGTATGTCAAAACAAGCAAATTCAAAACAATTTTTCATATCAACAAGAAAATAGTAGATTTGAGCTAGAAAACAAATTCAAATGAAAATTTTATTAAAAGATTTTGAAAGGGCACTAAAAAATACATAAGAAACAATAAAATTGCAATGAAAGTCACAGGAAAAATGCTAGAAATAAAGGGTTTGGTAATTAAGAAAATGTAAAGTGCAAAAGGAAAGTGTAGCGAAGTAAAGGAAAAAAAATTTAAATCCTAAACTAACCCTCCTCTTGCGGCCATCCCTCTCCCTCTATTTGTAGTAAAGGGGAGAAGCCTCAAGTTTAAAAAAAATTCTAGAAACTTTTTCATTTGGTTAGCCTTCAAAGCTTTCGTCAACTAGCTTGGTGCTGCAATGTTGGTGCTTGGTTTGGTGCTTCATCTCATGTTTCTTCTTCAACGAACTTGTAAGCTGAATTCACATGTAAAATGGTGATCCACAAAGTCAAAATGGTAGCCAATCATAGGCTCTTAAAGTGCCAACTCAACCCCTAGCTTTGATGCTTTTCAACTAGCTTGTAAAGCCTTGTATTTGTATACAGTTAAGGTTTTTAGTGATAAATGTTTTGTGGCAATAAGCCATTTCATCACAAATATTAGGTTTATTGCAACTAAATTTTTGTGTGACACTATTATCATAAGTAATTGTGATGTATAGTTTTTTATCACTATTATACTAGTACATGTGACAATTTAAGTTTTTTCACAATTAAATCATCACTATAAGAGTATTTATGACTCAAAATACTTTTTCACTAAAGATTTGTCACTAATAAAATAGACAAATTGACGTCAATTGATTTTTTATAGGAAATAATATACTAATGATAATATATAAAATGGTTACTACTTTTGAATATTATTGTGATGACAAAAAATGTTTATAACTTCAAAATTTACATTTTGTTGTGAAAATTTTATCACAATTAAATATAATAAATTAATGACAACTACACATCATCACAACAATGAATTTATCATTGTGAGAATTGAAATGGCCATTATTGTGAATAAAAAGCATATTAAATTAATTTATTATTTAATTTATAATTATTAAATCATACTAAATTAAAAACAAAAAATCACATAATTATTAAATAATATGAATATAGAAATTAGAGTAAAAGTTGAAGCAAGTGGTTGAACAACTTACAATTATTGTACAAAGAGAGTACATATAAATTCAAGAAAGGGGTAAGTTCTTAAGTGGTGGAGAATGAAATAAAATTCTTAACTATATAAGCAAAATCTTATCTAGTGATCATATGTTTTAAATGGGAGTATTTCATTTATAATAATTATAGTACAATTAATCAATCATAATTTAAAATTATATAGAGTCTATCAAAATTTTATGTAGAGTCTAAGTGATGGATCTTTATATAATTTTTTATTGTGATTGGATAAATGTAAAATTATAAAAAAATATAGTTAATGATTTATTATTTTATTTTATTTATTAATATAATAAGAAAATTAAATGAATTTGGCCTAAATGAGAAACATATTTTATTATTTTTGTGCTCCATTTCAAAACTGATGAAAAAAAAATTATTCCATATAATATAATGTCCAAAATAGAACAAAGCAATTTTTGGTAAAAAAAAAAACTAGAATAAAGCAAATAAAATGACCATGGGCGGGAATTGGTGGGAAAAGAAAATAATATAGGTGGCAATGAAATGGCTTACCCTATGGGCAGCAATGACATGGGCGGGAATCAGTGGCAAAATAAAATTTTAAAAGAAAATTAGTTTTAACCATAAATAAAAGAAGAAGGATACAAAATATAATATAAAACAAAAACCTAATAAAACAAATAGCAAAGTTGTTTCACCTCTTTTCATGTCACCAAGGAGTACAATTTTTCAACATTTTTTAAAGGTAAATAACTTTTTGTTAACATCTTGTTCTTAAAATGATTAAAATATTCAACCTTATAATTTTTTTTTTTTGAGATTCTGATGATGATTGATTATTTGTTAGAGAATTGTAATTAGGGATTTTTTATGATCACTAGTCAATGACAAGTATTTTCTTTTTATATATATCATGAAAGCTGTGGCAAGCAAAAAAGGTTTTTGTAGCAAACCAAGATGTAATGAGCATAGACTTGACATTAATTGTGAAATGTAATGATAGGCCTTTAACTAGTGTCAGATTTTCTTCATCCAATTTCCTATGATTATATTCATTAATCTTATCATAGAAAAAGCTTAGTGCTCTCTCTTATGATGAGAAAAACACTCACTCTTATAATTTGTGAACTTTGCATCACCATTTGCTTTCATACTTTATGTTTATTTAATACCATTAAATATATTTGTATTTCTTTTTGTGTTGCAAATGATGATCTGCACAGTGTATTGTTTAAGTTCATGTTCTAATTTAAACCCAGTGACTATATTGTATTTTTTATTCTTTATTTTGTTTAATTAGGTTTTTTAATTTTTAAGCTCCAAAAGAAACAAATTCAACTTTAATGATCTTTGATATTCTTTTGATTTATTTACTTTGAATATGATTATATAAGATAATTTTTTATACTATTTATTGACTTATTATTTTTTCTTCTTTTTGTTTATTTTGTAGGAATATAATGAAGAATAAACTTTATTAAAAGCATCTATAGGCTACTAGCTTGAATTTTCACTTGGACATTATCGTATTAGTGGACTAAACACTTTTTTTTTGTAATAATTATTTAGTATTTTTGGTGGAAAGATACTAATGTGGTTCTAATTGTAATTATATTTTGGATATTACTTTAAGATTTTTTGGATCTTGAAAATTAAAAGCATGTTATATATTTTGATCATTTATTTACTTTTGAATAATAATAATTATTGTTATCATTTTCTTCTATTTATAAAAATAGATTAAGTGATCACATTTTTTTCACTAAAATCATATCTATTTTGAAACAACTTTTCAGTGATTATTTTATAAATGCAATTTTTTGTGACAATTTATTTTTTATAGTCATTTCATATTCTTTTTATAAATTGACAAATTTAGCTATGACAATAATTAACATATTAGTGACAAGAAAAATTATAAGAAATAATTTTAATGTTTGTTACATAATTTATGAGACATTATTTTGGTGAAAACTCATGGGAAAAAACTCGTTACCAATGAAAATAACATGAGTGACAATAATTTTTGTAATTATTGTCAATAGTTTTAGGATTGATATTGTTGTCACAAGAAAACCAAGTTATTGTGATAATTTTTTTGTCACTATTTTTATTTTTTTTAGTGTCAAAAAAATTATCACAATAAAGTAAGCTATTGTGACAACATATTTTAATCACATATTCTAATATTTTTAGCGTAAAAATTTTTATCATAAAAGAATGAGATGTTGTGACGTATTAATAAAAATTATCACTAATAAAAATAATGATGAAATTAGTTGTGATGACATGTGATGATTTTAAAATTGGTCACTATAAAGTGTAGTGACTAAATTTTATACTTTTAGTGACTAATTTTTTCTCCACTAAAAATACTTTTTCTTGTAGTGACTTGTGTACCAACGTGTTTTGCCTCTTTCATTATTTTTTTTTTACAAACAATTTCAAACATTTTATGCAAACATTCCCTACATTTTACTAAAAAAATGACTGTGAAAATAATACTAAAATATTATGCTAAAAAAAATCTCTAAGTGTCAATTTTGCATATTTGATACTAATTTAGGTCATTTGCACAAAATGCACCAAAAATTCATCTAAATTGTATTAAAAAAATCCAAATTTCTCAATTCTATTATTTGTACTTGCATATTAAATAAATGTGCATTTAAGAGTAAGCCAAAAATCCTAAGGAATAAGCCAAAATATATAGAAAATTGCTCCAAACAAAGCATGAAACTACAAAAGTTTTAGTGCAATCAATAATTAACATGATTAAAGCTTCTAATCAATAGGTTGCATGGAGAGATAGCTTGGCTATGAACATTTTTAATTAGTGGAGAGCTACTAGTGTTATAACATATAGATTCGAAAATCTATAGCTAGATTTAACAAATGAATGGAGTCGCCACCAATCTTTTATTAGGTGTGATTGGTCACTTAGGGAATCTATCTTTTTAAGGAACTCCTAAGCTTGACTATGGGTCCCTAAAAGAATAGGTTCAAGTTTACAAACCAGAACAAGGTTCGGGAGTTCGGTTACATGTGGAGAAGGTTATAGCACCCCCACATGCCCATCCAAAGGATGGTACCATATTATTTTAAATTTATCCTAAGGTTTAGAATCTAATGGCTTCAAATTTTATGTTAAATATTGGAAACAATTTTTAAGATTCTCCATCAATCTGGTAGTACTCTCAAAAAAATTCTTCCTTACCTCAAGAGTATTCAAGAATCCTATTTGATTTCTTGAAGAGGCTCCGTCATCGAAAAAAGATTTATTTATTATTTTTTATTATTACCATTTTTGTTGAAAATAAATCTAATTATTCCACCATTTGTGTCAAATTAGAAATATTTTTTCTTTTGAATTTCTAAAATTTCTACCATTTGGGCCTATTTAGAAATTCCTTTTTTTTCTTGGAAAGAAAATAATATGACAATTATTTTTATTGAAATTTCATCTAAATTATTCCACCATTTGGGTCAAATTTAGAGAAAATTTCTCACCTAGAGATTTCTTAAAAATTTAGCATTTGAAATTTCTAAAAATCTCATCCTTAGATAATTATCAAATATTTTCAATCCAAATTTTTATGTGAAAAAGAATACAATTACTTGTATTGAAATTTCATCTAAATCATTCCACCATTTGGCCAAATTTAGAGGAAATTTCTCACCTAGAGATTTCTTAAGAATTTAACATTTGAAATTTTTAAGAATCTCATCCTTGGGTAATTTGTATTTAATTCCAAAAGTTTTATATTTTTATGTTTTTATTATTTTTAATTTTTTAATTTTTTTGGTTTGAAAATAAATATTAATTATTGTTATTGAAATTTTATCTAAATTATTCCACCATTTGGGATAAATTTAAACAAAATTTCTCACCTAGGAATTTCATAAAAATTTACCATTTGAAATTTTAATAAATTCCATCATTGGATGATTAATATTTATTCCCAAAATTTTTATTTTTTATTATTTTATTAAATTTAATATCAAATAATGAAAACCATAAAACGAAGTGAATAAATAAACAATTATGCATAAAACAAAACAAATGAATAAACAATCAAATAAAGAGAAAAAAAATAAGTACCAAACAATTAAAAAATTTGAAAATAAAATAAAATAAAAGCAAGTAAAAGTACCAAAGTTGACGTGAGCCTTTGGGATGAAATTCTACCAAATCAATGTGCTAGCCTATCACATGACACTAAGGCATCAAAGCACACTAAGGCACTTGCTCAACACGCATGTGGTTCCCCTCCACTATTGCCTTCCACTGTTTTTTGGTTCCTGCTAGCTTATTCCGTTCTTGCTGCCCAGTCTTCTTTTTGGTTCTTTTTTTTTTTTCTTTTAGTGCCAGCAGCTTCACGTTCCCTTACCTGCTGTCAATTTTTTTCTCCCCCCTTCTTGTGTGTTCCAGCATTTATTTATAAGGATTGATCAGAGGAGTTTCTAATCAATCCCAATTCATTCTTGTGATTGAGATTCAATCTTTGAATCCAATCCAAACTCTACTAGCCCAGTTTTATGCAAACTCAAACACCTTTTTTTGTCTTTTCATTTTTATTATTTTTTTGATTTTTAATTGTCAAAGTTGATCTTGTAGACCCCCAGACAGATTGGGGTGTCTACAGCTGCCCCTCTTTGCACATTTTCTGTGAAACAGAAATTGTACAAAAATGTAGACAACCTAATCAATTTGACGCTTTTTTTTTTAAAGAAAAAATAACAAAGCTTCTCTAAATAGAGGCTCAATGACTTTGGAAAGCAAATTGCTCTTCTAAATAAAGGCATCACAACTTTGAAAGTAAATTGCTCCTCCAAACAGAGACACCGTAATTTTGAAAGTAAATTGCTCCTTCCAATAGAGGCACCGTAACTTTTGAAAAGTAAATTGCTCCTCTAAATAGAGGCACCATAACTTTGAAATAAATTGCTCCTCTAAATAGAGGCACCTCAACTTTTGGAAAGTAAATTGCTCCTCTAAATAGAGGCACCGTAACTTTTGAAAAGTAAATTGCTCTTCTAAATAGAGGCACCACAACTTTTGGAAAGTAAATTGCTCCTCTAAACAGAGGCACCTCAACTTTTGGAAAGTAAATTGCTCCTCTAAACAGAGGCACCATAACTTTGAAAGTAAATTGCTCCTCTAAACAAAGGCACCTCAACTTTTGGAAAGTAAATTGCTCATTAACAATCATGTTCAAAGGAGTTATAGATCATGACTAAAGGAATTTTGTAATGGGAACTCAAGGATTCATAATTTGAGTTTAACATTCAGAGGTTCAGATTCGCAAGAATCTTTCAACTTCGTAAAAATTTACTGAAATTTGATTCTCAAAATTTTAGTTTCATTCAAATTTGTAATATCTTGAGATTTGCATTTGTAACTTGCAAGACTCGCATCCAACATTTAAAGATACTTATTTGAATTTTGGAGATTCACATCCAAAAGTTTAAGGCTTTTCAAAGGTTCTCATTTGGCAAACTTGGAATTCATATCCAAAAATCTAAAGCTTTTCATTTGAATTTTGGAGATTCACATCAAAAAATTCAAAGCTTTTCATTTGAGTTCAAAGGCTCACATGCAATAAAACTTAGAGTTTCACATCTAAGTTCAAAGGTTTTCATTTAAAACATTAGAAATTCATATCCAAAAAGTTGAAGCTTTGTATTTTGGAGATTCACATCCAAAAGTTCAAAACTTTTCATTTGTTCAAAGATTCACATTCGATGAACTTTAGGGTTTCACTCTTCAAAGATTCTCATTTTAAAACTCAAAGATTCTCATTTCAGTTCTCAAAAATTCTCATCAAAATATTCACAATTTGTTTTTCAAGTGACTTAGAAATTTGCATGAATGAATGTCATGACCAAATATGCAAATGCCTTCTTAATGATACAAATGCAACAACCTAGATTCTCATAGCACCATGCATATCCACACAAAGTTTAATTCATCAAATTATGTGCATGTACTATTCAAGCAATGATGCCAACATGATACATATAATGCGGATGTCAATAATGTCATGAAATCCTAAATAATTATGGTAATATGGCTCTCAAAACTCTACCATTTCGCATTTCTTCCTTGTTCAGTTTTTCAATACTTTAGGACAAGTTTCATCAATCGATCATCACTTGACCATCATTCATGGGCTTTTCAGCATTAATAAATTTCAGAACAAGTTTCATCCACCATCACTGGGTCACTACTCATAGGTGTCTCAACATTAACCATTTCGAACAAACTTCATCATCCGTCACTAGGTTACACTCATAGGTTTCTCAACCCTAACCACTTTATGCACTGATCCATATTATTTTCATCATTCAATCATAACTCGCAAGTCATGTCGACTAATTCATCACTTGGTCATATCATCTCTTCAAGTTTTTGCATTCTCTTCATTTGTTGGCCAACCCATCACCATTTTCATCATTTGACCACACCACGTGTTATCTCAAATCATCATTCTCAGACTTCTATGATCTCTTCATTTTTTTTTATCATCTTGGATTTTTTTTCAAATGAATGCAAGACTCTTTTAAGCACATATTCATTCATTCATTATCATTTCAATTCTTGACAAATACAATGCAATCAAGCATTTTCTCAATTCATTTTAGAGATGTAAGGACAAAAGAGCGGAAGGTGCATTGAAAGAATAAGAAGTGAGTCTTGGTACCAAAGCAAATGGGGAAAAAAGCAAGTTAGATGTATGACATTAGGATAAATGAATATTCAAACAATTTTGAACATTAATTCAAGATTTTTTTCAAAAACTCATTCCATTGATTATCAAAATCATTTTAAGCTCATCAAACTTTACCCCAGCTTTGAAGGATCTTTAGATGCATTGATATTCTATATATTTGAACTATTCATCTAACTTTCAGTTCAGAGATTTGTCTACCCAAATTACCCTTTCGGGTTTTTAATTTGAGTCTTCTTTTTTCCTCATTTCATCTTTTTTGTCTTTTTTTTTTCATTTTCCCTTTTTTTTTTTTTACCTTTCACCATTTTCTTTTCTTTTTTTTTTCTCATCTTTCATCCATTGTTGATATCTCTCACACATTAATCTTTAGGGCAATAACATGATTCCATCATGAGCACACCTTTGCCCAACATATGATTATTCAATTTGAGCATTCACACTCGATCTAAATGGACTTTTCAAGGTTGTAATGTAGGCCATGGTATGGGGTAATAAAAGAAATGGATAAAATAGGCTCAATATATATGTTTAAAGGGTTCAAAACCAAAGGATCATCATTTGTTGCAGCTTGGCATTTTGCCCCACTTTATATCATTTTACTACTTTTCTTTTTTTTTTTTCTATCTCATTCTTCATAAAAAGATTATCATTTTTTTGCCCCAAATCATTTATGGCATTTTTCTTTTTTTTTTCTTCTTGCTTTTTTTTAGACATTTTTTGATCTTTAGGCTATTTTCTTTTTCAAAAATTACCCTCCAGTGTGGAGGGTGATCTTTGGTCGGGGTTTTTTTTTTAAAAAATCATAGCAGGCTCAACGGGGATAGCAATGAATGGTTTTTCAAATGATAAAAGAAAAATGGCCATTTTTCATCTCAAATGTGAATGCTTTCTTTGAACATCATCTATTGAACAAAAACAAACTCATAGATCTGTATAAAAGATCACACATCTTTAAAACATTAATTTCACATCTGCTAGTAGCTGGCTTCTTTTACTCAAATAGTCTCCTCAGATCGATGTGAATGAGTTCTCAAAATTAAATCCCAGAATTATTGCTATCATTGTCTAAACATTCATCACTTGAAATTTAAGAAAGGTAATAAAGCATGGGATAACGAAAGAGAAAATGTAATGAAATAAATTATCCTTACCTTTTATTAAAATGATAACAAATGAAATCTTATTGCCTAAAAGAAATCCTCACATTACTTTGAAAAAAATCCTAAAATGATAAGAAAATTCCAACCAGCCTTATCTCCATTCTCTAAAACTGTCCCCTTATGTGATCAGGTGAAGAATCTTTATTGACATGTTGCCTCTCAATTCATTGTGACTCTTCGGACCCTTTTTGACCAATGTGTTCTTGATTTTCATTCAGAGCATTATGATTTGGTAATAGGTTGCCACTAACATTAGGTGTTGTTGCTCTTCCTTGATCAAAACTTACCATTCTATCATTGATTAACCGTTGCACCTTATGCTTTAAAGCAGTGTAATTTTTAGTAGAATGGCTAGCAATTCCATAGTGGTAGTCACAGTGGGCTGTAAAATCATACCATTTAGGATAGGGTGGCTTGAACAGCTCCACACGGCTAGGGGCAATCAAGTGACTATTATAGAGTTCTCGATATAACCTCGTATAACTTATAGGGATTGGATCAAATACAAGTTTTTCTCAAGTAATTTGTTGCTCTCGTGAACCACTTGTTGGGTTAGTAGGGTGAATTTGGGCTCTTACGGGAGTTTGAATGTTAAGGCTATATGTAAAATCTTGAGGGCTAAAAATTGATCAGTATGTGGATGAATAAAGTGGTTGTGAAGCTAGCTGGTATGGGTAGGATGAGGCATTATTCACAGTAGGATAGTATAAAGAGTAACCTTGGGGTGGATAGGGTTGATAGCCCTTGAATTGTTGTCTATCAAAGCTCACAACTTGAGCTTGAGCTTCAGTTTCTTTCTTTTCTGATGTCTTCTTAGTTTCTTCTCCTTTTAACTTGCCATTCTTGATGGCACTTTCAATAATTTCTTTAGAGATCACCATGTCGGTGAAATTCTTTATTGCATTCCCTATCATCTTTTCATAATAGGGAGATTTCAAAGTGCTAACAAACAACACTGTAGTTTTTTTCTCATTTAGAAGAGGCTGTACTTGAGAAGCAATATCCTTCCACCTTTGAGCATACTCTTTAAAAGTCTCATTGGCCTTTTCTCTAGGTTTTGTAAAGACAAACGATCAGGGGCCAAATCCATGATATGTCGATATTGACTAAAAAAATCATGGGTCATATCACTCCAGGAATGGATGCGAGTTCTGTCTAACTAGATATACCACCTAACTGCAGAACTAGTAAGACTGTCTTGAAAAACATGCATTAGTAGCTTTTCGTCATGAGCATGGGCTGCCATCTTTCGACAATACATGGTAATATGAGTTTTTGGACACTTTGTGCCATCATATTTTTTAAATTCTGGTACTTTGAACTTAGGAGGAATGACCACATCAGGGACTAAGCAAAGCCCAGTAGCATCAACTGAACCATAAAAACCAATTCCTTTCACAGCCCATAGCCTTTGTTCTAGCATACTAATTTTGAAATTTTCTTGAGCTTTCACTTTTATCTTTTCCTTGTCTTTTCCTTTCAGTTCATTTAGATCAGGGATTTGAATTGGTTCAACCACCTTTTCAGTAAAGACATGATTCACATAGCTATGGTAATGCCCTGGATTAGAGGCTGATGGCATTCCAAGATATGTAGGATATGTGAAGTGTTGTGGTGGAACTTCTTATGTAGACTGGGCTTGAGGTGGACCAAAACTAAGTGGATATAGAGGGTCAGTCACTTCTTGCGATGCAAGGCCTTGTTGGCTTGTGTTCTCTTCTACTCTTTTCCCCTTATTTAATTTGTTGAGAGCATCCAAAAATTTACTTAACTCATTCTCAATCTTTTCCTGAGCTTTTTCCAATTTTTCAAATCAGTGAGAATTTTCTTGCTCCATTTGTCTAGCTCTAGCTCTTGTATTATATCAGTAGATGGGGTTTCTACTGGATGGAGCTATCCTTAAACCTTTAGCATCACAATTACAATTAGAAACTATGTATGATATGCAAATGTATGCATGAAATGTACTAATGTTTGCCACATTATCGATATTGATAAAAGAAATCTCCATTTGAAACTTTATTAAATAAAATTTCAAAATTACATCCTAATAAAGTCAAAGCAATATTCTAAAGTCCTAAACATCATTCTTTATTTCTAATGCCTCCTTATAAACTTCCTAGCTTATTGGTAATGATTTTGTGCCTCATTTAGGAAATCAAGTAAATATCGCCCATGCACTCCTACTGGTTGCACCATAGCCTTCAAACTTTTCACTTTTTCTTCCATTTCTGATGCTTTGTCTACAACAATGCATATATGATCAAACAAATGTCTTAGATGCCTTTGTTTTTATGTACACATGTCTTTCCATAACTCACTCTGTTGAGCTTGTTTCCTGCATTCATTAAACAAAGCTTCTACTTGTGTTGTGCGTCGATCCACTATCTCTTATAGCATTTGGCTATGTCTATGTGCCCTAGCAGTAGCCTTTTGTTCTTCTTTCACCCTCGCTTTTAACAATTCATTTTCTTTTAAAAGTCGGGCAAGCTCAAGTGTGACTGACGAATGTGTCATATCTAAATCATTAAATAAGGCTCTCCATTGATCTTTTTACTCTATAAGGCACTGGATTTTCAGTTCTTGAAGTCGTGAACACTCTTCCATTTCTATCTTCAATCGCTTGTTTTCTTATTCTAACTCATCTTTCTCAGATTGGAGTTTTCTCTTAGCTGTTTCCATTTTAAGCAAAGGATCTTGAAGAATGGGTTTTAAGGAATACCCTAACTATTCACTGGGAATCACAATGTGTTTTCCCCTCATCGCATGCCATACACTATATTCTAGAGTGATGTTATAAGTAAACCTCCCTTGGTTAACCCTGGTGGTTTGTTTCCATGCTTTCTTGATCTTTTCAACCATTCCATATGCCTCTTTATCAGTGAATGAGAACTCCCCTTGGTTAAGTCCATAGGTTTCTGGAATGAATTGCTCACACCCAGATTGTCTTCTCACTAATGCTAGAGCATAAGTAGCAGCACCCCATAGGCTTAATAAAAACACCCATGGCTAATTTCCACAACTGTATAACATCATATCATGACGCATCCAAGGTGCCCTCTAAACTATCCCTTGACTATCAAGGGCTCGAAAATAGAAAACTCATTCTTCTTTTGACTTTGTTTGAGGCCATGTGTTGTAACAGAATTCTTTGATGGGGATACTAGAACGAAAGTATGGCTTACGAAATTGACTTTCTTTACATTTCATGTGACTCTTGATCCATACATAAAGTAACTGTAAACATTCATTAAATCGACCTTTATCGTTTTTGTGACAAAAGTTTAGAAATCGAATGGTTTCTGCCAAAATGGTTGGTGTTGCATTGACCTGATATGCTAACTGATCAACAAAATCTACCACTGCAACATCAACATATCCGATGACTTTCGAAAAGATTACCAATCCATATAAAGCTATAGCCATAGCTACTAATTCGTGATCATCATCTATGTGCCCCTGGATGAAATCTCGTAAAAAACTTCATGGAATAGCCTTACTTTCACCTTTTATCTTGACACATGAATTGACTTAAGGTGAACTAAGTCCAAGCATTTGCACTAGTTTTTTACGATAGCCCACCTTGTTGGCCTAGTAAATCTTGTCTGGGTTTGCTAGATCGAAACGAAGTAGGACCATATACTCTTTAATTGTGGGCACCATGTCTGCTTCATTGAAAACAAAACATCTATATGAAAGATCCCAAAACTGAATGATAGCCCTAATGAAATTATTATCCAATTGCACCTGTTGTAGTGAAGCTATGTCTCCATATCTATTCTTAAATTCCTCCTGTCTTATTCTATTCATGCATCCCTATATACTGCTTAAGTCGGATAGATCATTTTGTTGTAGCTCTAGATGAACTCTTTTGGGTAATGATGAAATAAAATCCTTAGGCAAGCAATCTCCTTGTTTTCTTTGACCCTCTTTTGACTTAATTTTCAATTGATGAGCAGACTCATACTGGACTAATGTAGACTTTGGTTGCATTTGGCTTTCCATGGATGTAAGTGTGAGATTTGATTTATCAATAACTGATATGCGACAAATATTTCTTATATGAAAATGATGCAAACGATAGTGTTAAATATGATCATGATATGATAATGCTAGAACATGAGAATGAAATGACATATAGATGCACAAAATCAAGCAGACAAAATGGTTAGATAACAAATTGTTTCTTCTTATGCCCTAATTTTGGATTGTATCTATTAATGGATAGGAAGGGCTTAAGTTGGTTTCTTAGTGGTGAACTATATGCAGGGTTAGAAAATTTTAACCACTAAAAGGTTCTCAAATTGTTCCTTACATCATTGTCCATCACAGACTAGTAAGGCAGTTTAATCCTCACCCATCACAGGCTACCAACGAAAAGGATTCAATTTAAGTGGGAGTATTTCGCTAGCCATTACGGAGATTATCATCTCACGAGAGCATAGGTACTTTACTTCCTCCTAAGAGGGACTGAGCCTGGGTATAGAGCCCATGTAATGCAAATGCATGTGGCAGTGTGTGTGAAGGAACACAAAATTATCAATCCCATAAATCAAATAAGAAACCAAAAAAGGAAAAATGTTACTAAACAAATAACTTAAAGCCATTAGTTCAAAGGATAGGATAAATTCAAAAATTATGGCTTGACTCTCTAATGTCCCCAGTGGAGTCGCCAAACTGTCATAACATAAAGATTCAAAAATCTATAACTAGATTTAACAAATGAATGAAGCCACCACCAATCTTTTATTAGGTGTGATTGGTCACCTAGGGAATTTATCCTTTTAAAGAACTCCTAAGCTTGACTATGGGTCCCTAAAAGAATAAGTTTAGGTCTACGAACTAGAACAGGGTTTGGGAGTTCGATTACATGTGGGAAAGGTTATAGCACCCCCACAAGCCCATCCAAAGGATGGTACCATATTATTTCGAATTTATCCTAAGGTTTATAATCTAATGGCTTCAAATTTTATGTTAAATATTGGAAACAATTTTTAAGATTCTCCGTCAATGTGGTAGTACTCTCAAAAAAATTCTTCCTCACCTCAAGAGTATTCAAGAATCCCATTTGATTTCTTGAAGAGGCTCCGTCATCGAAAAAAGATTTATTTTTTATTTTTTATTATTACCATTTTTGTTAAAAATAAATCTAATTATTCCACCATTCGGGCCAAATTAGAAATATTTTTTCTTTTGAATTTCTAAAATTTTCACTATTTGGGCCTATTTAGAATTTTTTTTTCTTGGAAAGAAAATAATATGACAATTATTTTTATTGAAATTTCATCTAAATTATTCCACCATTTGGGTCAAATTTATAGAAAATTTCTCACCTAGAGATTTCTTAAAAATTTAGCATTTGAAATTTCTAAGAATCTCATCCTTAGATAATTATCAAATATTTTCAATCCAAATTTTTATGTGGAAAAGAATACAATTACTTGTATTGAAATTTCATCTAAATCATTCCACCATTTGGCCAAATTTAGAGGAAATTTCTCACCTAGAGATTTCTTAGGAATTTACCATTTGAAATTTCTAGGAATCTCATCCTTGGGTAATTTGTATTTAATTCCAAAAATTTTATTTTTTATTTTTTTTATTTTTAATTTTTTAATTTTTTGGTTTGAAAATAAATATTAATTATTGTTATTGAAATTTTATCTAAATTATTCCACCATTTGGGATAAATTTAAACAAAATTTCTCACCTAGGAATTTCATAAAAATTTGCCATTTGATATTTTTATAAATTCCATCATTGGATGATTAATATTTATTCCTAAAATTTTTATTTTTTATTATTTTATTAAATTTAATATCAAATAATGAAAACCATAAAACAAAGTGAATAAATAAACAATTATGCATAAAACAAAACAAATGAATAAACAATTAAATAAAGAGAAAAAAAATAAGTACCAAACAATTAAAGAATTTGAAAAAAAAAATAAAAGTAAGTAAAAGTACCAAAGTTGACGTGAGCCTTTGGGATGAAATTCTACCAAATCAATGTGCTAGCCTATCACATGACACGAAGGCATCAAAACACACTAAGGCACTTGCTCCACACACATGTGGTTCCCCTCCACTATTGCCTTCCACTGTTTTTTGGTTCATGCTAGCTTCTTCTGTTCTTGCTGCCCAGTCTTCTTTTTGGTTCCTCTTTTTTTTTTCTTTTGGTGCCAGCAGCTTCATGTTCCCTTACCTGCTGTCAATTTTTTTTCTCCCCCCTTCTTGTGTGTTCCAGTATTTATTTATAAGGATTGATTAAAAGAGTTTCTGATCAATCCCAATTCCTTCTTGTGATTGAGATTCAATCTTTGAATCCAATCCAAACTCTACCAGCCTAATTTTATGCAAACTCAAACACCTTTTTTTGTCTTTTCATTTTTATTATTTTTTAATTTTTTAATTGTCAAAGTTGATCTTGTAGACCCCTAGACTAATTAGGGTGTCTACAACTAGGAGACAATAATATATTTTTCTAAAGCTAAATGGAAAACAATGAACTATTTATGTTGTCTATTCATTGGTAGTACCAATTACAGACTTCCACCTTTGAGAAAAGCTACATTAGTCCTTTGTTGTTCATCCTTCCAAATTGCCTTAGTAAGCATTTTTCATCTTTTTTTTAGGGTTGATAGGTTTAGCGTTTAGATTAGTATTGAAATTTTGATGAGATGAAAACAAACCATAAAGTTTTCAATTTTTTTCTTTGCTTCTTTTTGTTATAATCTAATTTTTCATCTCATTTCCCAACAATTGTTTATTAATATTTGTGCAATTAGATTTTTTTCTTTCTTTTTCTAATTAGAATTCATATTGCTTAGGTTTGTTCATGTTAAGACTATCTATGATATTTAAATGATTAATTGATGACTGATACAATTGTATTTGAGTTTTTGGAGTCAACATGTAAATTGCAGTCAGCATCTTGACTTTGCAAGGAATAATACTTTGGTATTACTTTTTTTCTTTTGTAAATTACATAGATTTGGTTGGTCAATGTACTAAATGATAAATTCTTATGAGAATACTTTCGAGAATAGCTACCATTAAGTTATTGTAGTTTGCAAAAACAATATAGGTATAGGTTCAGCCATACTTTAATGCAGCATTGTAGGTATTGCTAGTTAATTTAAATTTACAAATGAAGTATGCAAATCAAATGCTACCAATTTTTGAACTTTGGTAGTAGAAAAAAAAATTATGAGTGCAACAAATGTTTTTGTATTCTTTTAGGTGGCAATAGCATTTTGCTGTAGAGCAGCATTTTTTCTCAACTTTTGGGATTTTTTTTTCACATTAGTGAAAAGTTGGGATATAACTTTAACTTTGGTTTTTTGCCTTGTCTATAGATGGACTTCGAAGAAGATTTTGGAAAGCGAAGAAAAGATTGATGTTTATGGACTATGGGATAAGAGAATGCTTTTCTTGAAATACTAGAGGAATGTGTTGCAAAAGGAGCATGGTTAGATTGTGGCACTTTCAAACTAGGAATCTTGCTTAGCATGGAGAAGATTTGGCTAAAAAATGTCCAGAGAGTAGCCTTAAAGTAAAACCACACATTGAAACAAAATTGAAATTTTTAAAGGGAACTACATGGAATTGTGTTTGACATGTTGAATTAAAGTGGTTTTAGATGGAATGAAGATAGAAGGTGCGTGGAAGTATGTGATGGGGCTGATAGAGCAGGTTTGAGTGCTTACTTGAAAGTAATCATTATTCTATATCCTTGGTGTTATTTTTTTTGAAGTAATAAATTCTATTTAATAAAAATGAAATATATTTTGTTTCATTGGCCTTCACTCTAAGACTAGGTTTATAGAAAAGAAGCTACTACCTTAATTTAAGTTTATGTTATGTTGATGGTTTAGTTTTATGTTCTATTTCATTAGCTTTTGATTTTGATTATAGAAAAAAAGCTACTAAATTTTATTTTGATTTTGATTGTTTCTATCTATTATAAAGTCATAAAGGAGCAAGTAAATAGGTGAATATTGAGTTCACCTACTTTGAAAGCTTAGGTTTTTTAATTGGAAAGATCGTGCTTTTGAAGAAGGAGCAAAAGCACTGGCAGACACTATAAAAAAGCTTGATCATGAAAGAAATGATGATAGTGATGGTTGTGACCAAACAACAAATTCTATGAATCAAAATGCTTATGCTAAAAAGAATGTTGAAAGCTCTTGTAAAAAGTGTTCTAAAAGTGGTGAAACATTAGCTGATGGCTTGGTAAAGACGATTCACATATTTGGCACCTATTTTGCTAAGTCTAGTGAGAGACTTGATTGCATTGCTGAGAGAATTAGACATGGAATGCAAATCTATGATGATCAAAGAAATATTCTTGAGGAACTTGAAAAAATAGATTTAAGTGCTAAAAACTTGATTGAAGTCGATATGCTAATAATGGAAAAACCCCAAAATGTTAATCTATTTTGGAGGTTTAAAGGAGATGCTAAAGTAGCATTTGTTCGACGTTTACTTGCAAAGTAAAGATTTATAGTGGTATACGTTATAAATATGAGTGCTATTGATATTATTTTCATCCATGATTCTGCTATAAAACTTATTACTTTTGGGATTGTCACTATTGATGTTGCATTTGTTTTGGAAAATTAATCATGATTCTATTGGAAAACTTATATTTTTGGGATTGTTACTATTAATGTTACCCTTATTTTAGGAAATTGATTTTGATTTTGTTAGCAAATTTATTATTTCAATTTTTTATATGTTATTTGTAAAAAAATTTTGTTATTGTTGGCAACAAGTAGCTAAGCAAGTAATTTGTAATTCAAACTGATATTTCTTAAACTATAAGCTATAAGCTTTTTAATAATTTTTAATTTAAAATAATTAAAATTTTATTTGAGTTCAATAATATTTATTATTTATTTTATGTATTTATTTGTTTATTTTGAGTATTTTTTAAGTCATAATTATTGAAGGAATTTATCAATTAAAAAGGTATTTGGGCAACTTTTAATAATTGATAGATGATCTCTTAAAAAAATAATTGACAAATTATATCACTTTTGACTACATAAAAATCAAATTAGTATATAAAGTGCAATTTTGACCAATAAAAAAATATCATTCCTATCCTAATATTAATCTTGCATATAACAAACATGATTAATGGTAAAATAATATTCTATCTTGTTCTTAATCCTTACACACACCAAACATAATATAGGATAATATAATTTAATCTAATCATATCTATAATTTTATATTATTCTATCCTATCATAATCTTATGTAGCAAAAGTAACCTAACTTTCTTTTTTAGTACATTTCCACTATGATTAATCCTGGTCCAAACCAAATTAGCTTTTCGTGAAACAATTGCATATTTGAATAACCATGTGAGCTGATTTTCAATACATCTAGAAATTACATTGTTCAAAAAGATATAAATATTTGCAATTTAGGTATGGCTAGAAATGAGATGTTCAATCACATGAAGACCCACAAAAGAGATTGGTAGAGTAGTATCCTTGAATATTAGGGGTCCAAGCTTGAAAAACAGGTAAAGGAGATTATCATGATAGGCCTCATCTAAAATAAGCATGGTAGATTTGATGGTGAAGGAAAAAGGCTCATTAAGAGAGAAGAAAGATGAATTTTCTTTTATTGGATATTGCTTCCAAGCTAATATTCCTTTTGTTTTGTTAGATTGATATGTATATAATTATCTTTTATTGACACTTTCAATTTAGATTAAGGACCATAATTTTTTGGTACAATACAAATTCATTGAATAACCTATTAGCTTTCATATATATATATATATATATATATATAGTTAAATATGGTTGGTGAAAATGGTAGAAAGATGTTTGGTTTTTAGAAATTTTCTTAAACAGGAGTTTTCTTATTGCTTAATCGAATTGATTATGATTTTGATTGATTATTGAAAATATTCTTAGTGAATTCGATTATTTTTAAAGAAAATTTGGTTAATTCGATTATAAGGTTTTTTAGATCGAATAATCAGTTACTCACCTCTATAAATATGGGTTGCTATTAAGTTATGGGCCTTAATAGGTTAAATTTGGCTTTGGTCTTGGTTTGGGCTTAAGACCAAAACCAAGAGTCTAAGTTTTTTGCCATTTCTTTTTATTTTATTTTATTATTTTATCTTATTGTATTTATATTCTTTTGAAAATTAAAAAAAATGAATAAAACATAAATAAAAAATTAAAATAGAATGAAAAAGTAAGACTCGAATAAACAAGCAACTAGAAACTTTTGAAGAAATCTGAATAGATTTGGATTAAAATGTTTTAAATGGTAAAATTTTTGGATTAAAAGATAAAATTTTCCAAAAGATAATGAAAATTGCTTTTAGAACTAAATCCTTTTTCTACCTAAACTCGTATTGCAATAGGGATTAATCCTTATTTAAACAACAATCATCTACACAAATGAAACACAATAATCATGTTAAGAGTATAAATGAGTCAAGGTACTCGTAAGCTATATAGGTTCAATTCAAAAAAAATTCAAACTTAACTCATTGATTGTCGAGCCAAGTTCAAATTCAAGCTACAAGCTAAGTTTGAGTTGTTTAATACCCAACTCACGAGCCTAATCGAACTTAATCGAGCTTTTTAAAATAAATTTACTATATATAAGTAAATAATAAAAAATAATATTTAATGTCAATATTTACAATTCTACCAAGTTTATTAAGTCGACATTGAGCGATCTAATTAAATTATGAATAAAGCTTAAGCATTAAAATGAAACTTGATTGAGCTAGAGTCAAACTTCAAGCCTTGAATTTTCAAGTCAAGCTGAGCTTAAGCTTGACAATGTATTGATATATTCTACTTGATTACTTTAACTCAATTACACCTCTTAAATCATACACAAAAAATTAGCAAATACATAGCAAAAATAAATAAAAAAGGTGAAGTTGTTTTTACGGTTTCAAATTCATAGATTTTTTTGGAATTTTGAATGTTTAAGGGGAAGGAAAGCCAAAGAGGTGGGACAAACATATTAAGAGTTAAAGTTGTTTGGAGCATCAGAAGGAGATTTTATTTTCGATTTGAATAATTGGACTTAGATTTGAGCCAATCTAGGAAATGTTTTTAAAAATAAAATAGACAAAAAGAGGCAGAAAAGAACAAGAGGATTTTTTTTTTGAGAATTTTGATGAAATTTCTTTGTGGCAAATGGTGGACAATGGTGGACCATATCGACACCATTGAAGTTTTCAACATCAATTTTTTTATTTAAAATCTTTTGGATTTGGTTTAATTTTTTTAGTTAAAATTTTATTGGTAAATTATAGAAAAATACTCAATGGTTTGATGTCTATTGAAAATGACCTTTAAGATTTAAAATTTGACACTTAACTACCCGACAGAAGCAAATCGTAGTTAAAGCTAAAGGGAGCCTTAGCCATAAAAAAAAATTGAAAAACATTTTAATAGGCATAAATAATTGTAGACACCCCGTTTTGTCTTAAGTTTAAAATTCATTTTTATTTTGTTTATAGTTTATTTATCCTTTTAGTTTAATAAAAGATGTTTTGCTATGAGAAAATAGGTGTTATTAGAATCAGAGTTGGATTCAATCTGTAGAGGATAAATTATAGTTTCATGATAATACGAAAATCTGATCAAAGATGGAATCATAGTCAATCAAAATCTCCTTTAAGTATTCCTATAAATTAATCTACGAATTAATAGAAGGATACACAAAAAAAGAGAACAAACAAAAACACATGGCAAGTCAAGCTGAAAACCCGAGAAACATGGAGAAAATGCACCCAATTTCTAGCTTAATCCCCATAAAACCCATTCCCAACAAGTAGAGAAACACAATCTGTCAACATCAACAACTAAATTTCAAAGCAATACCCAATAACCCAAAAAAAGAACACAACTCCATTGTCCTACAAAAACAAAACCACATCTGCAAACAATGAACAAGGAGAAGTCAGCCATGTGTTGATAGCATGAATGCCAATCCTCACCAAATAGTCATCCAGTGTCGAGACCAAGTCCTACCACTGCCATTAGTTTCTCACCAAATAGTTTCCAATAACCAGTTAAGCACTGTCAGTGGATCTAAAAAAATAATAATAAAGCCAAATCAGAAACAAAAGAAAAACTAGAAACGACAAAAGAAAAAAAGGAGAAAAGAAAAGGCGTTTTCCTGGGTTTGGTTTGGTTCCCTTCAAGATGTTTTTAGAGCCTCAAAATTTGTAAAGAGATAGCTAAGAGTATGAGGAACAACATACCTAGTAGTGGCAGCCATTGGAGTGGCGAGAAAAGCTGAAAAGCCATGACTTTATCTTCAGATTTAGGCCATTGGAGTGCGATTTTTGAAATTCGACACCCAGATCTAAGACCAAGGGACCTAGACAAACTCATGGGGACTTTTTAAAAATTTTTGGTCATTGACAAATGAATGAAAAATGACAGTGTGCGATGGTGTTGGTGCTGGGATTTACAAACCCTTGAAGTTTTTGACCTAAGTTACTCTGTTTCTTGAGAGAGAAATAAAGAAAAGGAAAGAAGAGTGAGAGAAAGAGAGTAGATGTTAGGTCTGAAGAAAAAAGACTAAACTTTGGCTTTTATAGCCAATTAAAATGATGTCATTTTAGACATTATAAAAAAGAGTAGGATCCACTTATTTTCTAAGTGAGTGACCCGACTCATAGCGTAACCCAGACCAGTGACTCATCTCTTTGGCGCTGTGGTTGAGCCCAGTAGAGCTGTTTGACTAGCCATTTCAGTCACCAGTTATCCCCATAGTTGAGCTAGTTTTTGAGCCGAGCCGATTTGTTCTTTTGTTTTTGGTATTTTATTTATGGTTTTTATTTATTTATTTTGGTTTTTATTTATTTATTTAGTTTTTTTAAAAGTATTCTGCATGATTAATTTTTAAAAAAATTAGAGAAGATTATAAAAAATAAAACTAAAATAAATTTGTAGAATAAGTAATAATTTTTCGATGATCAAATTTTTAGAAATTACAAATGATCAATTTCTATAAAATTTTTAGGTGAAAAAGTTGAATTTTTTTTTAAAATTCAACTTAAATGGTGAAAGGATTTAAATGAGACTTCAAAAAAATAATTTTCATATTATTTTCTTTGTAAGGATTAGGAAATTAACAAGAGTTTAGATTCTAAATAAACCTAAATGGTGGAAAATTTAGAAAATGAAACTTGTAAGAATTTTTTTAAATTGACCCAAACGGTGAAAAATTTAGAAATAAAACTTGTAAAAGAAAAATAAAATTCTGATGATGAAATTCTTAATAATCCCAAATTGATGATTATCTAAAAAATTTCTAGGTGAGAAAATATTGCTAATTTTGGCCCAAATGGTGGAAAAAATAGATATATTTTCAATAAAAACAAAAATAAAAAAATGAGATTCATGAATACTCTCGATGTGAGAAAGTATTTTTAAGAATTCTGCTAGATTGATGGAGAATCTTAAATGTTTTTTCTAATATTTAAATGTTAATAGAAGACCATTAGAATCAAGACCTTAGGATAATTTTTAATAAAATGGTACCATTCTTTGGATGAATATGTGAGGGTGCTATAACCTTCTTCATATATAACTGAACTCTCGAACCCTATTTTGATTAGTAGACTAGAGCTTATTCTCTAAGGACCCTTAGTTAAGCTTGGGAGCTCTTTAAAAGGATAGATTCATTAGATGGCCAATCACACCTTAATAAAAGATTTGTGGCGACTCTTCTTGTTAAGTCTAGCTATAGATTTATGGATCTATATGTTATGATAGTTTGACGACTCCATTGGGGACCCATAGAGAGTCAGGCCATAACATTTTAAATTTATCCTATTCTTTGATTTAATGGTCTTAAAATGTAAAGATTATGTTATTTTTTTACTAACATTTTTTGTCATTTATTTGATTTATGGGGGTTTGAAACCTACATGTTCCTTCACACACACTATCACATGCATTTGCATTATATGAGCTTTATACCTAGGCTCCATCCCTCTTAGAAGGGAGTAAAGTATCTACGCTTTTATGAGATGATAATCTCCTATAATGGCTAGTGAGATACTCCCACTCAAAGTGAATCTTTTTCATTGGTAGCCTATTATAGGTAAAGATTCGAATGCCTTACTAGTCTGTGATGGACAATGATGTAAGGAACAATTTGGGAACCTTAAGTGATCAAAATCACCTAGCCCTACATATACTCGACACTTAAGAAGCCAACCTTAGGTTAGAGCCATGTCTACCCATTATTAGAATATAACCCTACTTAAGACATATGAGTGGACCTTTTGCGCTTCATTCATATCACTTTCATGACAAATGTTATTTGATTCTTATTGATTAAATTGTTGTATGTTGTATGTTGTATTCTTATTTCAGCATCACTAATATATGTATTCATCTATGCATCATAATATAACACATCAGTACATGCATTCATACATTGTTTATGCATTCATTCATTCATGCATATCAGATTTTTAAACAAGGTTGATTAATAACATTAGCATACTAATTATGGCATTCAAGGTTAAAAGATAGCTCCACCGTCTAAGAATCTAGTTCAATCCATTCACCATTAGTACAACACTACAGCTAGAGCTAGAAAAATGGGATAGGATAATGCCAATCATTTTAAAAAGATAAAGAAAGCCCAAGAGAAACTTAAAGGGGAGTTAAGTAAGATTCTGGAAGCCTTGAGTAAATTGAATAAGGGAAAAAGTGTAGAAAAGATATTAATTAGCAAGACCATCCATCATAAGATATTGTTAATTCTTTTATCCTATTGGTTATGGCCCATAGTAGGTTCAATTTACCTAAGGCATTCTTTTACAGTAATTCTCATGCTCGATAAGATATACCTACCCTAGAATGCCTTTCGCATCAATTTAGAGGCATTTTTAGAGTTATGTCAATCCTGTTTTTACAGAAAAAGCAAAAAAATCAATACAAGTCCTTAACTTGGATGATTTGGAAGAAAAAGAGAAGCTGAGGCTGAAGGTGGTTGAGATTATAGAGGCCTCAAAAGCTAAACAAAAGATGAACTTATTAGAAGAGAGACTACAAGTAGTTGAAGGGATGATTTTTATGGCTCAATAGATATAGCTGACCATTGCTTAGTTCCAAATGTAATGATCCTACCAAAATTCAAGGTCCTAGAGTTTGCGAAGTGTGATGGTACAAAATGTCTTATCACTTATGTTACCATGTACTATCGAAAAATGACTGCTTACACAAGTAATGAGAAACTATTGATACATATGTTCCAAGACAGCCTTATTGGTTTTGCTACTAAATGGTACATCCAATTAGATAGAACTCGCATTACCTCATGGAAGGAATTAACAAAGGCATTCATCACCCAATACCAACTCGTCATAAACTTGGCTTCAGACTGCCTCTTTTTGTACAGTATGGAGAAAAAAGCCATAGAATCTTTCAAAGAGTATGCCTAGAGGTGGAAAGATATGGTTGCTCCGGTCCAACCACCTCTGATTGAAAAAGAGATCATGATATTGTTCATCAATACACTAAAGGCACCCTACTATGGGAAAATGATAGGGAATGCAATAAAGAACTTCGTTGATATGGTGATTTCATTAGAGATTATTAAAAATACTATAAAGAGTAGCAAGCTTCAAAAAGGAAATACCACTATTACAAAAAAAAAAAAAAAGGATGTTTAAAAAGAAAGAAACTAAAGCTCAAGCTGTGAATTTTGATAGGTAATAATTAAGAAGCTATGCTCCATATCCACCACTTGTTCATCCTACTCACTACCCCATAATTAATGGTATTATGCAAGCCCTTTACCAATCTGTTCTATAACTAGCTTACCTACCAACCTATCAACCAGCCTTTCAAATACCTACATATGGGTCTAGCCTAACAACCAAGTGAATGGTTTGAAAAGATCATGAAATAACTAAGAAAGGGCTCACATTAATCTTATTCCCATGACTTATACTAAGATATTCCCAAAAATGGTCAAGAATGATTTGGTATCTCTAGTTATTCCAGAACCATTAAAGCCATCTTATCCCAAATGGTATGATGCTAATGCCACATGTAATTACCATAATGGGAACGTGGGTTATTTTATTGAAACTCGCCTTGCTTTCAAACATAAGGTACAAAGTTTGATCCGAAAAAGCTTGGTAAGCTTTGATGAATTAGGGACCATATGTCAATAAAAACTCTTTGTTTGATCACACAATGGCATAATTTTTGGAAGGATAAGAATGTTAAGGTTGGTTAGAAGTTGCTCACCATTTTGGGACTGCTTTCAGAGTAATGTAAGGATTTTTTTACGTAATAAAATTTCATTTTTTATTATTTCAATAAAAAGCAAGTTGATGCATTTCATTACATTTTCTCTTTCATCCAAGCTATTATTCCATGCTTTATTATTTTACATGTATTTTTATTCCCATTCTTAAATTTCAAATGACAAATATTTAGACAATGATAACAATAATTTTGGGATTTAATTTTAGAAACTTATTCACATTAATAAAGTTCAATCTATGGAGACTATTTAAGCAAAAAAAGTAATCTGCTAGTAGATATGAAATAGATATGTCTTAAAGAGATGTAGTCTTTTATAATAATCCATGAGTTTGTCTTTGTTCAATAGATGATCTTCAAATAAAGCATTCACATTTGAGATGAAAAAATGTCGTCTTTTTCTTACCATTCATAAAACCATCCATTACTACCCATTTTGAGCCTATTATGATTTTTTTTTAAAAGAACTCCAACCAGAGATCACCCTCAATACTGGAGGATAAATTTTAGGAAAAACTTATTTGAAAAAGAAAAAAAGACAAATGATCGCAAAAGGCCTCAAAGATAGAAAGTCAAAAAAAAATGGGGAAAGAAGAATCCCTTACAAAAAAAAATGAATGCCATAAATAATTTAGGGTAAAATAATGAAAATAATTTTGTGAGGAATAAGATGAATGAAAAAAAGTAGTAAAATGATGTGGAATGGGCAAAGTGCCAAATTGCATCACATGATGGGAAATGATCCTTTGGTTTGAACTTTTTAAACATATGCTTTGAGCCTATTTTATCCATTTCTTTCATGACCTCTTACTATAGCCTACATTACAAATCTTAAAAGTCCATTTTGATCGAATGTGAATGCTCGAATTGAATAATCATATGTTAGGCTAAGGCAAGCTTATGATGGAGTAATAGAATCATGCTATGTTTTTATGGTTTAGAGATTGATGTGTAGGATATATCAATAATGGATGAAGAAAAAAATGAAAAATGAAAAAATGAAAAAAAGTGAACAAATGAAAAGTGAAAAAGTGAAAAAAAAGAAAAAATGAGAGAAAATGAAGACTCAAATTCAAAACTTGAAAAAGCAATTTGGGTAGAAAAACATTTAAGTTGAGAGTTGGTTGGGCAGTCAAATAAATGAAAAATCAAAGACATTTAAAGATCTTCCAATGTTGAGAAAAAGTTTGATGAGCTCAAAATAATTCTGAAAGTCAATAAAATGAGTTTTTGAAAAAGAATTCTAGATTAATGTTAAGAATTGTCTAAATATTCATTGTTTGGACATTATTATACCATTCAATACTCATCCCTAATGATATGCTTTGAATTTGTTCCTCTGCCCATTTATTTTTGTACTAGACTCATTCTTGTATTGATTACCTTTCTCCTAATTCACCTTGTACTCTTTTATCTTTGCATCCCTATAATAAATCGATGAAATGTATAACTACATTATATTTGTCATGATTTGAAATGATAATTAATGAATGATAATGTTCATAAAAAATTCTTACATTCCTTTGAAAAGAAATTTAAGGGGCAAAAGGAAAATGAAAAGATTGAAGAAGCTTTAAAAGATGGTTTGAAAGGACACATAGGGCGACTAAGTGATGAAAATGGTGATGGATTGGTCGACATAACCTATGAGTTATGATCAAATGATGGAAATAAAGAGGATTAGTGGATGAAATTTGTTCTGAAATGGTTAATGCTGATAAGCTAAGAAAGAAAAATATGAGATGGTGGAGTCTTGAAAATCATATTACCATAATTAATTAGAATTTCATGACATTAATATTAGTGACATCTATATTACATGCATTACATTTGCATTATAGTTTGAACAATACATGTATATAATTTGGTGAATATTTAAAAATTTGGTTTGGCCATGCCTTTGCATCATATAGTTGTAAGACATTCGGGTATAATCCCTAAAATTTTCAAATGAGAATTTTTTAGTTTTAAATGAGAATGTTGAAGTTTTTTTTTATGTGAATCTCTAAAACTTTCGAATGAGAATTTTTGAACTTTGGATAGGTACCCCTAAAATTTTCAAATGTGAACCTTTGAATTTAGATGTGAAACTCTAAAATTTATTGAATTTGAATCCTTAAACTCAAATGAGAATCTTAAAATTTTGCATGAATCTTCAAAGTTTTCAAATCCAAATCTTTGAAATTTTGGATGAAACCCTAAAGTTTTTAAATAAAGAATATTGGATGTGAAACACTAAAATTTTTTAATAAGAACTTTTAAAATCTTAGAAGTGAATCTCTAAAGTTTTTGAAAAAGAATGTTTAAACTTTTAGATGTGAATCTCTAGAATTTTAGAATGTGAATATTTAAATATTGGATGTAAGCCATGCAATTGTGATGTGAATCCCTAAATTACAATTTTGGATGTGAATCTTTCATATATGAATCCTTAAATTATAATTTTGGATGTGAATCTCTCAAATATGAATCCATGAATTAAAATTTTGGATGTGAATCTCAAATGTGAAACCAAGAATCTTATGAATTTGAGTTCTTATGAACTTTTGTGTCTTGCAAACCTGCAAATTCTTGTGAATCTGAAAAATCTTATGAATTTGAATTTTACAAAATTGAAATTTTAAGAATCAAATTTTTGCAAAACTGAAAGCTTGAGAATCAAATTCTTGTGAACCTAAAATCAATGCGAAAATGAAATTTTGAGAATCAAATTCTTATGAAACTGAAATCTTAAGAATCAAATTTTTGTGAAATTGAAATTTTGAAAATACTTGTGAATTTGAAAATTATTACAAACCTTAAAGTCTTGCGAACCTTTAAATTGCGAATCTTTGATTTTCAAAATGATAATTTTTTGAACTCAAATTGTGAATCTTTGAGTTGCAACTTGCATTACTAATTGTCAAATTGCAAAGTTCTTGAATATTTCAAATTGTGAATGTTTGGAGTTTTGAGATTTTGTAATTGTTGTTAAGCTACACCCGAACGTAATGGATGTCTATATCTTTGCACAATTTCTATTTAATAGAAACTGTGCAAAGAGAGACAGCTGTGGACACCTTATTTTGTCTAGGGTTTAAAATTCATTTTTATTTTATTTATAGTTTATTTATCTTTTCAGTTTAATAAAAAAATATATTTTGCCATGAGAAAAATGGATGTTATTAGAATTAGAGTTGGATTCAATCTATAGAGTATAAATTATAGTTTCATGATAATATAAAAATTTGATCAAAGATGGAATCACAGTCAATCAAAAACTCCTTTAAGTGTTCTTATAAATTAACCTATAAATTAACAAAGGATACACAAAAAAAGAGAACAAACAGAAACACACAGCAATTCAACTTGAAAACAAAAGAAACATAGAGAAAATACACCCAAAAAACTTGTTCCCAGCAAATAGAAAAACCTAATATGTCAGCATCAGCAGCTAAATTTCAAAGTAATACCCTAACCTATAAAAGAAACCCACCTCCATTGTCCTGCAAAAACAAAACCACATTCGCAAACAAAAAACAAGGAGAAACCAGCCATGTGTTGATAGCAAAAGTGCCAATCCTTACCAAATAGCCATTTGGTGTCAAGACCAGGTTCTGGCACCACCATTAGTTTCCCACCAAATAGTTTCCAATCATCAATTAAGCACTATTAGTAGACCAAAAAATAAGCCAAGTCAGAAACAAAAGAAGAACTAGAAATGACAAAAGAAAATAAAGATAAAAGAAAATATGTTTTCCTGGGTTTGGTTTGGTTCCCTTCAAGATGTTTTTGGGGCTTCAAAATTTGTAAGGAGATAGCTAAGGGTCTGAGAAACAACATACCTTAAAGCAGTAGCCATCGGAGTGACAAGAAAAGCTGAAAGGCTATGACTTTATCTTTATATTTAGGTTGTTGGAGTGTGATTTTCAATATCTTGCACCTAGATCCAAAACTAGGGGACCTAGATGAACTCATAAGGACTTTTTGGAATATTTTGGTAACAATAGTTTGCGGTGACACCAATGCCAGGATCTAAAAACCTTTGAAGTTTTTTACCTGAGTTCTTTTGTTCCTAGAGGGAAAATGGAGAAAAGAAAAGAGATAGTAGAGGTGAGGTTTGAAGAAAAAAGATTAAACTTTGGCTTTTATAGCCAATTAAAACGACGTTGTTTTCGACATTATAAAGAAGGGCAAGATTCACGTGTTTCTAAGTGGGTAACCTGACCCATAATGTGACCCAAACTAGCAACTCATTTTTTTAGAGCTGTGGCCAAGCTGAGCCGAGCTGTTCGACTAGCCACTTTAACCACCTATTATCCTTACAGCCGAGCCAGTGTTTAAGTCAAGCCGAGCCATTCTTTCATTTTTGGTATTTTATTTATTTTATTTATTTATTTATTTAGTTTTTTTAAAGTATTCTGCATGATTAATTTTTAGAAAAATTAAAGATTATAAAAAATAAAACTAAAAGAAATTTGGAGAATAAGTAATAATTATCCGATGATTGAATTTTTAGAAATTACAAATGGTTAATTTTTATAAAATTCTAGGTGAGAAAGTTTTTTTAAATTCAATCCAAATGGTGGAAAGATTTAAATGAGACTTCAAAATAATAATTGTCATACTATTTTCTTTCTAAGGATTAAGAAATTAACAAGAGTTTGATTCTAAATTCACCCAATGGTGGAAAATTTAGAAAATAAAACTTGTAGGAATTTTTCTAAATAGACTCAAATGGTGAAAAATTTAGAAATAAAACTTGTAAAATAAAAATAAAATTTTGATGAGGAAATTCTTAATAATCGCAAACAGATGATTATCTAAGAAATTTTTTGGTGAGAGAATATTTCTAATTTTAGCCCAAATGGTGGAAGAATTGGATATATTTTCAATAAAAATACAAATAAAAAAATAATTAAATCTTTTTCAGACGACGGAGCCTCTTCAAGAAAACAAATGAGATTTTTGAATACTCTTGAGGTGATAAAGTATTTTTAAGAATTCTACCAAATTAATAGAGAATCTTAAAAGTTATTTTCAATGTTTAAATGTTAATAAAATACCATTAGAATTAAGACTTTAGGATAATTTAAAATAACTTTGGATGGGCATGTGGGAGTGCTATAACCTTCCTCATATGTAACCGAACTCCTGAATCATATTCTAATTAGTAGACCAGAACTTATTCTTTAGGGACCCTTAGTCAAGCTTGGAAGCTCTTTAACAGAATAGATTCATTAGGTGACCAATCACACCTTAACAAAATATTGGTAGCGACTCCTCTTGTTAAGTTTAGCTATAAATTTATGGACCTATATATTATGATAATAATAACTTTAAATTGGTTCTTTAAATTAATATTGTTAGTCAATTTTATTTATTTATTTATTTATTTTTATAATCTAATTTTATGTAGTCATTTAAGAAAAGTTAAAATTACATTGTTATTTATTTATTGTACCCACTAGTCATTATTCATTACCCTTAAAATTAATAAATTTATCACAAATATAAGTCACAATCATGTAGACTTAAAAGAAAATAAAAATTGACTTTTATAACATTTTCATCAAGACTACAAGTCTTCAACACTATCAAACCCCTAAACACCTTAGTTTAGTCTTTTACTTTTCTTGCCAAGATAAATTTGATGATAAGATTTGTTTTTTAAAATATATATGTATGTATGTTTGTAAATTTCTTGTCATTATAAGCAAGGATAATTGTAAAATTTTTGTGTTTTTATCACTTTCATGCTTTTAAAATATATTTATTTTTCTTGTTTTGATTAAAAATATATGAATTAACTTTAACAATTGATTTATTAATACACATTTTTACTTTTAGTTTTAAATTATTTATTTAATTTAATTTATTTTTATTTTTATTTATAAATTCATAAAACTTATAATTATATGAGTTTGTTATTTCTACTAATATAAATATATGGCTTAACTTTAACAATTGATTTATTAATACACATATTTGTTTTTTTGTTTTAAATGATCTATTTAATGATTTTATTTTTATTTTTATTTATAAATTCATAAAACTTATAATTATATGAGTTTGTTATTTCTACTAATATATTGCTTTTGTATACCTTCTATATTAAATAAATGTATTTTTCAAAAAAAAAAAATTTAGTTGGCATTTTCAAAACTTAATGTCAAAATTCACTACTATCGCAATGTATTGTATTTTTGTTCACATTTGCTTGGATGCCATTAACTCTTAATCATGTGGGGGATACATGATTATCTCCTTCTTCAATTCCTTTCTTTTTTTTTTAATATGTCTTCATTTTCATTCCTTATTTATCAAACATGGCAACCGATGGGTATAAGCCAAGTAAAAGTGCTAAGTGCTTAGTGCTTAATGCATATTGTCATTTCAAAATTTTTCTTACTTGTTCTTGTTTCTTTATTAAATATGAATTGAACATATGCCACCTGTTACTCTATTAAACATGGCAACTAATGGGTATAAGCCCCTATCAAAATCCATGTTCAGCATTTACATGGTATTGTCATTGATGGGTATAAACTATTTTTAAATTAACTTGTTGGAGTTGTTAATGTGTTGTATGGAAAACTTGTTGATTTAGCAAAATAGCAGTTAATTTGAGTAACTAATGGTTGAAGGTGTTGGAGTAATGGTGTCTATGTGTGCATTGTGATGGAATGAAAGTAGAAGATAAAAGGTAGGTTAGAAGAAAAAAAAAGAAGAAAAAGAAAAAGGAGATAAGAAAAACAAAGAATAGAATAGAGAGAATAAGCAGAGAATAAAATAGGGAGAATAAGCAGAGAATAGAATAAAGAGAATAAAGGATTATAATATTTCATTTCATGCCATTCTCATGAGTACAAGTTTTTTTATATACATACTAGTTGGTAAGCTAACGTTACAATAACAACTAAATTCCATTGAGACAATTAACAATAATGACAAAATAACAAACAATGACATCACAAAATTCCATGCAATATATAATGATTAACCACCACTAATGATTGGCCACCACCTTTGATCCTATAATGTCATCATCTTGACGTGCCATCTAAAACATATAGCTATCTTTCTTTCAACTTTCTACCCATTGTCATCTCTTCCTCAATGTGTTTGACTACTAGCTACATTTGCATTTCATTACCAACCTTGCTTGTTGACTTTTTAAAACTTTGACTAGCTAATTTCATCATATATGGAAGGAGCATATGTATGGTGTTTGTGTGTCCAAAATGCATTAACTTAAATTTGTAATGACCTTGGTGGGTTCTAAAAGTTGTCTTTGGGATGTCTTCTTCCTTCACCCTTATCTGCCACTAGTCAGACCAAAGATCCACCTTGGAAAAATATTGTGCACCCTTTAGCTCATCCAAAAGCTCTTTAACAATAGGTATAGGGAATTTATCTTTAATTTTCATGGCATTAAAATGCTTGTAAACAACACATAACCTCCATGTACCATCCTTCTTTTCGACTAAAAAACTATGAGAGGTAAATGGACTTTTGCTTATCTAAATGATTGAATAAGTAAACATCTATTCTATTTGCTTTTCAACTTTATTCTTTTGGTAACGAGTAAAAAGATAGGGTCTAAGGTTTACTAGCTAGGAATTAGACTTATAAGGAATACCATGATCTTGTGTCCTCTTAGGTGGTAATCCTATAGGTTCTTCAAAAGCATCTGTATAGTCTTGCATCAAAGGCTTAAGCAATTCTAGAGTGTTGGTCTTTTCATAGTCTACATTTATAAGGAACAACCTTCCCACCATTTCTAAGTCTTTTTCAACTAGCTTTTGTAACTTTTCCCCTGATATCAACTTCAATTGACCATTATGAATTGCCCATTTTAATGTCACTTATTGCCTTTCTTTTTGATAGGTCACTAATAATTCATTGAAGTTGAACACTAGTAGGTATAGCCATCCGTTTGTGTCCGAGGTGTAATCAGGTGTAATCAAATTTTTATTTTTATTTTTTTCTCTTGTATTATTATTATTTTGTTTTTATTTTTATTTTCTTTCCTTTCTTTCTTGGATTTACGTTTAACAAGAAAATGGGAGTTAATAAAAAAAAGGAAATCAAATTTGCATGCAACCAAAACAAAAGGGATTTCAATTCAGGATCGAATCAAATCAAATAAATTTGTAAAAACCTAGGCTTAAAATCACTTTGGATAGAATTCAATCCTAGGATTCAAGCCTGTATTGATTCTATTCATGCCCTAAAATCTCTACTAAGAATTGGTTATAAATTGAGTGTAAAATCGCAAAGAAAGACAGAGTTGATCTTTGGGGCATCTATTTAAGTTTAAAGTTTTTAGGATTAAGGGTTTCTGGCAATTAAAAGCAATTTGAATTCATGGTTCTTGGGTTTGAAGTTCTAGGGTTGAAAGTTTGAGTTTATAGGTTTAGGTTTGAATTTTAGGGTTTGGAGTTGAATTTCTGGAAAAATATGGAAAATCTAGAAAATTTTGGGTTTTTGTTTGAATGTTTGAATTTTCTTGTGAGGTTTGAAGTTTCCTGCCAAATTTCTACCAATTTTCCAGAAACTAATGATCAAACCCATAGTAATTTGTTCTAGATTTCTGAAGAGAAGCGAAAAAAACAGGAAGTAAGAGAGAGATGGGACTAAAGGCTTCTAAAGAAAATTTGAGAAGCTTGGCCTTTATACTAGCACCAAACGATGCCATTCTAAAGGCCCAAGATTCGTGCGTCAACCTGCTGACCCACGCACAACCTATATGTTTAACCTGACCCAATCATAGGTTTTTTTTTCTTTTTTCATTTTATTTTTCAATTAATATTTTCATTTATTTTATTTTGATATATTTTCTATTTCATTTTATTTTTTTAGATTTTTTAATTTTACTTATTTTAAATTAAATGGTTTATTTTAAATACTTTTGTAAACTTTTTTTAAATATAATAATAAAAAATTATAAAAAAATGTTTCTAAAAATCAATTCATGAATCCTACCGAACTATTGGAGTTTCTTCATTAATTTAAATTTTTATGAATTCTACCAAACTATTGAAGAATTTCATAAAGTAATTGTACAAAAAAAATTTATTATTAAATTCCTTTATATTTTTTCCTTCCAAATTATTTGAGAATTTGCATCTTAAATCTTACCAAACTATTAGAAGATTTAATGAATTTTCTTAAAAATAAAATTTTATAAATATTTTACAATAAAATCTCACCAAATTATTAGGAAATTTGCATCAAAGTAAACCTACCAAACTATTGGAGAACTTTATTAATTATTTTCTTTGGAAAAATATATTAATAAATTTGATGATGAAGTCTCTTCAAGGTGGGATACTAGTCTTTATGAATACTCCTGAGGTGAGAAAATTATCTTATATTGCTATCAAACTATTAGAGTAATCTTAAGATCAATTTTCAACAGTAAATATTTTGGTAAATTATAAACATGTTTAAGGCTTGGATAATTTGAAATCAAATTGGTACCATCTTTTGGATAGGCGTTATGAGGGTGCTATAACCTTCTTCACGTGTAATCACACTCCCAAATCTAAAATTTGGTTTCGTGAACTAAAATCTACTATTTAAAGATACCTAAGTCAATTTTGGGATTCCTCTTTAAATAAGATAGATTTAATCATGTGGCTAATCACACCTAAATAAAAAAGATTTGAGGTAACTTCTTTAATCCATGTCTAGCAGTAGGTCCATGGATCTATACGTTATGACAGTTTTGACGACTCCATTAGGGACATTGAAAGTTTGGCCAGTAAATGATTTCTAGTTATCTAAGCCTAACTGAATAAATTCAAGACTTTTCTTTTTCTTTTTTCTTTTTTTTATTCCTTGTATTTTATTTCTTTATTTTTATTCATTTCCATAAATCTGTCATTCATTTGCAAATGCATAACATGAGCTCTACACTCAAGTTTTGTCCTTTACGAGGAATTAAAGTACATACGCTTTTGTGAGATTTCATGTCTCCATATGGGCTAGCAAAATATTCTCACTCAAATTGAATCTTTCCACCTATAATGGGTGAGGATTTGAGTGCTTTACTAGTCTGTGATGGATGATAATGTAATGAAATTTGGGAACCCATTAGAAATGACTCGAGCTACATATAGTTAACTTTACGAACTTAACCATAGGTAGAGCTGTGTTTCCTTTACCCTTTTTAGTAAACCAAAAATTTAGAGTCATGTTGTTGCATTCTTTGCTTTATTGAATTTTATATTGAGGTAACTAACCTATTTCTTGTTTGCTTTTCTTTTCATGCTATTTCATAAACATTCATACAGATTGCATATTGTTCTTAACTTAAAGATATCTTAAAAAAAAGCTTTGAGCCCACAGAATGTCAAATCTGTGCTTTATCTATATTTTTCAAATGTGACTCACCTAGTGATGTAAGGATAGAAAAGGAGCTCGTAGATTCACATATCTAAGAAAAGGGAGAGCATAAAGATATTCCATGGGAGTTTCTTCGAGATTTCATTGTCAAACACCCTAATGCTGCTCAAAAAATGAATGTGTTTGCTCTAGCAATATATGGGATGGTCATTTTCCCTAAGGTCATAAGCCATATCGAGATAGAGGTGGTGGATTTATTTGAATAGATTGAAAGGGATGCAATCCTTTATCGATGGTATTGGCAAAAACCATCTTATCTCTGAATTTTTGTAAATAAAATGATAAAGCACATTTTATGGGTTATATACCACTATTGTAGTTATAGATGAATAGTCATTTTGAATGCAAGAAAAGCACTTTCTTTAAACTCTATTTTCACAATCGAAATCTAGTTAAAGAATTTTGTGAATGTGAATGGCCAAAAGCAAAGACCTAAAAGGAATGAGGATGTCTATTGCAGAAGCTCATAGTTTGTCAAGTGAAATGGTTAACTTCATGGATGAACCCGAAACCTATAATGAGATAGGGTTTTGCTTTTAGGCCTATAAGGGTCAATAAGTTATGCACCGTTAATGGTAAGAAGATAGTACAGAGCTGAACAATTTGTTTCTATGACACACAAGCTTGACCAATTTGACTACTTATATAGAGAACCTAAAATATTTCAAAAAATTGATGGCATAATCAAGGCCTGGAATAAGCCTAAGAGGTAAGCTCTGGACCATTTACTGATAAAGTCACTTAAGGATATTTGACCTAAAGGGTAAGAGAAGCAAAGAGGTTACACCTATGTTCAAAGATCATAGCCAATCAGTGAATTAGGAGTTGGATAATGTGCCCTCAAAGTTAAAACTTGCAGAGAAGGGGTTTGAAGTCGAGAGAGATAAAATGAAACAAGAAACTAAGGCTTCAAGAAAAAAAAGGATAATGGAAAAACAAAGCAGAAAAGTTAGAAGTTCAAGTTCACAAGATTTCTAATGAGTGCGACATGATAGTTAAGGATCAACAACACAAGAGATTAGAGACTAATAACAAGACTCAAAAGGTTGTTAGAGAACATGATAATACCCTTAAAGAGCTAATGAAGCTGCAATAAGAACATAAAAGGGTGCAAAAATAAATGCAAGCCAAAGAAATAAATAACACAGATCTGACTTGTAAGAATGAAAAGTTTAAAATAAAATGTTGCTAAATAAAGGATAATTATGTTAAAGCTCAATAAAAAAATAAAATGCTCAAAAAGTACATTTAAACACTGAAGCAAAAGTTGAATGAGAAAAGAAATCATATCATAGCACTCATAAAAAGGCATAGGGAATTATCCTATCAGGTATGGTTCAACAAAATAGAAAGATTGGGAAGATAAAGACACATAGAACATCTTACAACCCAGATAGGCAAGGTAGTGATTAAGGTGAGAGAAATAGTGGAGGAGGTAGAGACGTTGAGAGTTTTAGTTATACCAGCAAGAGAGCATGGGCAATGACTACTGAACTTTATTAAGAAAGCTAAGGATTAGTACAAGCAAATTAAGCACTATTACAAAGAGAGAGTATTAGACTTGATGTAAAACAGACTTCTATGGAATAAATGAAAGTTCACTTTTGTTGAAATCTTTAAAAGGGCAAGTATTTTTTTCTCTTTCTTTTTCATGCATTACATTGCATTTATTCATCATGTCAAATCATGTCAAGATCATAAATTCTAGATTGTGATACTAAGGTGTAAGAATAGCTCAACATCCGTATAACACCCCGGCTTAAGCTAGGAAGATGGAGCAAGACAATATGAACCATGTTGAAAGGTTGGAAAAGGCTTAAAAGGAAATGAAAGAGAACTAAGCAAGATCCTTAAAGCTCTGGATAAGATAAATAAGGAAAAATGATGGAGAAAGATATTTCACATAAAGTTATTAAGCCACTATATCCTTCAGGTTATGGTCCACATCAGACCCAAGCCATTCAAAGTTTTAGCCACAACAAATCATATTTCCAAGTTACAACTGCCTGGGAATGCCCTATGCACCTAGTCAAGGAAATGTTTAAGATAATTTTACTGGATCTGCTATAAGATGGTATGTTCAGTTAGACAGACCTCGCATACAATCTTGGAAGGATTTGACTCGATTTTTCATCAACCAATATCACCATATTATAAACATAGCTCCTGATCATCTTTTGTTGCAAGGTATGGAGAAGAAAACAACTAAGTCCTTTAAGAAATATGCCCAAAGATGATAAGATGTTACCACTCAATTGCAGTCACCATTAACAAAGAAAAAAAATAACAGTGCTATTTGTAAGCACTTTAAAGTCACCATACTATGAGAAAATGATAGGGAATGTGACTAAAAATTTTACTAATATGGTGATTTCGAGAGAGATTATTGAAAATGCTATAAAAAATGATGAACTTGAAGGACGAAAGCCCTCTACTGCTAAAAGGATGCCTAAAAAGAAAGAAAGTGAGACTTAAGCTATGAGTTTCAAAGGGTAGCAATTCAAAAACTACTCTTAGCCAATCTATTCCATGTATTACCCTACCATAAGTCACGCTTTCGCTTTCCCCTACCAATTAGCTACACAACCTTCTTATTCATCCATAACAAGGTCCTTTGTTTGTCCAACAACCTAACAAGCAATGCGTAAGAATTATGAAATAACCAAGAAAAACTTACATTTGATCTTATTCCCATAAGCTACATAAAATTATATCGAGAGCTTTACAAAAATCACTTGATTGCTTTCATTCCTACAAAATAACTTGAACATCCCTATCCCAAGTGGTATGATTCCATTGCCTACTAACACTATCATTATAGGGTGGTTGGCCATTCTACCAAAGATTGCACCTCTTTGAAGCATAGGGTGCAAAGTCTAATTAAAGAAGGGCTAATAAATTTTGACACTAGTAAAAACTCAGCACCCAATGTCAGTGGTAACCTATTACCCAATCATACAATCAATACCTTGAATGAGGATAAAAAGCATATGAAAAAAAGAGTGAAGGAGATCAAATTGCCATTCAATTAGCTATACGAGGCTCTATACAAGGCTAGAATGATAACACTAGTGGACCCATGCACCTAACGTAAGAGATGTGCCCCAAATCAAAGATGTAAGTATCACAATAGGGCTCCAGGGCACTCTATTGAAACATGTAAGTAGTTTCATGATGAGGTGCAAAAGTTAATGAATTTTTACTAGATAAAGCTATATGAAGAGACAACTTTAAAAAATATTGAATTGGTTATGACAGACAAATGTGTGCCAAAACTGATCACCATATATTGTGATGAGAAGCTGAAATCAATCGAGGATAAATTTATTCCCAGGCCAATGATTTTCAAAGTCTTAAGTCCATTCCCTTACAAGGATGAGAAGGTTATACCATGAAAGTATGGTTACGAAGTAACAGTCCAAGGGCAAGAAAAAGTTATGCCTAAATTTGAGGTCACCAACATAATCGGTATAGGTGGCATGACCAGAAATGGAAGATGCTAAACTCTAAAGGCACTAGAGAAAGTAAAGAAAGAAAAGATAAAGTGATGGAAAAATAGACTAAGCCATAATTGATTTCAAAAACAAATAGCCTAAAGTCTATTCCAAAAAAAAGCTTATAAGTTTTTGAAGTTGGTGAAGCATGGTGAATATTTCATGGTAGAGCAACTGAACAGATATCGACCAAAATCTCTTTATTGTCATTGTTACTTAATTCAGAATCACATCGCAATGCCTTGTTAAAGGTATTAAATCAAGTTTATATGGCATATAACATGTCTGTGAAATATGTAAATTACTTGGCAAGGAACTTAGTGGTACCACATTATATATTTTTAGTGACGATGAGATTCCACCCAAAAGTAGAGAAAGTACAAAGGCTCTGCATATCATTGTTAAATATAAAAGCCATATAATAGCCAAAGTCTTTATTGATAATGATTTGGCTATTAATGTCATGCCCATGTCTACATTTGATATGTATCACATCAAAAGCAATCATATGGTCTAAGCATTTGATAGGACCAGCCGTGAAGTATTGGGAGATATTGAGATACTCGTGCAAATTGGACCATGTGTTTTCAATATAAAGTTTCAGGTTATAGATATTTCTCTATCCTACAACTACTTATTGGAAAGACTATGGATTCACATGACAGGCAATGTTTCTTCCTCCTTACATTAAAAGGTCAAATTTAAAATGAAAGATCAATTAGTGATCATAGCTGAAGAAAAACACTTACTGGTGACTTAGCCAATAAATGCCCCATATATAAAAGTTGCAGAAGAGTCATTAGAATGCTCTTATTGATCTTTTGAACTTGTTAACGTCGTAGGTTGAGGACTTAAGGTGCACTAACCAAAGTTTAATAAAATCGTGATAAGTTATATGATTAATAAAGCTTAAAATATTAGTGTTGGTTTAGGCAAAAAGCTGCAAGGGATAAAAAAAGCACTAATGATTGAAGACAACAGTAGAAGACTAGGCCTGAGATGTAAAATGAAGAGAACGCGAGATAACAAAATAAGGGCAAGAAATATGCCAACGGTTGTCCCTTACTTGTGTAAAATATTTAGTTTTAGAGGATATATATACCCAAGAGCTAAAGAAAGCACTAGAGGGAAACCAAGCTAGGAAGAAGCTTTCGCTAAACTATACATCTAGATGGTAGGCAAGGATAGCCAAAAGGAAGAAGTATCGGTTTACCCATGCCCACCAAACTTTGAACTGAAGAATTGGAATGTCATCCAAATGCCTGCTATCTTTGATATTCTTTCAATATAATTATAACTCCCAATTACTTAGCCCAAAAGCATTAGGATAATCTCTTATGTATGGGACTTTTATTATCTATTATTTCAATAAAAGATAGGAGCATGCATTTTATCCATTTTTTCTATTCAATCTACTTTCCCATCAAAGCATTTTGCCAATATTTCTATTTCATTTAATTTCAAGTCTCCAAATGAATATGAAGATAATCATGATAATGATCAGGGATTTAACTTTGAAAATTCAATTAATACTGATGAACTCAACACTAAAGAGAATTATGAACAATACATTTTACCTTTAGATTTAATAAGATTAATTAACTATGAGAATAAATCTATTGAGCCTTATCAAGAAGTTATTGAGATGATTAATTTATGTGATGTTGAGAATAAAAAAGAAGTTAAGGTTGGTACCTCGCTCTTAGTGGTTGATAAATAATGATTAAAGGATTTATTTTAAGAATTTATAGATGTGTTTGATTGGTCCTACCAAGATATGCCTAGGCTCAACACTAAGATAATGGAACATAGGCTACCCCTGAAGCCTGAATGTAAGCCAATTCAACAAAAACTAAAAAAGATGAAACCTAAAATGTTGTTGAAAATTAAAGAGGAGGTAAAAACGCAGTTTGATGCTAACTTTCTGTAAGTGGCCAAATATCCTGAATGGGTGACTAATATAGTACATATCCTGAAAAAAGATGGAAAGATATGAATGTGTGTATATTATCATGATTTGAATAGGGCTAGCCCAAAAAATAATTTTCCTCTGCCTCATATTGATACATTGGTGGATAATATGGCCCGACATGCTATTTTCTCTTTTATAGATGGATTCTTCGACTATAATCAAATAAAGATAGCTCAGAATGATATGAAAAAAACCACATTCATAACTATGTAAGGAACCTTTTGTTATAATGTTTGCCCTTTGGATTAAAAAATGCTTAGGCAACCTATCAAAAGGTTATAGTGACATTCTTTCATGATATGATGCACAAAGAGATTGAGGTGTATGTGGATGATATGATCACAAAATCTTGAAAAAAGAGAACCATGAGCTAACCTCAGGAAATTATTTGAGAGGTTAAGGAAATTTCAGCTCAAGTTGAATCCGTCCAAATGTATGTTTAGAGCCAATTCAAAAAAACTATTGGGTTTTGTAGTAAGTGAAAGAGGAATAGAAGTTGAACTAGACAAGATTCGAGCCATTCAAAATTTATCCCCTCCAAGTACACTAAAGGAAGTCCAAGGTTTTTTAGGTAGATTAAACTACATCTCTCGATTCATCTTTAGATTCATTTCTCAATTTACTTTCAAATGCGATCCCATCGTTAAACTCCTCTGAAAGAACAATCCCAGTGAATAGAATGTAAAATATCAAAAGGCTTTTGAAAAGATTCAGCAATACCTATCAAATCCTTTAATGTTAGCACCACCCTTTTTGGGAAGACCATTGATTTTGTATGTAGTGGTGCACGAAAAACTGATGGAATGTGTGCTGGATAGCAGGATAAATCTAAAAAGAAGGAAAGAGCTATTTACTACTTGAGTAAGAAGTTTACAGAGTATGAGTCCAAGTATTCATCATTTGAAAAGATGTGTTGTGTTTTAGCTTGGAAGACTAAAATACTCAGGTAGTATATGCTTTATCACACAAAACTTAGCTTATAGCTAAATTGAACCCAATCAAGTATATCTTTAAGAAGCCATCATTACCAGGAAGGATCACAAGATGGCAAGTAATGCTTTTGGAAAATGACATAGAGTATATAAGCCAAAAGGTGATCAAATAAAGTGCCATTGCTAAATTTCTAGCAAATTAAGTCACTCAAGATTACAAACCCATGAAACTCAATTTTTCAAATGAAGAATTAATGGCCATCTCAGGATTAGAGAAAGATAATGATAATGAAAGTCATGGAGAATGTATTTTGATAGGGCTACCAATGCCATTGGACATAGAATTAAGGTAATTTTAATATATCCAATAGAGTGTTATTATCCCATTATAACAAGATTGAACTTCCATTGCACCAATAATATAGCTAAATATGAGGCCTTTGTTATGGGATTGCAAGGTGCTTTAGATAAACTTATCAAAGTATTAATGGTGTTCAAGGATTCAACTTTGGTTATCTATCAACTAAAGGGTGAATGAGAAACGAGAGATTCAAAACTTATCCCATGCCATTAATACATTTTGGATTTGGGCAAGTAGTTTGAAAGAATCTAGTTTGAACATTTGCCTACTGAAGAAAATTAGATCATCGATGCCTTGGCCACCTTGGTTGCAATGGTACGAATTGGTAATAATGTTGAAATTCAGCCTATCAAGTTAGATGTCAGAGATATGCTAGTGCATTGCACCAATATGGAAGAGAAAGTAGATAAAAATCCCTAGTATTATGATATTTTATGATATCTAAGGGATCAATAGCACCCAAATCAAGCAACAAAGAATGATAAAAGAGTCCTAAAGAGATTGGCTATGGGATTTTTCATAGATAGAGAGGTTTTGTATAAAAGAAGTAGAGATCAAGTGTTATTGCACTGTGTATGTGCTTTTGAAGTCAAAAGATCATTGAAGAAATCTATGATGGCATTTATAGAGCACATGCAAATGGACATATAATGGCAAGACAGATTATGAGAGTCAGATATTATTGGTTAACAATGAGAGAGACTACATTGATTATGCTCGAAAATGTCACAAATGCCAAAATTAGGCTAACAAGATTCATGCTCCATCCACTGAATTACATGTTTTGGCACCACCTTGGTCATTTTCTACATGGGGATAGATGTCAGTGGTCTTATCACTTCAAAAGCATCAAATAAGAATAGATTTATTTTTGTGATGATTGATTACTTCATTAAATGGATCGAAGTAGCTTCTTTAACAAATGTAACTCAATCAGTAGTCTGTAAGTTCATCAAGAGAGAAATAATTTATAGATACAGACTTTAAAAAAAGATCATCTTAGATAATGCAAAGAACTTAAACAACAAAATGATGCAAGAAGTATGTGCTCAATTCAAGATTAAGCACATAATTCAGCTTTATACTACCTAAAGATGAATGAAGCAATAGACGCTACAAATAAAAATGTCACAAGGATTACGAAAAAGATGACTAAAACATATAAGGATTGGCATGAGAAATTACCTTTTACTATGCATGCCTATCAAACCTTAGCATGCACCTCCATATGGATGGAGGCCGTATTGCCAGTGGAAGTAAAAATTCCATCTCTGAGAGTCTTAAGGGAAGTAGAGTACGAAAAAGCTGAAAGGATCCAAGAGCACTATGAGTAATTAAACTTTATTTAAGAAAAAAGATTAGCAGCGCTCTGTCATGGCTAATGACACCAAAAAAGAATGATGAGCGCTCACAATAAAAGGTCCAACCTTAGGTTTAGTGTTGAAAAGAATTCTCTCAAGTTAACAAGATGATAGGGGGAATGGACTTTAAATTTAAAAGGACCATATGTTGTGAAAAGGATTTTTTTAGAAGGAGCCCTAATTTTGTTAGAGATAGATAAAGATGACCTTCTTAATCTCATAAATTTTGATATTGTGAAAAAATACTTTGATTAAAAAAAAAGTTCAAGTTGAAAAGCCAAAAGGGTGGCTTGAATAAAAAAAAAAGCTAAGAATTCAAGTTGAAAACTCGAAAGAGTGGCTTGAACTAAATGAAAGTTTATCTAAGTTGAAAACCTATAAAGGCGACTTGGATAAAAGGGATACAACATCATTTGAGAGGTACACCAAAATCAGTGAATTTCGAAGAGCTCTGAAGTGCTGAGGGCATTATATAGTTGAGTTTTTAAAGAAATTCAAGATTTGTTATCATGATTATCTAATTGTTTGTCTTGGGGCATCGCTATCCCAAATAGTCATCCATATACAACTTTTATTTTATTCCTTTGTCGTTATTTGTAATTTACTTCTTTTCCAAATAAATGATACTCATTTCATCCTATCTATGTCCCACTTTCAATATTTACCTTTCCCTTTTTATGCTTTGCCAAGAATAGAAAAAGTGCATAATTAGCATATTATATTTTGAAATTGGGATAATGATTAATATTTGAGTAATGTCATAAGAGATTGTGTATTACTTTGAGAGAATTGAAAGGGAAGAGGGCCAAAGATGAAATCTTTAAAGTATGATAAAACCATTGATTTTAAAAGCTCCCATTGAAACAAAGATAAGTGCTTATCTTGAGTAATGAAGAATGATTTGTAATCTCCTTGTGAAAAGTATGCAGAGATGAGAATACGAAAGAAAGCTGTTAGAACTTTAGTACCACAATTAAAGTTTCATTTGCATCCTTGATAGGGCATGCATTTGTGTCGTTGCATTATCATTTGTCATTTGTTTTTATCTCGGCTCAGTCTAGATCATCTTTCTAACTCACGGTTTGATCTCGATCACTTGTTTTGATTTTGACTCAATCCAGGTCATCTGTCTGACTCGCGATTCGATCTTGGTCACTCGTTTCGATCTCAGTTTAGTTCAAATCATCTTTTTGGCTCATGGTAAAACCTCGATCATTCATCTTCAACCTCGACTCAATCAAGGTCAATTTAATTTTTCAAACCTGAAATTCAATCCTAATCATTCATTCTAATCTTGGCTCAGTTTAGATCATTTTTTTGACCAATGGTTCAATTTTGGTCACTCTTTCTGATTTTGACTTAGTCTAGATCATTTTTTTGGCCAGCGGTTCAATCCTGGTAACTCATTTTGATTTTGGCTCAGCCTAAATCATTTAAATTATTAGACTTACGGCTCAGTCTTGGTCATTTTTGTTATTTTTGCCACTGATTTGACTTTCATTTTTGGGTTTGAATATAACGAATGTCTAGGTCTTTACATTATCCTTGTTTTACAATGATGTGCAAAGAGGGGCAGTTGTATACCCATTTACGTCTAGGGTGCAATAGGGTGTAATCAAATTTTTATTTTATTTTTTTCTCTTATATTATTATTATTATTATTTTGTTTTTATTTTTTTTCCTTTTTTTCTTGGATTTATGTTTAACAAGGAAATGAGAGTTAATAAAAAGGAAAGGAAATCAAATCTACATGCAACCAAAACAAAGGGGATTTTAATTCAAGATCGAATCAAATTAGACAAATTTGCAAAAACCTAGGCCTTAAATCACGTTGGATAGAATTCAATCCCAAGATTCAAGCTTGTAATGATTCTGTTAGGCCCTAAAATCTCTACTAAGAATTGACTATAAATTGAGTATAAAATACAAAAGAAGGCAAAATTGATCTTCCAAGAATCTCTTTGGGCTTAAAGTTTCAAGGATTAAAGATTTCTGGCAATTGAGAGCAGTTTGAATTTCTAGGTTTTTGGGTTTGATGTTCTAGTAGAAAGTTCAAGTTTGTGGGGCTAGGTTTGAATTTTTGGGTTTGGAATTGAATTTCTAGAAAAATCTAGAAAAAATTGGGTTTTTGTTTGAATGTTTGATTTTTTCGGTTGAATTTTTCGACAATATTTGAAGTTTTCAGTTGAATTTCGACCAGTTTTCCATAAACCAGTGATTAAACCCAGTTTCTGGTAATTTATTTTGTATTTGTAGAGAAAGGCAAGAGAAAAGGAAAGTTGGAGAAAGATGACACTAAAGGCTTTTGAAGAAAGGCTAAAAGTTTGGCCTTTATGCTTGCTCCAAACAACACCATTCTGAAGGCTCAATATCCGAGTGTCAACTCATTGACCCACGCAGGATTTGTGTATTTGATCTGACCCAATCGCAGGTTTTCCTTTTTCTTTTTACATTTTATTTTTCAATTTACACTTTCATTTATTTTATTTTTATATATTTTCTTATATATTTTCTTTCATTTTACTTGTTTTTTTTTTTTAGATTTTTTTACTTGTTTTAAATTAAATGATTTATTTTAAATACTTTTGTAAACTTCTTTTTCTAAAAAAATATATATAATAATAATAACTTTTAAAAAAATTATAAAAAAATGTTTCTAAAAACGAATTCATAAATCCTACCAAACTATTAGAGGTTTATTCATGAATTTAAATTTTTATAAATTCTACCAAACTATTGGAGAATTTCATAAAGTAATTGTACAAAAAAATTATTATTAAAATCCTTTTTATTTTATCTTACCACACTATTAGAGTATTTGCATCTTAAATCTTACTAAACTATTGGAAGATTTAATGAATTTTCTTAAAAATAAATATTTTATAAATATTTTATAATAAAATTTTACTAAACTATTGGGAGATTTGCACCAAAGTAAATCCTACCAAACTATTGGAGGACTTTACTAATTATTTTCTTGGGCAAAATATATTAATAAATCTGATGATGGAGCTTCTTCAAGGTAGGAAACTAATCTCCATGAATATCCTAAGGTGAGAAAATTATCTTAAATTGCTACTAATCTATTGGAGTAATCTTAAGATTAATTTTCAATAGTAAATATTTTGGTAAATTATAAACATGTTTAAAGCTTGGATAATTTGAAATCAAACTGGTACCATCCTTTGAATGGGTGCTATAAGGGTCTGATAACCTTCATTATGTGTAACCATACTTTCGAATCTAAAATTTAGTTTTGTGAACTAAAATATACTATTTAAAGATATCTAAGTCAATCTTAGAACTCCTTTTTAAATAGGACAAATTTAATCATGTGGCTAATCACACCTAAATAAAAAATATTGGTGGTGACTCCTTTAATCTATGTCTGGCAATAGGTCCATGAATCTATACGTTATGATAGTAAGCTTTACTTCTTCATCTAGTCCACCCTAAGCACTATATCACTACTTACCATCAGTAATACCCTAAGATCATGGATAAACTAGTACCCTTGCATGGTCTATTCTGATTGTTTGCACTTAGTAGTGCTGTATAGTTGTTCACCATTTGCCACAGTAATTGTTAATGGACTGGTGTGCACCAATTCAACACCATCTTTAGTCTATCTTGGAGTCACAAAACTATGGGCACTACCACTGTCAATGAGAATACTTAGAAGTCTCCCCTTGAAGTTACCCTGTATCGTTAAGGTATTATGGCTAGTATTTCTTATCAATGCATTCATGGAAATTTTTGAACTATCATCCTTTGACTCTTAATCAGTGATAACTTGCCTCGTATTAATATGTTCCTCCACTTTCTTTCCTAATTCTTTACACTCTTCCTTAACAGTGATTGCATTCAATGATTTCTTTTTATATACATGCCTTGAAAAAAATTTATCTCCACACTTGAAGCATAAATTCTATATCCTTATTTATTCAATAAGATTTTGTTTTTGGTTTATAGTTTGCTTACTGTTTGAAGGTTTCTATGTTTAAATCCAGAAGTTGAAAAAGTTTTTTAGATAGAAATTGGTGTTGGTTGAAGTATTAGGTTTAGCCAAGGATCTGTGTTTTTTACCTTAACTTCTAAGGATAGTTCATATAGCTTAAGTAGCCAAGTTCATAGGGTTATTGGTTTTTGCCTTAAGTTTAAGTTCTTCCCTTAGCCCACTTACAAAGGTAGATATAAAATAACATGCATCCAAATAAGGATTTGCTAACAGTATATAGGGCCTAAGTTCTTCAAACTTCTCTTGATAATCCTCAATAGTGGATTTTTGAACCAATGTATTAAACTCTTCAATAACATCTGAGGAAGTTTTATCATAGAACTTTTGACATATGTCCACAACAAACTCCTACCATGACAGTTTAGGTTTTTGCATAAGGTATCCATCAAACCAAGTATTAACCCTACCAACTAAATGTATACTAGCTATTTCTAATTTTTGCTACTCATCTATGGCAAAGATTGAAAAATATTTCTAACATTTTCTTAACCAGCCCCTTAGATTCTCCCTTTCAAACATAGGTAACTCGATCTTGGTTCTAAGAGTAAAGGCATTTAAGCTAGTTGAAGAATTCAAGCCTAAAGCTATCTCATTATGTTTAGTAGGAGATAGGTTACTTTAAGGGTTATACTAGTTTTGGCCCTATTGATACTTGGGCAGTAGACTGGGCTCTATTATTTCATAATTTTATTTCCCATTTTCATCAATCACCTTAACATCAATAGGATTCTTACCTTCTCTTCTCATAGGTAAACTGGGAGAAGAATGGTTGGTTGCAAATAGAGCCTTGTCAAAATCAGCTTAGGGAAAAAGGTTGTTTTTTGAAGCAAAGGCTTGAATAACTTGCTGATATAGGTCTGATTGTCTGGTATTTTGACTTCAAGCCTTTTTATTTATTCATTCCCTTTTACTCATACACACTCATGTTATTGTTAAAAAGCTTGCATCTATTCTTATAGGGTGTTTAGTTTAATGCCTTCCACCATTGTTAGCTACTTCTTAGTCTTTCCCAATTTTAAATGGTAGATCGTAGAAGCTTTGATACCAATTTGTGATGGAATGGAAGTAAAAGATAAAAGGTAGGTTAGGAGAAGAAAAATGAAATAAGAGATAGTAGAGAATAGAGTAGAGAGAATAGAAGATTCTAATACTTCATGCCATGCCATTCTTGTAAGTACAAGTTTCTTTATATACATACCAGCTGGCAAGCCAATGTTCCAATAACGACTAAATTCTATTAAAACCATTAATAAAAATAACAAAATAACAAATGCTGACATCATAGAATTCCATGCAATATCTAATGGTTAATCGCCATCAATGATTGGCCACCACCCCTTCTCCTATAATCTCATCATCCTGACATGCCTTTTAGAACATACAGTTGTCCTTATTTCAACTTTCTGCCCATCTTAGTCTTTTCTTCAACATGCTCAACTACCAGCTTTCTTTGCATTTCGTTACTAACCTTACTTGTTGACTTTTTAAAACTTTGACCAGCTAATTTCATCACATATAAAAAAACCCTATGCATGGTGTTTATGTGTCCCACCTTTTGCTTGTGGTTGTGGCCTTGGCTGGATGGTTGTCCAATTTTTTTCTACCTCTAGCCAAGTCATCCTTGACTCGATTGGTACACAGTTTGACCCGTTCTAGTCTTTTTAATTATTCTTTCATAATTATCGCATTTTAATCCATTTTTAATGCAATTAAAAACTCCAGAATGTGATTTAAACCCGTGCATCAATTTGATTTAAAAACCAAAAATCAATTGATCATTCATATTTTTCAAAGTAGATGTGTTAAATGGAATGTGCTAGGTTTGCACAATCTATTTAAATATTATTTTATGTGTTAATAGATAATACCCGTCCATAACTAATTTTTAACGTCCCATGTTGGCATGATCCATGAAAGTTAAGGGTATGGCCTAGCATGACACATGGCCTATAACCTTTGTAGGTCGTGCCATGCCAGGCACAACACTAATTTTCATGTCAAGATGGGCCAAGTTAGGGGTTATAGATTTTCAAATTTTTAATTACTTTTTAGAAAATCATCTATTATTATTAAAAATTACACATGAGAGATAAATATAAGTAAAATGAAATAAAAAAAAAGACATAATTTATTTTATTTGACAAAATGCCTACATCCATGACAAGGATAATAGATTTATTAAATAAAAATATTGAAATTACAATCCTAATATTTAAAACACACACACATACATATTAAAAATATTCTAAAATTTAAGGTTATTATTCTATTTTCTTTCTTATCATTTGATGATTTACTTATATAAAGTGTTTTATCTTGTGCATTTATTTTATACCTTTCATCCTATAGTAATTTACTTTGTTAATTGAATTTTTATTTAACTTGAAGTCTTAATTTATTTTTATCATTTTATTTTTGCTAATCACTAGTTAAATATAATTTATCTATCAATAACTTGGATATTTAATAAGTAAATTTATTTAATAATTATTTTATTTTATAAATTACCAATAAAATATCAAAAGTAGGTATAATTTCATTACAATATAAAAAATAACATGACAATACTCAAAGGATAGGAGTTCACTTACAACAAATATGGGCTAACATGGCACAATCGAGGTATGTGTCATGTTATGTTAGACCACGTGCCATGTACTGGCATTGACCTTTAATGGGCTATGCCATGCCTACCTACAGGCTTAAAATCTTTTAGCTAAGCATGGCACACATGTATGTATCGTGCTTAGCCCAATTCGATTACTTAATAGCAGGTCGTGCCAAACACAACCAATACTATGCAAAATCATATCGTATTATAAGTTACGTAACCCATTTGACAACCCTATTTTCAAGATATCATACCCATACCAGACCTTTTCACATTTTTTCAAAAATCTTCTATTTAGGATCATTTTAATGCATTAAAATATATCCAAAACATGATTCAGGCATATACGAACCAAAGCCTTCAAATACCCTTTAACATCTATCTATAATATTAATCTTACTAATGTACAGGTCCTTTAAATTATGCCACATGACACTTGTTCACTTTCCTTCTTTTTTTTTTCTTTTTAAACTTTTTTTAATTTTTTTAAATTTTTAATATTTAAGAAATATTTTTTAGGTGGGACTTACTTTATACCGAAATTTTTTGCTTTTAAGATTTACTTTTTAAAAATTTTTTAATAAATATTTTTTAGATTTTAATTCTTTCTATGTGAGACCCATTTAATACAAAGGTTATGCCACATATTTACATTTTTTCCTTTTTTCTATTATTTTTATATGTTTAATAAAACTTTTTTAAAATTTCAAAAATTTTTATGACCCATTTTCTTTTTTTCTTCTCTTTTTGTTTAAAAGCCCATTTTTAAAATGAAGTGCCACGCTTTTTTTTATTATCTTCAATTTTTATATATTTAATAAATAATTTTTAAAATTTAAATTTTTTTGTCTCGCCAACTTGATCTAAAGAGTACATCAACTGTCAAATTATTTTTTTTATATTTTTTCAATTTACTTTTTCTTTTCTTTCTTTTTAAATTTTAAATTTTTTTATATTTTAACTTTTTTTAATGTGGGATCCATTTGATATTACTAATTAAAAAATTTTATTTCTTTTTTTAACAAGTTTTTTTTTCTTTTTCTTAATTTAATAATTTTTTAAAGAAAAATCGTATTAGGAAAACCTCATTATGGCTAATACCATGTGACAACTCAACTTGCTTTTTTTTTATTTTCTAGCTTTTTTTTTCTTTTTAAAATTTTTCCTTTATTTATTAATTAGATTATTTTATTGAAAGAAAAGCCCACGGATGTGTGCAAATGATGACATTCTATTTCATTTTTTTTCTTTTAAAAATGTTATTAAAAATTTTTTAATCAGATAATTTACAACAAAAAAATCAATAAATAAAATTTTTAAGAAAAATATCAATTGAGGTATAGATAACAAAACAACCTATATTCATTAAATTTTGATTCATCCAAATCCAATAGGTTAATTATTTTGTTTGGGACCAAAAATCAAGATCAAGTCAGAGACAGATTTATGGTATTTTGTTTTGTCTTGACTATATTTATTAAATTATATTTTTAATTAATTATTTAATTTCATTTATATAAATGTTTTATATTAATAAAAATATTATTTAATATCTTAATTTAATAAAAAATACTATATATATACATAATTAAGATATAATCCATCCACAATATAAATTTGACTCATTTTTACTTTTGCTTCACCCTTATTTAGGTCTTAACATGCTACCTTTTTTTTTTCTTCTCTTATTTTTTTTATTTTTTATTTAGATAAATTTTGTGAAAAAAATTGTGTAATCGTCTATGTGGTACTATAATTTGCCTTTTTACCTTTTGTTGTTTTTTGATTAAATAAATTTTGAAACAAAATAAGCTAATGGATAGGAATGGCAAGACAATTCGTCTCTAATATGTTCCCACTCAATTGGGATATCCATATAATACCCCAATGAGCTATCTTTTTTATTTTTATTTTTTCATTTTTTGTTTTCCTTTTTTTTGTGTTTTTGTCTTTTTTATTAAAGTAATTTTGTGAAAAAAAAAACTCAATAGATGTGTTGACATCGCATCCCTTTTGCTTTTTTTCTCTTTCATTTTTTTCTATTTTTAATTACATAAATTTTGTGGCAAAATGTATCAATTGATATAAATACCAAAACAATCGATATCTGATGGGTTTCACTCCATCTTTTATCTAATGGGTTTCACAATAATTCTAAACTCTTAAAATTTTTAACCACACTTTTCTTATCACATTTTTTAAATGCACTTTTTTCAACCTAAACTTTTCTAATTGTAATGGCATCCTAGCATGTGCTAAAAGAAACACAACATAGGGTGATTAAGTGTCTCGTGAGCCACTTTCTTTTTGCACCAAGCCATAAGGTGTTTTATTTAATTTACCCTAAATATTTTAGTGATCGATTGACTTTTCAGCCACTAAAATCTGGAATCTTAGATGGAAACTAGGGATGCTTAAAGCTTTTAGAGAAAAAATCTAGCAAGGAAACATTTTTACTTAAATAATGATGTGAAACAATGCATTTTGAAAGTTAGACCCGAGTGAGGAATTCATGTCAACCTACAAATGACCTAATCTAATTGCGGCCCACAGAAGCTAAATAAACCATTGATTGTTAATCAAGTCAAGTAGGCCATTGATTTTGTTTTTAGTTTTTTTGTTGTTTTATTTTTTTTATTTATCTATTTGTTTATGTTCTTTATGCGTGTTTAAATTTCAATTTTTAGATACATGTTTCAATTAGTGTTTTAATTATTTTGAATTGGTGAAAATAGTAAAAATATATAAAATTTAAAAGGTAAATTTTTAATTTCATTAGATTAGATAATGATAAATATACTTTATTATAATTACTTTATAGTGGAATTTTTAATAATTTTGGAATAAGTGAAAATCTAATGAAAGATCAAATTTCAAGAAATTTGCAAGTGTGAAGTTTTCATGAAAATTTTTAGGTGAGAGAACTTTTTCAAATTCTACTAAAACATTGTAGAATTTAGAAAATATTTTCATTATTAAGGATTTTCATTTTTTCTAAGATACAATGAAATAAATAAAAATCAATTATTGTTTTAATTAGTAAAATGAAAAGGATAAAAAGTTAAAAATGTAATTTTATAAGATTGGATTATTATATTTTTGTATAGTTATTTTATCATGTAATTTTAATAAACTTAGCAATAATTGGAGAATTGACTCATGATGAAATTTTTAAAAACTTGTGGGCATATAATTTTCTTAGAAATTTGCAAGTAAGAAACTTTTGTAAATTTCACTATAGCGTTAGAGAATTTAGAAAATGATTTCAATATTAAAGATTTTCATTTATTTCTAAAGTCTATAAATATGTTAAAACAAAAAATTTCAAGATTAATTAAAAATGTTAAAAATTAATTAGTTTTTATTGAATATTCAATTAATTTAGCAATGGAGTTTTTTCAACTGTGTTTACTTGAAAACTTTTGAGGTGAGAAAAACTTTTAGAGGGTTGATCAAGGTGTTGAAGAAAATCTAAAAATTTTTTGATTATCTATATAATAAAATAATAAATAATAATAAAAATAAACAAAAATAATTAAAAGTGAATACCATTTTACTTAAGACTTAAAAATAACATAAGATTAATTGGTACCATTTTAGGATTGGTATTGTGTGGATGTTAATACCTTCCCAAAATGTAACTATATTCCTAAAATTAGTTATATTTCGTAGAGCATAATTTATTATTTTTAGGAACTCTTGTCAAGTTTAGAACATTTTTAAAAAAGATAGATTTCAGTAAGTAACCAATCACACTTAGTTAAAAAAAATTGATAACAATTCCTATTTTTTTGTGTCTATCAACTAAGTTCTTGAATTTAAAAATGATGACTCCATAACTTTCAAGAAAGATGGTCAATGATTTCAATACAAGACTTATTTGTACACAACAAAGTTAGGTGGATACATCAAAATAGGGAAGCATTTCACTTATAAATTTTTTACTACAATCCTTTAACTACATAATTACAATTAAAAATTATGTAAGAGTCTACCACTTAAATCATAACGTGTAGATCGGTGGACCTACCGCTAGACATGGATTAAAAAGAGTCGCCACCAATCTTTTTTTTGTCTAGAAGTGATTGACCACCTGATTGATCTTATTTGTAAAATAGATGTTAGGTTTAGGAGTCGGTTACACATGGAGAAGGTTGCAGCACCCCTACAACACCCATCCAAGGATGGTACCAGTTTTGATTTCAAATTATCCAAGCCTTGATCATTTTTATGATTTACCAAATAATTTAATATTAAAAATTAACCCTAAAATTGTCCCAATAGTTTGGTAGCAATTTTGGATAATTCTCTCACCTCAAAGTATTCATAGAGATTAGTGTCCCACTCTGAAGAGGCTCCGTCATCGATTTTTAATTTTTATTCCAAAAAAAAAATAGTAAAGCCTCCCAATAGTTTGGTAGGGCTTATTTCAAAGCAATTCTCCAATAGTTTAGAGGATAAAAAAATTTTTCTTTATTTGAAAAGTCTCTTTTTTTTTAAAGATTTTTTTTATTCTTTTAAACTTATTTGAAAAAGGTTTTTTTATTTATTTCATAAAAAAGTACAAAAAAATCATAATAATAAGTAATGTATTTTTTTTCAATTTAAAATAAGAAATAATAAAAGTAAATAAAATAAACAAAATAAGAAAAATAGAATCAAAATAGAAAACAGAGTGGAAAAGGGAAAGAAAATACCTATGATCAGGTAGGGTCATGTATCGTAAAACTCACAGATCTTGATGTCTCACATTTCAGGCTTTTATTTAAAAGTGTTTCAGTATGCCTCTTTTTCCAAAATGTCTATTCTTTTGTCTTCTCTCTAACTGATTTTCAGAAATTGATGAATAAATCCCAAAAGCTAACATAGAATTTCCAAGAACCCAACAAATTGTCTGGAAAGCTAAACCCAAAAATCCCTGGAATGCAAAACCCTAGAGAAATTCAAACCCAAAAACACCAAATCCCAATCCTAAAAAATCTAAACAAATTAAACCCAGGACCTAAAACCTCTTAGTTGCTAAACAAATTTCTCTTTTTTTTTCTAGAGTTTTCACACAACCTTTTATTTCTCTCTCTGAATGTTCCCTTGCATTGATCATAGGTTTATATAGGAATTCATGCTCAATCAATTCACCTTAAATCTATGATTTTATTTGATTTCTATTTTCATGAGAATTGATTCTGAAATCAAATCCCAAAGTCTCTCCCTATCAATTTAATATGAATTGATTATGGAATTAAATCCTGACAATCTTTCCACATCAAATGTCAATTGATTTTGGAATTAAATCCTAAAAATCTCTCAACTATGGTTAAACTCCAAAAAAATATTTTCAAACAAAATGGAGTATTTACAGTTGCCCCTCTTTGTGCATTTTTTATGTAATAGAAATTGCACAAAGACAAAAGACATCCATTTTGTTCGGGTCTAACATCTGAGATTTAAAAAGCGATTAAAGTAGGCTAAAATGATTAAGGTTAACTATAAAACAAGAAATAAAATGATCTGGACTGAGCCAAGATCAAAATAGGTGATCGAGACAAAAATCATGAGTTAAAAAAAAAAGTGACCAGGATTAAGTCTAGATCAAAAATAAATGATCGAGATGAAACCAAAAATCATAAGAAATGATCTGGATTGAGCCAAGATCAAGTAACCATGGCAAAACCATGAGTAAAAAAAAAAAAGAAGCGACTAGGACCAAGTTAAGGTCAAAAATAAATGACTGGGACAATGCCGTGAATTAAAAAAGTGATCTGACCTGAGCTAAGATTAGATGATCAAGACTATGTCATGAGTCTAAAAATGACCATGATCGAGTTAAGGTCAAAGATGAATGACCGGAATGATGCCACAGGTTCAAGAAAGTGAATTTTGCTCTAAATCCAAATATTCACAATTTGGACATTCAAAAAAATTGTGAGGTTCTAAAAGTTAAAAGATCCCAACATCTTGATTCTAACAAAATCGTAAAGTTTCAATCTTTGCAAAGGGTTTTAGATTTATAAGAATGAAAGACTCGTAAGATTCCAAACTTCGCAGAGGTTTTAGATTCATAAAGGTTCCAGGTTCGTAAGGACTTTCAGATTCACAAGAAAGAAATATTTGTAAGATTTTAAGTTTCATAAAGGTTCTGATTCGCAAAGATGCAAGGTTTGCAAAGACTTTAAAATTTGCAAGAAAGAAAGATTCACAAGATTTCAAGTTTCGCAAAGGTGTAAGACTAACAAGGACTTTCAGATTCGTAAAAAAGAAAGATTCATAAGATTCCAAGTTTCACAAAGGTGCAAGGTTTATAAAGACTTCAGATTCGCAAGAAAGAAAGATTTGCAAGATTCCACATTTCATAAAAGTGCAAGGTTCACAAGGACTTTTATATTCACAAGAAAAAAAATTCGCAAGATTTCAAGTTTCGCAAAGGTGCAAGGTTAGCATGGATTTTCAGGTTTGCAAGAAAGAAAGATTCGTAAGATTTCAAGTTTTGCAAAGGTGCAAGGTTCACAAAGACTTTCAGATTCACAAGAAAGAAAGATTCACAAGATTTCAAGTTTTGTAAAGGTGCAAGGTTCGTAAAAATGAAAGATTCGCAAGGATTTTTAGGTTCGCAAGAAAGAAAGATTTGCAAAGTTTCAAGTTTCGCAAAGATTTTAGATTTGCAAATATGCGAGATTTGTAAGGGTTTTTAGGTTCGCAAGAAAGATTCATAAGATTTTATAACAAAATTGAAAGAGTCAAAAGGATAAAATGACCAAGATTGAGTCAAGAAAGAAAATGACTAACCGAGATGATGTCACAGGTCAAAACATATTTGACCTGAGTCAAAATCAGATGACTGGGATGATGTTACGAGTCATGAAAGATGACTTGGATTGAGCCAAGATCAAGTGAGTGATAACAAAGTAATGCAAGTGCATGCCTTATACAAATGCAATGTATGTAGAGTTGATGTCATGAAATTTCAATTATGGTGATAAGGTTCTTAAGACTCCACTAGTTTTTCTTAGCTTCTTAGTATTCAGAGCAAACTTTGTCAATTGATTCATGTCATTCTTCTATCTGGTCACAATTCACAAGTCGTGTTAACCAATCTATCACTGAATTCATCATTAGATCACCTTGTTTACCTCTTTCTAAATTATTTTCCCATGATTCTTTTCATTTATCTCATCTTGGAATTCTTTCAAAAGAATAGAAAACTCTTTATGAAAAATATCATTCATTTATTTGCCAACATTCAAATCAATGACAGACATGATGCATTTTCTTAGTTCACTCAGGGAATGCTCATTTGGTGAAGGGTAAAAAAAATGGATCTTTATTATTGAAAGAACAAAAGGTAGGGTTAAGAACAACTCAAGGGTGAACAAAGGCAAAATGCTATGATTTATTCAAATAGGACATTAACCCAAAATAATGAGTGCCTAAACAATTTTGAACTCAAACTCAGGATTATCCTTCAAAAACACATTCTATTAGACTCTTTAATCTTTGAACTAATCATCATTCTCTTTCCGGGACCTTTACATAAAGTCATTTTTTCAAGTTTTCATCTTTACTTAAATTGCCATTTCACATTTTCAATTTAAGTCTTTTTTTTTCCTCCTTTGTCTGTTTTTTTTTCTTTATTTTATTTTATTTTATTTTTTTGCTTCTTGATTTTTTTTTTTGTACACCTTTTTTTCTCATTTTTTCTTTTTCTCTTTTACTGATACTTTGATCAAAGCTTCACACAATCCAATAACAAACCTGTCCCAATTCAATTTATGATTCTTCAAATTAAGTATTCACATTTGATCAAAATGAACTTTTAAAGGACATAACATAGGCTAAGGTAAATGGTGCCAAAGGAAGGGATAAAATAGGCCCAAATTGCATTTAAAGGGTAATCAAACCAAGGATCATTTCTTCACGTGAGGGATTTTGACATTTTGTCCCATCAATTTTCTTTTTCTTTTTTTATTTTTTTAGAGCATATTGGCATTTTGCCCCAATAATTTTCTTTTTTTTCTTTTTTGGTAGAGCATATTGGCATCTTATCCTATCAATTTTTTTTTTTTTAAACAAAAGGCTTTGCCCTTAAAATTACTAAAGGTAAATAGACTTTCTGACATTGCCCTTCAGTGTAATGGTGATCTTTGGTTAGGGTTTTTTAAAAGAAATTTTCAACTAGCTCAGATGGGGTAGCAAAGGATTTTTCTTCTTTTTTTTTTAGAAGGATAGAAAAAATATGGCCATTTCTCATTTCAAACATGAATACTCTTAATGGAGAATCTTTATTAACTAAGAGCAGACTTGTGAATGAGCAAAGATCATGTGTTGCATCACTTTTAAATTTTTCCCCAGATTTGTCTTCCTATTCAGTAGTCCTAACAATCTCAAATTTATTAATCAAAACATCATGAATGGTGTTTTCAAAGTCAAATCTTGAATTATTGTCACTATTGTCTAAACATTCATTATTTGGAAAAAAAATAGGTAGAGAAAAAGGGTATAAAATGGTAAAAGTAAATGATGGATATTCACAAAGAAAGGAATGTCATGAAAATGCATCAAGCATGTCATTTCATTAAAATTATGAAAAATAAGATGAAATCCAAGTACATAAAAGAAGATCATTATTCTCAAAAGATCCAAGATGATAAGTAGTTCCAATTAACCTCTCAAGGTCATACTTTTGGATGATTGGGCAAAGAATCTTTATAGATATTCAGCTCTCCTGATTCATTGAAGCTCATCAAGCTTGCTCGAATCAAACTTTGTACCTTATGCTTGAAAGCAAGGTAGGTTTTTATAGAATGACCTACATTCCCATTATGATAGTCATATGTGACATTAACATTGTACCATTTACGATAAGGTGGCTTTAATGGTTTCAAAAAGACTAGGGATACTAAGTCATTCTTGATCAATTCTGAAAATAACTTAGTATAGGTTATGAGGATAGAATCAATGCAAGCCCTCTTTTGATTGTTCCTGGATCTTTCTAAACTATTCGCTTGATTATTAGGTCTTGGAACTAGTGTAGTAACAGATTAGGCTTATATGCATATGCTTGAAAAGCTGGTTGATGAGGACTTAGAGTGATGTTGTTCATGGTTGGGATATAAAACTGATAAGGAACAGGATGAACATATAGTGGATATGGGTATAACTTCTGGATTACTGCCCTTTAAAACTCACCGTTTGGGCTTCACTTTCTTCTTCTTTAGGCATCTTACCCTTTTTGGCACTGTCAATCTTTTCCTCTTCAAGCTTGTTACTCTTGATAGCATTTTCAACAATCTCCCCTGAAATCACTATCATAACGTCTAGATCCAGAGATCTATTGCTAGACATTGACTTAAAGAGTCGCCATCAAACTTTTTTATCTAAGTGCGATTGGCCACCTAAGGAATCTATCCTTTCAGGGAACACCTAAGTTTAAGGGTCCCTAAAAGAATAGGTTCAGGTCTACTAACCATAACAGGGTTCGGGAGTTCAGTTACGCGTGAGGAAGGTTATAGCACCCTCACAACGCCCATCGAAAGATGGTACTAGCTTAATTTGTGTTATCCAATAAGCCTTAAAATTTTACCAAGTAATTAATTATTTGAAATTATTCTCAATTAACTCTAATACTTTTAGCAAAAAATTAAAAAAATTTTCTCACCTCAAAAGTATGCAAGAAAACTACTGTTTCACTTGCAAAGGCTCCATTGTCAGATTATTTAACATTAAAGAAAAATTCTAGAAAATAAAAAGAAAGAAAAAAATTATTGCTTTTGTGTAGGAAAAATTGATACTTTCAAATTTTTTCCAAAAATATTTTTTTGAAACTTTAATTTCGAGAAAAATTGATACTTTCAACTTTTTTTCAAAAATATTTTTTTGAAAAGCTTATTTTCGAGAAAAATTGATACTTTCAACTTTTTCTCAAAAATATTTTTTTGAAAAGCTTATTTTCAAGAAAAATTGATACTTTCAACTTTTCCTCAAAATATTTTTTTAGAAAGCTTATTTTCAAGGAAAATTGATACTTTCAACTTTTTCCCAAAAATATTTTTTCTAGAAAGCTTATTTTCAAGGAAATTAATACTTTCAACTTTTTCTCAAAAATATTCTTTTTGAAAGCTTATTTTCAAGGAAAATTGATACTTTCAACTTTTCTTCAAAGATATTTTTTTTAGAAAGCTTATTTTCAAGGAAAATTGATACCTTTTATTTTCAAGGAAAATTGATACCTTCAACTTTTCCTCAAAAATATTTTTTTAGAAAGCTTATTTTCAAGGAAAATTGATACTTTCAACTTTTCCCCAAAAATATTTTTTTTTTGAATTTTATTTAAAGAAAATAAAATAATAAAATAAAAATAAAAAATATTAAACAAATCTAATCTAATCAATAAATAATAATAATAATAATATATATAAATATATAAATAAAATAAATTAAAAAATAAAAAAAAAAACCTGAAAACGGCTCGACTTAGCGGCTCGACTTGGCTCGGCTTGAGGAAGAAAAACGGCTCGAAGGCACAGCTCGGGGGTGTCAGCTCGGCTAACGGCTCGGAGATGCAGGTCGCATGTAGGTTGAAAGTAGGTTGGCGCTCTGGTCGAGTCGGACCTTGACAAAACGCGCAAATCCTCTAGGTTACTAACGCAAAAACAACGTCGTTTTGAGAGGGTATAAAAGGCTAATTGCTCTGTTTTTTCAGTAGAATCCTCCTTCCCTCTCTCTCTCTTCCCTTCCTCTTCTCTCCTCTCTCTAAAACTTGAAGAACTCCGATTGAATGCCCATCGGATTCTATAAATTTTCGTCGGAATCTGGGTTTTTCGTTAGAAGTTTGTCGAAAAATTGATCGGTTTCTGGAAATGGTTGTCGAAAACTGGGAAGTTGATCAAAAATTTCAAACTTGGCCTGAATAGTCGTTGAAAAATTTAATCTTCGCCAAAATATTCAAACGAAATGTAGAAATTTTCCAGAAAAAAATTTTTCAAAAAATTCTCCAAAAATTCCCTATCGATTCCTAGAGCTATTCTAACGCACCAAAACCCTTTTAAGCTTCTGTTTCTTCACTGTCTATCTCCTATTCTGTTCTGATCAATCAATATTTTTTTTTGGATTGGGATTCAATCTTTGAATCCAATCTGGATTCTGATTGAATCCCAATCCCAGCCGGATCAGAAGAAAAAGAAAATATAATCAAACAAAAAGTGTTAATAGATAATTAAAAGAAAATAATTAGATAAATAAAACTATTAATAGATAAATAATAATAATAATAATAGATAAATAATAATATGTATATCAACAGATAAATAATAAAAATAAAAAAATATATATTAATAGATAGTAATAATAAATAAATAATAAAGATACAAAAAATAAAAATACCAGAATAAAATAAAACGGGCTTACCCATTTGGACCAGGCCCAATTGATCCAAGCCTGGACCAAATTAGGTGTCTACAGTTACCCCTCTTTGCACATTTTCTGTGAAACAAAAATTACGCAAAGACATAGACACCGATTCAAGGCTCCACTCGACCCCTTTTTTTTGTTTTTTTTCGTTAAAATTTAATCAAAACTCCTCTAAGCAGAGGCTCAATGACTTTGAAGAACATAAACAAAACTCCTCTAATCAGAGACTCGACGACTTTTGGAAATAAATAAACAAAACTCCTTTAATCAAAGGCTCAACGACTTTTTAAAAAATAAATGGCTCTTCTAATCAGAGGCTCAACGACTTTTGAAAAATAAAAGGCTCCTCTAATCAGAGGTTCAACGACTTTTGAAAAATAAAAGGCTCTTCTAATCAGAGGCTCAACAACTTTGAAAAATAAATAAATTCTCTAAGCAAAAGCACCATGACTTCAAAAATAAATGCTCCTCTAAGCAGAGGCACCACAACTTTGAAAAGTAAATTGCTCTTCTAAATAGAGGCAACCATGACTTTGAAAAATAAATTGCTCCTCTAAACAGAGGTAACCACAACTTTGGAAAATAAATTGCTCCTCTAAACAGAGGCACCACGACTTTGAAAAGTAAATTGCTCCTCTTAACAGAGGGGATGGAACTTTGAATAAATTGCTCCTTGACAATCATGTCCAAAAGAGTTATAGATCATGATTGAAGAAATTTTGCAATGGGAACTCAAGGATTCACAATTTGAGTTCGACATTCAGAGGTTCAGATTCGCACAAATCTTTCAACTTCATAAGAATTTACTGAAATTTGATTCTCAAAATTTCAGTTTCATTCAAATTTGTAATATCTCGAGATTTGCATTTGCAACTTACAAGACTCGCATTCAACATTTAAGGATCCTTATTTGAATTTTGAAGATTCACATCTAAAAGTTCAAGGCTTTTCAAAGGTTTTCATTTGGCAAACTTGGAATTCATATCCAAAAATCTAAAGCTTTTCATTTGAATTTTGGAGATTCACATCCAAAAATTCAAAGCTTCTCATTTGAGTTCAAAGGCTCCCATGCAATAAAACTTAGAGTTTTGCATCTAAGTTCAAAGGTTCTCATTTAAAACATTAGAAATTCATAGCCAAAAAGTTGAAGCTTTGTATTTTAGAGATTCACATCCAAAAGTTCAAAACTTTTCATTTGTTCAAAAATTCACATTTGATGAACTTTAGGGTTTCACTCCTCAAAGATTCTCATTTTGAAACTCAAAGATTCTTATTTGAGTTCTCAAAAATTCTCATCAAAATATTCATAATTTATTTTTCAAGTGACTCAAAAATTTGCATGAATGAATATTATGACCAAAAATACAAATGCCTTCTTAATGATGCAAATGCAACAACCTATATTCTCATAGTGCCATGCATGTCTAAAAATGTAAATGCCTTCTTAATGATGCAAATGCCTTCTTAATGATGCAAATGCAACAACCTAAAGTTTAATTCATCAAATTATGTGCATGTACTATTCAAGCAATGATGCCATCATGATGCATGTAATGCAGACGTCTATGTCACAAAATTCTAAATAATTATGGTAATATGGCTCTCAAAACTCCACCATTTCGCATGTCTTCCTTTTTCAGTTTCTCAATACTTTGGAACAAGTTTCATCAATCGATCATCACTTGACCACCATTCATAGACTTCTCAGCACTAACAAATTTCAAAACAAGTTTCATCCACCATCACTGGGTCATTACTCATAGGTGTCTCAGCATTAACCATTCCAAAACAAACTTTGTCCACTGATTATTTTCATCATTCAATCATAACTTGTAGGTCATATTGACCAATTTATTTTTGTACTCATCACTTGGTTATACCACTTTTCAAGATTTACCTCATCTTCATTTTATTATCCAATCCATCATCATATTCTTCATTTGGTCACATCATATATCCTATAAATCATCTTTTTAGGTTTCTACTATTTTTTCATTTTGTTACCGCCATCATCTTAGATTTCTCTTTAAAAGAATGCAAGACTTTTTTATGCACATTGTCATTCATTCATCATCATTTCAATTCTTGACAATTATAATTCACTCATACATTTTCTTGATTTATTTTAGGGATGTAACAATAAGAGAACACAAGGTGAATTATGGTAAAGATAATTAATGAAGATCTATTTTAGTACAAAACAAATGGGAAAGGAAATAAATTTGATACATGTCATTGGGATGAATGGTATGTCCAAACAATGAATATTCAGACAATTCTCAACATTAATTTAGGATTCTTTTTCAAAAACTCATTCCATTTACTGTTGAAGTCATTTCGAGCTTGGCGAACTTTGCCCCAGTCTTTGAGGGATCTTCAGATGTCTTTGATCTTCCATCCATGTGAACCATTTAACCTAGATCTTTTTATACCAAAATCACCCTTTCATGTTTTAAATTTGAATCTCTCTTTTTCATTTTCTCATTTTTTTTCTTTCTTTCTTTTCTTCCTCTATTTTTTCTTTTTTTTTTCATCATCTTCTTTTTTTTTTCTCATTTTTCATCCATTGTTAATGTCTTCCACACATCAAACTTTAGAGCAATGTAGCATGATTCCATTATTTCATCATGAGCATGTCTTTGCCAAATATATGATCATTCAATTTAAGCATTCACACTTGATCCAAATAAACTTTTCAAGGTTGTAATGTAGGTCAAGGTGAGGGGTCATAAAAAAATGGATATAATAGGCTCAAAACATGTATTAAATAGGTTTAAAACCAAAGGATCATTTGATGCAACTTGGTATTTTGCCCCCACATCATTTCACTATTTTTTCTTTCCTCACACAAAGGATTCTCATTACTTTGCCCCAAATCATGTGTGGCATTTATTTTTTTTTTGCTTTTCTTTCTCTTTCCATCTTTGAGACCTTTTGTGATATATTTTTTTTTCAAAAATTGCCTTCCGGTGTAGAGGGTGATCCTTGGTTGGCGTTCTTCAGGAAAAAAAATCATAATAGGCTCAAAGGGGTAACAATAAATGGTTTTTCAAATGGTAAAAGAAAGATGACCATTTTTCATCTCAATTGTGAATACCTTTCTTAAACATCATCTATTGAAAAAAAATAAGCTCATGGATCTGTATAAAAGATTGCACATCTTCAAGACATATCTATTTCACCTTTAGCAACGTCTTGCTTTTTTTTTTTTCTTGCTCAAACCACCTCTTCTTGTTAGTGTGAATGAGTTCTCAAAATTAAATCCCAAAATTATTGTTATCACTGTCTTAATATTCATCATCTGAAATTTGAGAATGGGAATGAAAAGTTATGAAATGTGACAAAGCACGAAACAATGGTTGAGTGAGAGAAAAAAATTTAATGAAATGTATTAAACTGCTTTTTATTGAAATGATAACAAATGAAATCCTACTGCCTAAAAGAAACCTAACATTACTCTAAAAGAAATCTTAAAATGACAAAAAAAATTTCAACCAACCTTATCTCCATTCTCTAAAATTGTCCCCTTATGCGATCAGGTGAAGAATTTTTATTGACATCTTGCCCCTCAATTCATTGTGACTCTTCGGACCCTTTCTGACCAATGTGTTCTTGATTTTTACTCAGAGCATTAACATGGTGATTTGGTAGTGGATTGCCACTAACATTAGGTGTTGTTGCTTTTTTTTGATCAAAACTTACCATTCCATCATTGATCAATCGTTGCACCTTATGCTTTAAAGCAGTACAATTTTTAGTAGAATGGCCAGTAATTCCATAGTGGTAGTCGTAGTGTGCTGTAAGATCATACCACTTAGGATAGGGTGGCTTAACTGGCTCCACATGGCTGAGGGCAATCAAATGGCTATTATAGAGTTCTTGATATAACTTCGTATAAGTCATGGGGATTAGATCAAATATAGGTTTTTCTTGATTAATCTGTTGCTCTCGTGAACCACTTGCTAGATTAGTATAGTGAATTTGGGCTCTTGCAATAGTTTGAATGTTAAGGCTATATATAAGATCTTGAGGGCTAGAAATTGATCGGTATGTGGATGAATAAGGTGGTTGTGGAGCTAGCTAGTATGGGTAGGATAAGGCATTATTCACAGTAAGATAGTATGGAGAGTAACCTTAGGGTGGATAGGGTTGATAACCCTTGAATTATTGCCTATCAAAGCTCACAGCTTGAGCTTTAGTTTCTTTCTTTTCGGATGCTTTCTTGGTTTCTCCTCCTTTCAACTTGCCATTCTTGATGGCACTTTCAATAATTTCTCCAGAGATTACCATATCGATGAAATTCTTTGTTGCATTCCCTATCATCTTTTCATAATAAGGAAATTTCAAAGTGCTGACAAATAACATTGTAGTTTTTTTCGTAGTCAGAGGAGGTTGTACTTGAAAAGTAATATCCTTTCATCTCTGGGCATACTCTTTAAAAGTCTCATTGGCCTTTTTCTCCAGGTTTTGTAAAGACAAATGATTAGGGGCCAAATCCATGATATGTCGATATTGACTGATAAAATCATGGGTCATGTCACTCTAGAAATGGATGCGAGTTCTGTCTAACTGGATATACCACCTAATAGTAGAACCAGTAAGACTGTCTTGAAAAACATGCATTAGTAGCTTTTCCTCATGAGCATGGGCTATCATCTTTCTACAATAAATGGTAATATGAGTTTTTGGGCACTTTGTGCCATCATATTTTTCAAATTTTGGTACTTTAAAATTAGGAAGAATGATCACATCAGAAACTAAGTAAAGCCCAGCAGCATCGATTGAACCATAGAAACCAATTCCTTCCACAGCCTGTAGCCTTTGTTTTTAGCATACTAATTTTAGAATTTTCCTAAGCTTTCACTTTTATCTTTTCCTTGTCTTTTTCTTTCAGTTCATCCAGATCAGGGATTTGAATTAGTTCAACTACCTTTTCAGTAAAGACAGGATTCTCATAGCTATGGTAATGCCTGGATTAGAAGCTGATGGCATTTCAGGATATGTAGGATATGTGTAGTGTTTGGTGGAACCTCTTGTGTAGACTGGACTTAAGGTGGACCAAAATCAGGTGGATATAGGAGGTCAGTCACTTCTTGCGATACAGGACCTTTTTGGCTTGTGTTCTCTTCTACTCATTTCTCTTATTTAATTTGTTAAGAGCATTCAAAATTTTACTTAACTCGTTCTCAATTTTCTAAGCTTTTTCCAATTTTTCAAATCTGTGAGAGTTTTTCTGCTCCATTTGTTTGGCTTTGGCTCTTGTGTTATATCGATGGGTGAGGTTGCTTGGTGGGGCTATCCTTGAACCTTTAACACCACAATTATGATTAGAAATGCTATGCTATGCTTTATGTATGATACGTTGATGCACGAATGAAATGTACATTTTCATGGATGAAATCTAATATGAAATAGATGCAAATGATAATGTTAAAACATGATCATGCGAATGCACAAAATCAGACAAACAACATGGTTAGTTTCATAGATGAAATGAAAGTGATGCCGATGTATAATGTTACATATGATAGTGAAAATGATGCACAAAGTCAGACAATCAAAATGATTAGGTAAACACCCTTTTTTGTGTCCTAGTTTCAGGGTATATCTATCATTGGATAGAAATGGCTCTATCTTAGGGTTAGGCACTTCTAAGGTTCACTATATGCAATTCAAGCCTAAAATCTAAAAGTTCCTAAATTGCTCCTTACATCATTATCTGTCACAGACTAGTAAAGCACCCCAATCCTCACCCATTATAGGCTACAAGCGAAAAAGGTTCAATTTGAGTGGGAGTATTTTGCTAGCTACTACAGAGGCATTAAACCTCATGAAAGCAATAGGTACTTTACTCCTTCCTAGAGGGATGGAGCTCGGTTATAGAGCTCATGTTATGCATATACATATGAATGACATAATTAATAAAGTAAATAAACATGAATGAATAAAAAAAATCTATACAAAAGGTTCAATTTTATTAGGCTTTTGGATAACACAAATTTATTTGCTGGCCTGACTCTCGGATGTCCCCAGCAGAGTCACCAAGCTGTCATAATGTCTAGATCCGGGATCTATCGCTAGACATTGACTTAAGGAGTCGCCACCGATCTTTTTTATCTATGTGCGATTGGCTACCTAAAAAATCTATCCTTTCAAGGAACACTTAAGTTTAAGGTTCCCTAAAAGAATAGGTTCAGGTCTACTAACCAGAACAGGGTTCAGGAGTTCGATTACGCATGAGGAAGGTTATAACACCCTCACAACGCCCATCGAAAGATGGTACCAACTTAATTTTTTGTTATCCAATAAGCCTTAAAAATTTACCAAGTAATTAATTATTAGAAATTATTCTCAATTGACTATAATATTTTTAGCAAAAAATTGAAAAAATTCCCTCACCTCAAGAGTATGCAAGAAAACTACTGTTTCACTTGTAGAGGCTCTATCGTCAGATTATTTAACATTAAAGAAAAATTCAAGAAAATAAAAAGGAAGAAAAAAATGATACTTTTGTGCAGGGAAAATTGATACTTTCAACTTTTCCTCAAAAATATTTTTTTGAAACTTTAATTTCGAGAAAATTTGATACTTTCAACTTTTCTCCAAAAATATTTTTTCTAGAAAGGTTATTTTCAAGAAAAATTGATACTTTCAACTTTTTCTCAAAAATATTTTTTTTAGAAAGCTTATTTTCAAGGAAAATTGATACTTTTAACATTTCCCCAAAAATATTTTTTTTAATTTTATTTAAAAAATAAAATATAAATATAAATATAAATATAAATAAAGGAAAATAAATAAAAATATAAATAAAAAATATTAAACAAATCTAATCTAATCAATAAATAATAATAATAATAATAAATATATAAATATATAAAAAAATAAAATGAAAAATAAAAAAAAAACCTGGAAACGACTCGGTTTAGCGGCTCGACTTGGCTCGTCTTGAGGAAGAAAAATGGCTCGAAGACGCGGCTCGACTCGGCTAACGGCTAGGAGACGCGGGTCGCACACGGGTCGATAGTGGGTTGGCGCTCGGGTCGGGTCGGACCTTGGCAAAACGCATGGATCCTCTAGGCTACTAACGTAAAAATGACATCGTTTTGGGGAGGGTATAAAAGGCTAATTCCTTTATTTTTTTTAGCAGAAGCCTCATTCCCTCTCTCTCTCTTCCCTTCCTCTTCTATCCTTTCTTTCTAAAACCCGATGAACTCCGGTTGAATGTCCGTTGGATTCTGAAAATTTTTATCAAAATCTAGGTTTTTCACCGGAAGTTCACCTAAAAACTGATTGGTTTTCTAGAAATGGTTGCCGAAAACTGGGAAGTTGATCGAAAAATTCAAACTTGGTCGGAATAGTCATCGAAAAATTCAATCTTTGCTGAAAAATTCAACCAAAATCTGGAAAATTTCCAAAAATTTCCAAAAAAAATTCACAAAAAATTCTCCAAAAATTCCCCACCAATTCCTAGAGCTATTCTAACACACCAAAACTCTTTTAAGCTTCTATTTCTTCACTGTCTATCTTCTGTTCTATTCCAACCACTATTTATAGGGATTGATCAGAAGAGTTTTTTTATCAATCCCTATTCCCTTTTGGATTGGGATTCAATCTTTGAATCTAATCTGGATTCTGATTGTCCCAATCCCAGCCGGATCAGAAGAAAAAGAAAATATAATCAAATAAAAAGTGTTAATAGATAATTAAAAGAAAATAATTAGATAAATAAAACTATTAATAGATAAATAATAATAATAGATAAATAATAATATGTATATCAACAGATAAATAATAAAAATAAAAATAAAATAAAAATAATATATATTAATAGATAGTAATAATAAATAAATAATAAATAACTAAGATACAAAAAATAAAAATACTAGAATAAAATAAAACGGGCCTACCCATTTGGACCAGGCTCAATTGATCCGGGCCTAAACCAAATTAGGTGTCTACAATCACCATATCAATAAAATTTTTAGTTGCATTCCTTATCATCTTCTTATAATATGGTGACTTAAGAGTGCTTATAAATAACACTGTTGTTTCTTTCTCTGTTAGGGGAGGCTGAATTTGAACAGCAATATCTTACCATCTTTGAGCATAATCTTTGAAAGACTTAAATGTTTTTTCTCCATACTTTGTAACGAAATACGATCAAGAGCCATGTATATGATGTGGTGATATTGGTTGATAAAGGATCAAGTCAAATCCTTCAATGACTTAATGCGAGTCCTATCCAACTAGACATACCACCATGTAGCAGACCCAATTAAGCTATTCTGGAATACATGCATTAATAATTTCTCATTGTTGGCATGTGCGGCCATCTTACAATAGTATTTTGTGATATGCAAAATAGGGCACTTAGTACCATCATACTTCTCAAATATTGGTACCTTGAATTTCAAAGGAATCACAACATTTGAAACTAGGCAAAGGTTGGCAGCATCCATGGATCCATAGAAAGCAATGCCGTTTATAGCCTGCAGTATTTCCTCAATCATGCTCATAGCTTGATCAGTCTTGGAGTCTTCTAGGGGTACAACTATCTGTAACTTTTTTTTTTTAGTCTTATCCATTTTGGGAATTTGGATTAGCTCATCTATCTTTTCAGTGAAGACAAGATTGGTATAGCTCTAAACATTCTCTTGATTGAAATTTGTGAACGTGATCTATTGTTGATGAAAGCTTGGAGTGGTCTGAGTCTAGTGTGAACTAAAACTTAGAGGATATGCTGATTTAGTAGCTTTTTGTGAGATATCTTCTTCTGTTACCTTTCCTCTATTTCTCTTTTTTAGAGCCTCTAGGATTTTGCTTAATTTTTCTTCAAGTATCTATTGGCCTTTTCTATTCTGTCAAGTCATTTTACATTGTCTTACTCTATTTTTTTGGCTCTAGCTCGAGTGTAATAATGGTGTTGATCTATCCTTGAACCTTGATTTCCCACAATTATGGTGCAAATTTAGAATGATGTTTATGGATCTATGAGATTATGCATGAAAATGAATGTAATGATGCATGAATACATACATGCATAATAAGAAAAAGAGTTAGTAAGCATAATATTTAACTTGCATGTATGTGTATGAATATGCACAAGAAAAGAAATAAAAAAAGACAAGAAAATCGGTTAGTCACCTTAATAAAAAATAAAGATTATAAAGTAAGCAAAATAACAATATGACCTTAGATTTGGGTTAACTATAAAGAGTGAAAGGACATGGCTCTATCTATGGTTAGGCTCTTAAAGTTAACTATATATGATTTGGGTTAATTCTAAAAGGTTCCCAAATTGTTCCTTACATCATGGTCCATCACAAACTAGTAAGGCACCCTAATCCTTACCCATCATAGGCTACAAGTGGAAAAGATTCAATCTGAGTGGGAATGTTTCACAGGCCTATACGGAGAAATGAAATCTCACAAGGGCATAGGTACTTCACTCTCTCCTAAAGGTAAAGCTCGGGTGGAGGGCTTATGTTATGCATATACAAATGAATGACAAATATATAAATAGATAATTAAGCAAATATAAGCAATGAAAAATAAGCAGGTACACACAATGAAAAGGAAAATAAATAATAATACAAATATAAGCAATAAAAGGGAATAAAATAATTTCAAACTTATTAAGCAAGGCTTGGATAATAAGAAATCATTTACTGGCTTGACTTTCAATGTCCCCAACAAAGTCACCAAACTGTTATAACGTATAGATCCATGGACCTATCGCTAGATATGGATTAGAATGAGTCATCACCATTTTTTTTTGTTTACGTGTGATTGGCCACTTATTAAATATAATCTGCAAAACAGATGTTAGGTTTGGGAGTCGGTTACACATGAAAAAGGTTGTAGCACCCCTACAATGCCCATCCAAGGATGGTACCAATTTTGATTTCAAATTATCCAAGCCTTGATCATTTTTATGATTTACCAAATAATTTAATATTGAAAATTAGCCCTAAAATTATCCCAATAGTTTGGTAGCAATTTTGGATAATTTTCTCACATATTTTCTCACCTCATGAGTATTCATAGAGACACTCTGAAGAGGCTCCGCCATCAAATTTATTAATTTTTATTCTAAAAAAAATAGTAAAGCCTCCCAATAGTTTGATAGGGCTTACTTCAAAGCAATCCTCCAATAGTTTAGAAGATAAAAATAAATTTTGTTTATTTGAAAAGTTTTTTTTAAATATTTTATTATTATTTTGTATTATTTGAAAACTTTATTTACAAAGGTTTTTTTATTTTTTTAATTCTTTTAAACTTATTTGAAAAAGGTTTTTTTATTTATTTCATAAATAAGTACAAAAAATCATAATAATAAATAATGTATTTTTTTTCAATTTAAAGTAAGAAATAATAAAAGTAAATAAAATAAACAAAATAAGAAAAATAGAATCAAAACAGAAAACGGAGTGGAAAAGGGAAAGAAAATACTTGTGATCGGTAGGGTTGTGCATGGTAAAACTCACAGATCTTGATGTCTCACATTTCAGGCTTTTATTTAGAAGTCTTTCAGTATACCTCTCTTTCCAAAATGTCTATTCTTCTGTCTTCTTTCTAACTAATTTCCAAAAATTGATAGGGGATTTCCAAGAACCCAACAAATTGTCTGGAAAACTAAAGCCAGAAATCCCTGGAATGTAAAACCCTACAAAAATTCAAACCCAAAAACACCAAATCCCAATCCTAGAAAATCTAAACAAATCAAACCCAGCACCTAAAACCTCTTGGTTGTTAAACAAATTTCTCTTTTTGTTTCTCAGGGTTTGTACATAATCTTTTTTTCTCTCTCTCTAAATGCTCCCTTGCTTTGATCACAGGTTTATATAGGAATTCATGCTCAATTATGATTTTATTTGATTTTCATTTTAATGAGAATTGATTCTGAAATCAAATCCCAAAATCTCTCCCTATCAATTTAATGTGAATTGATTATGGAATTAAATCTCGACAATCTCTCCACATCAAATGTCAATTGATTCTGGAATTAAATCTCAAAAATCTCTCAACTACGGTTAAACTTTGAAAAAATATTCTCAGATAAAATGGGGTGTCTACAGCTTATAAGTGTGGACTTCACATAATATTAGCAGATTCTACATAATTCTAAATTTTAATTGGTTAATAATAATATAATTATTGTAGCTAATACGCTCCATCAAAATAAATGTTACTTTGACAGTCTCACACCTTTTTCTCTTTCTATTCTACTCTATTGGAAAATGAAATTAAAATTTACAATATGTCTTTGCTATGAATGAGAGCAATCATCATGAGATCACCAAGTGTAGCCATACTATAAATAGTAAGTCACATGACCAAACTTAAATTTAAAGTTTTTTTATTGCATGTATTCTTATAATATAAATCATAAATTGATTTAATTAAAAGTAAAATATGAAAATAAATTGAGCTCATTGAAGTAAAAATTTAGATATTAATATCTATATATACAATAAAAATTATCCTTTTCTCTCAATTCATGCCCAACTCATGTTTGTTTTAAAAAATAATTAAAGGGCTAATTTTGGAATTATAACTATTATGAACAGAAGCTTCTCGATGTTTCAAGGGGCAAAAGCTTTCAGGGTTGAAAAGAAAAGGTTGAAGCTTTTAAAGAGAAAAGCTTTTGGAAACTAATGTGGGTGGAAAAAAAGTAAAAGAAAAAGAAGGGGAAGGGAACAATAAGAAATAGGGGGAAGAGGGAATTAGTCACAAACGTCCACAAAAGCTTGAAGATCAACAATGGTTAAGGTAAACTTTTTAAGTTTTTTTAGTTAATGCTTTATGCATTCCCATCTCTAATCTTAGTATCTATCTATCTTTTTTTTCTGTTCAAGGGAAGGCATAGCCTTTATAAGGGGAAAAGGGAAAACCTCTTTGTCCTCATAAAGCCTTATTAGCCACTAGACTAAGAGATGGAGGACATATCTACCTCTATCTCTATCTTATGAATATAGACTAACATTCCCACCTCTTTTTTTCTTTTTTTTAATTTTTTTGGAATATCAAGCTAAAAATAAGCTAAACAAAGATATAGATTTTCTTTGATTCAAGTGAGAAAAAAAATTAAAGAAGCTTGGAGATGAAAAATTAAAATTTTTTTAATGTTGAGCTTTTAGGGTTTTGCTTTTCTCGTGTATATATTTTTTGTAGGATAAATTGAAAATTGTAGCCAAACTTGTTTTCAAAAAAATTATAATCAAACCATATAAACTATAAAACTACCATTCATTCAACCCACATCTAAGAAATTTCTTTACAAAATCAAATTCTTTTACTTAAGTTCCCCATTCTATACTTACAATAAAAACTATCCCGTTCTCCCTATTAATGCCTAGCTCGTGTTTAGAGTTGATATTGCACTAATTCTTGATTTGATACTTTAAAAGCTATCATTTCTTTATAAGCTATCATTTCTTTAGAAGTTAATTTGTAAGTTGATATAGAACTAATTCTTGCCCTTGACATTATAATTTTACCAATTTTTCACTTTTTTTCATTTCTTTTAAGGCCTAATTACATATTTGTAGATAAAATTGTTATTCTTATTCCATCAAATCTTTCATACTATCAATTTCACTTTCTCAAGTCTGAAACATTGGCATAACACTTGGTCACTATTAGTCAAATCAAACTCAAATGTTTAAAAAACTTGAATTTAACATTTGCACCCTTAAGTTTTATCATTAAAAGTATCAACTTTTAGCTATGATGCCTTGAACATATGGCCATTCTAAAATTCTAACACATAATCTTTTGATTTTGTTTAAATGCCTTGAACATCTTTTAAATGCAAATGCTAATAGATGTTCAATAAGGCTAAGGTTGATTTCCAATTAGAGGTTTTCTAAGCTATGCTACTTAAAAGAGTAAGGCTTCTTGAAAAACATAGAGGCATGTCTATTTCTACTAACAAGTTTGTGTTTATAGTTCTATGTAAGTTTGAAACTTATAGATGGTGCATTAGTTTGTTATGGGATTAGTTTACTTATAAATTAATTATGTTTTAGTTAATTTTTTTATTATAATAAAGGTTCAAGAAAAAATGGGAACATTATAGTCAGTTGAATGTGTAAGATCATATATCAAATATGATATTTTTTCTTTTTAATTTCTGTTCAACTAACCAAGAAACAAGCCATTGTTTACAAGTTTATAACAGCATAATCAAGCAAAAATACTCTTGCTTCAAAGTAATAAAGAGAGGCTAATTTAGATTTTTCCAAATTTGGTGCAAGTCTACTATTTGTTCATATAAAATAAGTAACTTGAAGATAGTTTGCATGGTTAACTTTTGGATTTTATTTGAACGTGTAGAGGTACCATTGGTTAGTCAATGTCATTCTAACTTGTGAGCAATTACTTGATAGGGGAATAAAACTTAAACTTCTATTTTTTATAATGAATTTTAGTTATTGAACAATCACTACACATGGGAATAGATCACATACTTGTGCCTTAATTCTTTAAGTTTAAAGGTACTCATTTATATTTCTTCTATAATGTCATTCTTTCATGTTTCATGTTTTGAATTTTAAGTTTTAAGTCATTATTTTTGGTTTTAGGTTTTGTTACAACACTTTAAGTTTAGCTTTAATATTTTTTTGGTAATCTAACTTTTGTTTTAATTTTTACTTTAAAAAAAATTGTTCATCTCCTTTTTATCTTTGAGGTCTTCTTCTTGGAGTAAAACTCTTTTCAATGAACAAAAGAGTCTATTTGTATCTATAATTCCTCTTTGGTCAAACATATCATAATATTTCCTTAGATAATTGGGTTCAACTATAACTCCATTGCATGATTGAATATTGCTTTATATTGGTTTTGACCGAATCTTGCAAGGAATTGCATGGCTTATACGTCCAAAGATATAATACCCTAAAATCAAGAATTAACACATTAAAAAAACCAAATTTAAGCAAATTTTCAAAATTTTGAACTAAAATAGACTTGTAAAGCATTGTAAATTTTATAATCATCAAGCTTAAACATCATGCAAAAGTTACTAGAAAAATAAAGAAAGCAGAATCTAAAAACTAGTGTAAAAGAAAAAATTGTAACTTGCATTATCAAAATAAAAAAAAATTAAAGTCTTTACAATTTAAAGAAAATTTAAACAAGCTAAAGATGAACTAAAGAATAATTAAAAAAATTAGAAGGTAAGCTTAAAAAAGAGAACATGAAGCCTCAAGGGAAGGTCTGATCAGCTAACAAGCATTTTATCATCAAACCAAAAAAAGCATGAAAACTACTAAAGGAAAAAATAAAAAAAAGAACTCCTAAAGCTAGCTTTCTAAATCCCTTTTATAGTCAATAGTTGAGATATTTTAGCTTAGCAATAGTTCAAAATGAGCAATTGCAGCCTTCTAATAAGCCAACATAGCAAAGGAAAAGTCTGGAATTCTTTGGAGTTAAGAAAATCACACATTTTTGGAGGTAGTTATCTGAGTGTATTTCTTGCCATGTGAAGATTGCCTAGCTAGTTCAATTATAATTCTTTAAAGTTCCATGTGTTAGCTGACTTGTCAAGCTTCAAGAACCCTTAAATGTTCAAATGGGCCAATCATGTAAAGGCAGCAAATCAAGATAGCACAACACCAATTTAGGCATATACGGGAAAAGTGTCATCTTTGAAATGTATTGGTAGCCCATGTGAAGCTCACCACTTGTCTTAATCATATTTCATCCTTTCCCATGCCACTAGATATCTAGGCACCTAAAAGCCACATCATTTATAGCTTGGAAATGTCTTTTGCAGTAGCTGTCTTCTTTGGCAGCTTTACAATTGGCTTTTGTCTTTTTATGCCATAAGTAGCTGAATTTTTTCTTTGTTCTTCTTGTGCATTGACTTAGTTCTATGGCTTTCTTCATGGCTTATTAGCTAGCTTGAAGCATAGCCTAATAAAGTTTCTCTTGTAGCCAACTTAACAGTCAATTAGCATATTTTAGCAAGCATGTAACGTTATTTAGAGGTGTCTCTAGTGGAGGCGGTAGCTGCTATTTGCTAGCTGATTTTCTTCTTTCAAAATGTTGACCATATGATGATCTAAGTGTCTCTAATATTGGCCAATCATTATGCTTCAAAAACAATGTCAACTCTTTCACTTTTCTAACTCAAAGTGGAAGAATGTAATGCTAACCCGGTGACATAATTGTCGAGAAAGCAATGACTTTTGTCATCATGTGTCAATGGTCCAAATTATCTTCAAGCAACTTATTTCATGATTCGGTAACTTTTTTTCTCCCTTATTCGGTAGCCAATATCTCCATAGGTCCTCATGCATCATCATAGAGTCCAAGCATCATACAAGCTCATGGTTTAGCAAGGTAAAGTGCTTCCTTAATTCTTTATGGTTCAGCCTAGAGGTAGGCTACTAATTGCCATTGCATTCTTCATTACTTAACTCCATATTTGATTGAGTTACCTACACAAAAGATAATTTAAATAAATTTAGGTGGATTTACACTATTTGCTAAATATTAACCTAAAATCAAATAGAAAAATGGTCTAATTCATGCTAAAATCCCTATGATAATTCTATAAAAAAAATACAACTATCACCATCATGTTTCCCAAGTTACTCTTTACCTTTTCATATTTATAGATACAACTTGAAATTTATTAACCACCTTACCTTACATTATTGCTTAGGAAACATCCATAATCTTTCTTTTTCTATTAAAATTTTAGGTTTTGCTTTGTATTCAATTGTAAATACAAACTATTTTTTATATGAAATTGTTAGATATCAATCCCTAATAGAAACTCTAAACCTTGAATGTAAAAAATTCTAAACCCTAATACACAACTTTATTTTACTCTTGCGGCAAAGCACGAGCTTGCACCTAGTATACAATTAAAGCTATCCTCTTTTTTTCTAATTTAAAGCAAAATCAGTTTTAGTATTAAAAATTATTTTAGGGTTAATTTTGTATTTCACTCCCATCATTTCCCCTCTTCCTTTCTTCACTCGGTCTTTCTTTACATCAAAGTTTTTTTTGGCCAATCCATGTATCAAACATGTATATGCTATAGTAATTTGAATAGAAGAAATTTAAACTTTAGTTATTAAGCATTACTATATTTTGGTAGATTATAGTAATGCCCACTAGCCTAATCTCTAAGTAGACTCTACTCTTAACAAAATGATAAGGCTTTGGTATTAACAAGAGTTGGTTGCTATATAGTGATTCAAATATCCATTGGGTTTATGATTTTCTTCCATGTAAATAGACATCTGGTTAGGGTTTTTTTAGATGCTTTGTGTTTTTATGTAAGATTCTATTAGTTATTGTATTGTTTTGTCTATTGTTTTCCTCTTATTAAAGCTAGATATGCATCACATATTTCAAGTGTGAATATGATTTTATAGAACTATTTATGATATTTTTGCTATCAATGAAAAGCTTCAAAGTTAATAATTAATAATTTGTAATTTTCTAGAGTGTTTTTTAAAAAATATAAAAAAGTTGTACCTTTAGCAAAGTGAGGGTAAGCCGTTAGTATAATATAATAAACAATTGAGATCAATATAATTAATAAAAAGTAAAAATTGGATTAGTTAAGATAAGAAATATATAAGTATTATTTATCCATTAATTTTTTTAATGCTAAAATTAATTTTGGTTTTACTAATTGTGATTGCGAGAATATAAAAGTCTTTTTATGTAGTTATTAGTGTAAGAGAAATTACAATCATATTAAATATTACACAATGAGTCAACATATAACAAGATAAATCCAACATAAAATTGGATAAAACCAACATATGATGAGACTTGAACTTGAAATCTTAATATTTTATAGGATCTTTTCTTTATCACTAAGCTAAGAGCCAAAGAACTCATTGGTAGTATACAAAAAACTATAAGTTGATCGATTTGAATAACAAGTAATTCCACTAACATTTTAAAACTAGATAGGTCATCAATTAATTTGACCCATCAATTTGATCTTATTTTTATAAAATTGAAAAAGAAAATATTCCATAACATAACAATGATAACAATGTGTAGAAAACATAAACTTTGACAGCATGTTTGGCACATTGGAATAGGCATGGATAGGAATGTCAATTTTAGATGGTAATTTTCGGCTTTCAACTAAGAATTACAATTCTTCATTTCTGGTTGCAGTTGGATGATGAATTTCAGCGAGGGATTTCGTTTTGCAGAGAGACTTTTAAAAACCTAAAGTAGAATTACTTTGTTTGGCAAATTAAAAATTAAAATTGTTAAAATTTTTTAAATTTGAATGAAAAATTTTGGAAGGCTCAAATTCTCATTCCCAATTCCACCTAACGAGGTGGAATTTGTGAAACTCATCGTTTTTATGCTAAAAAGTCAACATTTATTTTTTTTTATGCAACTTTTTTCTTTCAATTTTAATTACAAAAACTCATTATATAATTTATTTTTTAATTTTCATATTGTTAGTAATACCTACACATTTTTACAAATCTAATAATATCTATATTACGTATTTTTTTAGTATTTTTCTTTTCTTATATCTAATATCCTTATTTATCTATTATGATTATTTTTTATCTCATCAAATTTTAATATTTAAAATTCCTTTTTAAAAGATAATTATCCAAACAATGCAATTACAAATTTTGTTACTTTGAATTGATGCACTTCAAAATGCTAGCATTCGAAAAATTCTTTGAAATTTCAAAATTTCCCATTTAACACACCCTCATGGAATCACAAAATTATTTTATGTCAAATTTAATCCTAATAAAAAACACAAGTAAAACAAAGAGGCTGAAAAAAGGAAATAAAAAATACAAGTAAAGAAAGCAGCATAAAAAAGAAAAACAAAAATACATGCATGCATGATGGTGTCTATGGTGGTGGTTGAAAACAACTAGGAAATATGAAAGAAGGAAGAAAAAAGGGTTGTTTTAATGGTTGCAGAAAGGTCAACGACAAGTGAAAGGCTTGAAACATACAATAAATGGTTGAGTTTTTGAAATTAGATTTAGGTTTTTTTTAGAAAAGAAAAACAACTTAAAAAAGGAAAAAGGGGTTAAAAAGAACAAAAATATGGATTTGGGGATGAAATTGGTGCTGATCAATAGTAGTTAATGGTGATGGTCGACGATGGCGGTCAACAGCGATAGTGGGGGGAGATTTTTTAGAAAGAAAAGTTATGATTTTTAGAGAGGAAAATTGAGGAAGAAATGGACAGCTAAAGAAATAAAATGGAATGAGGAAGGGGAAGGGGAAAGGGAAAAAGAAATAAATAAATTAAAATTGGATTTTTAAAATTTTTATTAATTAATTAATAATTTTTTTAATTTTAGGTATTTTTATTGGGATAATGTCATGAATAGTTCTTAAACTATAGTAAAATATTCAATACGATATCTAAACTTTAAAAATCTTTAATATGATATTTGAATTATGAATTTATTAACTATTATAATACTTAAAGGATTAATTATCTAACATGTGTCATTATTTGAAGCTCGCCACGTTAGAGTTAAGTAGCACTTTAGTTAACAGATTCATAGTTCAGATATATAATTAAAAATTTTTAAAATTCAGATATTTCACTATGATTTAGTGATCATTTAAGATATTAACCCTTTTTTATTTTTAGTAATTAATCATATTAACTAATAAATTATGATATATAATTAAATTTTATTAATTAATGATTAATAATATGAGAGAAATGAGTTAATTAATAATTATTTTTACTAATTAATTATGTTATTATTATTTTTTATCATTAATTTAATTTAATTTAATAAAAAATAAAAATGTATTTTAACATTATTCTAATTATATTTTTTAGACTAACTAAACATATTAATATTAATTCCTATTGGTTACTTTCCAACGAATTAAACATTAAATAATTTTTTATTCTATTCCTATAAAATATGTATTTGATTCCCCTTTTATTCTATTTTATGAATTATGCATGTTATCAAATGTGACCTTAATGTTTCGAGATTTTCCTCTTTCAATGCATTCTAAATTATCAAAATAAATTAATGAAAAGAGTTAAAAAAATTAATGAAAAGAGTTTTACTCGACAAATTTCACAAATTGAATTCTTTAATTTTTTTATATAAATCTTTTGTCAGTAAATTGTATATATGATCCTTAATTTTTTATTATTGTTTCAATTTTGTCCCTAATTTTTAAATTATTTAAGGGGATTCTAAATACACCACAAATTTTTTTTTATATACACCTTAAATTTTTTTTAAAAAATATCCACATAACAAATACCAATTTTAACCTTTACTAAACGACAAAAATATCCTCAATAGTTTATATATCTAGCCTTTCTTCTTATTCTAAATTCAACGATAGGGAGAATTATATTGCATTTTTGAAAATGGGTTTTTGAGAATGCAACTAGATTTTCAGAAATGGATTTTTAAAAATACAATGTAAATCTCGAAAATCCATTTCCAAATGTACAATATAATTCTCCAAAATTCATTTTAGAGAATTATATTGTATTCTCAAAATATATTTGTGAAAATACAAAAATTTTTGTTTAAATATATATTTAATTATAAACTCTTGATAATGTTTAATTTTCATTTAAATAAAATAAATACATTTAATCTTAAAACAAATAATACAAATGTGGGAATATTAGAGATAAGTTCTCAAGCAAACATGGGTTAGAGGGGTTGAGTCAGCAATGTGCCCATGCTTACTTGATCATATGTGTGAGTGGAAGAGACATACTAGTTCTCAAACATGTATATGCATAAAAGTTCTTGTTTTCAGACCAAAAAACCAAGAACTCCCTTTTACCCATACAAAACTAGAAAATCAAAAAAAAAAATATTCTTAGTTTTTTGGTATCTCAAAAGAAAGAAGAAGTTCATACTATACATGCTTAAGAAAATCTATTTTAGTTTCATTCGCACACATAATCTAGTAAATGGGTCCATTTTCAATTAAGTCATTCTTGAATAGCTCATGGGACATGAGTAAGGTTTCCATTGATTAAAGGTAAGAAATCCACTTCCAAAAGTTTTTAAAGGTTTCCAAAAATAGATATCTGATAGGTTTTAAAGCTTCTTAGAAATGGATATCCGAGAAGCTTTAAGGCTTTTCAGAAATTCATTTTTGAGAAGTTTCAATGATTGTTGAAAATAGATATCCAAGAAGTTTTAAAACTTCTCGTATATGGATATCCAGAAATCATTGAAGTTTTTCAGAAATGGATTTTCGAAAAGCCTTAAAACTTCTTGAATATCCATTTTTTCAAGAAGCTTGATTTCACCTAAATCTTACCGTAAATCCTAACCTATATTCACATGATTTCAACCACAATTTAACCAACATAAATGGAAAACAAGGTAAGAATCTTACCTTTAATCATTAAAAAAAAAACTTAAAAACACAAGTGATTTAGGGTTAATTTGATGGATTTAGGGTTATTTTGGATTGAAAAGTGATGAGAGAATAAGAAAGAAAGGGTAAGAATGGAAAAAAGAAAATGGGGAGTAGGAGTGTATTTAGTAGAAATAGAAAATTGAATTTTGAATTTGGAGTATATTTAGAAGTCTGATGTATAGAGTAATAAATGGGATGTAAATAGATTTCCCCATTATTTAAAATAATTCCTAATAATCTTTTAAAATGATTTTGTTTTGGTCTTTTATGAAAATATTTCATAAAACAATAATATCCTCATTGTAGATTACTTGGCATGCGATGCAAACATTGCAATGACTTTAAAAAAAAAAAAACAAGAATAATTTAACAGGTAAATATTATAAAAAATACAAAATTTTATTTAATTTATTAATTTAACAAATAAAAAATGATATATTTCTTAATTTTATAATATCAATTTATTTCACAAAATCAACTTAATTAATTATGTTTAATCATATATTTTTAAACTTTTTTATTATTACGTTTAAAATTATTAAAACTTTTTTCAAGAATAATACATTTCAAATTGACTTTATATCTAATGATGTGGATTTTATAATTATTTTCATCTTTTTACATTAACAATTTTTTTATTTAGAATCTTTTAATTTAAAAATATCAATTCTTTTATCTTGTCAAGTTAATTATTTACTTTAATTTTTTGTTATGCTTGTTCTTACTTTTTGTTTCATTTAGAATTATTATAACTCTTTCTTAAGGTATTATGACGTCAAATGTGTTAGCTTTTTAGGTGAGATGGTGATTCAAAATGGGATGAATTGGATTTCTCCAAATTTTTTCCAAACAATTTTTCAAAATAATTGAATAAAAAATTAAAATCAATATTAAAATATGATGCAAAGAACAAAAATTGATATATCTAGAAGTAATATAATCAACAATGAAAATAAAAAGATAAGGATAGAGAAATCAAACACATAGATTTATAGAGGTTTGGTCATTTTCCATAAGGCACCTACATCCTCTCTTTTTAGCTGTCCACACTAAGACTTCAATCCACTAATCTTGAATTGAAAATATAGCCCTATCTTTTTCTCTTTAAGGCTTAAGATAGAAACCTCTACCTTTTGTAATATTTTACCCAATCTCACTACAAAGCTCTCAAGAAGATACCTCACCTCTTTTTCTTTTCCATCTTTGTATATCAAATGTAATTTTGTAAACAATAAAACAACCTTTCTAACGCTAGGTGTTTGCTAATTTTAAGTATAAGGAAATGATGAATGAATAATAAATATGATTTGGATACAATAAATACAAAGATATAGACTTTAAAGCTCTAAAACTCTTGATTTTTTTTAGAGAATGAATATATAGATTATTTGATCTTGCTCTCTTGATTCATTAACCTCATTGGTGTGTTGGAATGCTCAACATATAGAGGAATTGAAAAACTAGCCATTGGGGATGGTTTGAAAGAAGAAATGCTCATTGGAAGCTTGAAAAACTAGCTATTATGCACATCTCTGGGCAAACCCAATCAATCAAGTAAAGGACCTGATCGATCCCCTATGTAGGGGATAGATCCTTTCTACATGTTTTAAACCCCAAAAAAACTTTCTATACAAAAAATGGATCGATCCTTAAAGGGGAGATCGATTGGGTCACTTTGAAACCTTAATCAATCAATCCCTACAATGAGGGGATTGATCCAATCAAGCTGGGTGATTGTTTCCTATTTTGTACTCCATTCACTAATTTGATCATATTTTAAGTTACACAATTCCAAATCAAAAACCATTTGAAGATTTAGAAACTAGACTTAAAGAGCTTTCTATCATATAAAATTTATCACTTAATTCATTGTATACAATTTATAGTGAATTTTCAAAATTACCCCATTGTGCAATTTTTAGATAACTGCAAAGTATCTAGTAAAAATTCAAAATCTTTTCTTAGAAAATTTAGATTTAGATTTTGTTAATCAATTAGAAAGTAGACTAAAAAAGCTTTCCAATCATATAAAATTCAAATATTAAAACTTTATGAATTAATATAGACAAATAAAACAATTTCAATGTTGGAAAACTTTGTTCTTGTAAAATAACTTTCTTAAGTTAATTTATTTCTCAAAGCCAATATTATCCAAATTGTATTGAGTCCAAAAAGAATAAGTTAACTTTAAAAACAACAATTGGACTTTCATTTAAACTCAAATAAATAATATTTAAAGATAATTTTGATTTGAGAAATAAGAAAACATAAAGAAAGGTTTGTTTAAACTTTGAAAATCATATTATTTATTTAGTACCAAAATAATAAAACTTAAAAACATATATTGAATAAATGTTTTTCAAAATTTTGATCAAGCTTATTTAGTTAAATATTTTGTCATTACAAAATAAAGATCAATTCAAGGCTATCAAAATTATATCAATTTTAAAATTATTTTCACTTTTGTTTTTACTTTTTTACGTTAATACTTATTTTTTGGCTTGAAATTACTTTTTATTTATAATAATAATTTTTACGTCACTAATATAATTATTTACATTATAATAATATGTTTTTACACTTGTTATTATATTTTATTACATTTAAAATTATCAAAACTTTTTTTCTTAATGTGTTACAATACTTCTAATAACTTTATGCCAAATGATATAAATTTTACGATTATTCTCATATTTTTATGTAAACACTTATTTTTTTATTGAATTATTTTTTATTTATAATAATAATTCTTATATGTTGTTAACTTAATTATTTACATTAAAATAATATTTTTTTATACTTATTCATTATATTTAGAATTAGCATAACTCTTCCTTAGGGTGTTACAATAGTTCTAACCTATTTTACACCAAATGATACTAATTTTAAAACTATTTTTACATTTTACGTTATGATACTTTTAACATATTTTACGTTAAATTATAATAATTTTACGATTATTCTTACATTTTTACATTAACACTTATTTTAGGTTTAAAATTATTTTTTATTTATAATAATATTTTTTATATTATCAATTTAATTATTTACGTTATAATAAAATCTGTTACATTTGTTCTTACATTTTATTATATTTAGAATTATCATAACTTTTTCTTAAGTATTATGACACTTCAAACATATTTTGCACCATATTATACCAATTTTATTATTATTTTCATATTTTTACTTTAACACTTATTTTTTTTATTTAGAATTATTTTATTTATAATATTTTTTATGTATCAATAATATCTTTTTACGTTTTTTGTTACTTTTCTATGTTTAAAATTATTACAATTTTTTATTAAGGTGTATCGATATTTCTAACCATTTTATGTAAAATAATACTAATTTTATAATAATTCTCATCATTTTATGTTAACTCTTATTCTTTGTTTAAAATTATTTTTTATTTATAATAATAATTTTTTTACATTATCAACTTAATTATTTACGTTATAATAATAATTTTTTATGCTTGTTGTTACCTTTCATTACATTTAGAATTATCATAACTTTTTTTTAAAGGTGTTATGATACTTTTAACTATTTTATGCCAAATGATATTAATTTTACGATTATTTTCACCGTTTTTATATTAACACTTTTTTTTTTGTTTAGAATGATTATTTATTTGTAATAATAATTCTTTTATGTTACCAAAGATATTACTTATGTTACAATAATATTTTTTTTATACTTGTTCCTATTTTTTATTATATTTAGAATTATTATAACTTTTTGTTAAGGTGTTACAACATTTCTCATCCAATTTACCCCAAATGATACCAAATTTATAATTATTTTTATCCTTTTTACTTTACGAACATTGTAACATATTTTACACCAAATAATTCCAGTTTTTTAATTATTTTCACTTTTTTATGTTAACACCTATTTTTTGTTTAAAATTATTTTTTATTTATAATAACAATTTTTATCTTGTCAACTTATATTTACATTATAATAAAATTTTTTACACTTGTTCTTACCTTTTATTTTGGTTAGAGTTTTTTTTAAGGTATTACGACACTTATAATATATTTTACGTCAAATGATACTAATTTTATGATTATTTTCATCTTTTTACGTTAACACTTATTTTTTTATTGAATTATTTTTTATTTATAATGTTAATTTTTTTACATTACTAATTTATTATATTTCAATAATATCTTTTTATGTTTGTCATTGCTTTTCATTACATTTAGAATTATTACAATTTTTTCTTAAGGTGTAACAATACTTCCAATTATTTTACATTAAATAATACTAATTTTACTGTTATTTTCACCGTTTTACGTCAACTCTTAACTTTTATTTAAAATTATTTTTTATTTATAATAATAGTTCTTTTGTATTACTAACTTAATTATTTATGTTTTAATAATATCTTTTTATGCTTGTTGTTACATTTCATTATGTTTAGAAGTATTACAATTTTTTTAAGGTGTTAGGACACTTCTAATCATTTTATACCAAATAATACCAATTTTATGATTATTCTCACTATTTTTTATACTAACACTTATTTTTTAGTTTAAAATTATTACTTATTTGTAATAATAATTTTTTACATTGCCAAAAATATTATTTACATTAATATTTTTTACACTTGTTCTTTCTTTTTATTATATTTAAATTTATTACAACTTTTTATTAGGATGTTATGACAATTTAGATCCAATTTATTCCATGTAACACTAATTTTATAACTATTCTTACCTTTTTATGTTACGATACTTTTAACACACTTTACGTCAAATGATTCCAATTTTACAATTACTCTCACTTTTTTACGTTAACATTTTTTTTGTTTAGAATCACTTTTTATTTATAATAATAAATGTTTTTATATTATCAAATTAATTATTTACGTTATAATAATATCTTTTTATACGTGTTGTTATCTTTCATTACGTTTAGGATTATCATTACTTTTTCTTAAAGGTATTAAAACACTTTTAACCATTTTATGCCAAAAATACCAATTTTACAATTATTTTTATCTTTTTACGTTAACAGCTTTTTTTCTTTTGTGTGTAGGATTATTTTTTATTTATAATACTAATTTTTTTCCATTAACAACTTAATTATTTATGTTTTAATAATATTTTTTTACAGTTGTTGTTACTTTTTATTGTGTTTAGAATTATCACAATGGTTTATTAAGGTGTAATGGCACTTTGTAACTATTTTACATTAAATAAAACTAATTTTATGATTATTCTCACTTTTTTACATTAACTTTTACTTTTCATTTTAAAATTATTTTTTTATTTGTAATAATATTTCTTTTACATTATCAACTTAGTTTTTTTTGTTACAATAATATCTTTTTATGTCTATTGTTACTTTTTATTACGTTTATAATTAGCACAACTCTTTTTTAGGGTGTTACGATACTTCTAACTCATTTTACATTAAATAATACTAATTTTACGATTATTTTCATCTTTTTACGTTAACACTTATTTATTGGTTTAAAATTATTTTTTGGATTTAAGGTAATAATTTTTTACGTTTCAACTTAATTATTTACGTTACAATAATATCTTTTTACTCTTGTTCATACTTTCATTACATTTAAAATTATTATAACTCTCTATTAGAGTTTTACGATACTTCTAACACATTTTATACCAAATGAAATCAATTTTATGATAATTCTCACTTTTTTACGTTAACTAATTTTCAATTAAAATTTTTTAAATATTATATTATCTTGTTCTCTTTTTTAGGAATTTTAAATAGATTGTATTTGTCTATTAAAATTTCTTTCATTTTATTTAATAAATAATATTTAATGTTAATTAATTAAAATTAGATTAATAGGTTAACAAGTAATTAATTATTTTTATAATTAAAAAAATCAATGATTTATATCTAGTAGTTATTATTCAATTATTTTATAATAAAGTCAAAAAATTTAAACTTACTATATAAATTCCCTATAATGGAATATGTGACTACTTCTACTTTCTTTCGTAAACATGACTACTTTTATTTTTGGTGAGAGATAAACAAAGTGCTTCATTAATGCCTAATTGAACAAGAAAGCATAATTAGTGTCGCAAATCATGATTCATGCAACTTTGACAAAGAAATCTTATTGGTCATTTAACCGCACGTGGATCGCCAACTCTGACAAGGATTTACAACTGTGGATGAATAATATAAACAAATTTGGTCAATGAAAAATTTTGAATTTACCATGCTCTCTCTTAAATTTCTCAATATATACTCCCAAATCTGTTTTGCCTTCTTCACTACTCGTTAATCGAATCATCACTTTCTCGCGAACAAATATTTTCTTCCATCACCTTCCAGGTCTTTTCGATTGTATAATCAATGGCTCATACGAAGTAAACAACTAGGCAATCAATGGGAGATGAAGAGCCACGTAAGCAACTAGCGACCAAAGCCACTATGAAATCGGCTCCAACCACTAGAGGAGTGAAAAATCCTTATTGTTTCAGGCCCGAAATAGTGGCATTGAAAGAAATCAGAAAGTACCAAAAGAGCACGAAGCTATTAATTTAGAAGCTTCCATTCGAAAGGTTAGTGAGGGAAATTACTCAAGATTTCAAAACAGATCTAATGTTCCAAAGCAACGCCGTAGCCATTCTCTAAGAAGCCATCGAAGCCTATTTGTTAGGGCTCTTTAAAGACACCAATCTCTACACTATTCATGCAAAAAAAGGTTATCATTATGTCGAAGGATATTCAGTTGGCTAAGAGGATCAAGGGAAAGAGAGCTTAATAATGTACTAATCTATTTTAGAGTTTCTCAAAAAGATTTGTTTCTAGAATCCAAGTGCTTAGGGTTCTTTATATGTAGATCTCTTGTTTTAGGGTTTATGTTTGTTTTCTGAATGATGACATGTAAGTTTAGGAAATCTATTCAGTGTACTTGGATTGGCTTAATCTTTGATAGTCTTTGATTCATTGTCTTATTGGATTTGGGTTTTATTTTTTTCTTTGGCCAATGGTTTTAGTTTGCCTATTTATATGTTGAGATTATGTCCATTAGAACCAAAGGCTTCTTTATTCCATTAGTAATAGCAAGGTTTGTGTCACGACTCTTAGGGAAGACTAAGAAGAGAACAGAGGAAAATTAAGGAGACTAAGAAGAGAATAAAAAGGGATTGAGAGAATATAATATCTTTTTCATTCATGAAAATTAGTTACAGTTAATAATTATTTAAAAACAGCTATTATGGAACTATCATGCAAAATTATAGAAAAAATACAAAGTTACAGAGCATTCCTAGCCAATAGATTAATAATTGACCCTAAAAGATTAATAACTGACGTCACAATCTTCTTTATCATATTCACCCATTCTATTGTAAGCTTTGAACTCGTCTCTAAGTGATTCCTTTTCATTCTTTGCCATAGTCTTGTTCAAGCAGCTTTTGCTTTTTTCCATCAAACTCATCATACTACCTTCCCCTTCACCAGATCTTATCCCTAAAGATCAAAATATGAAAACTATGACTTCAATACTATATAGTTTTCCAAGTTGCATTATTAGCCCTAAATTGGACCATACCACCAAGAGTTGGGTGACAGCCCTATTATGCCTCATAACCATTCGTTTATCAATCACAATAGCAGGATATACAAGCGGTTGCCCATTCTCATTAGTTTCTTATGGAGCTAGGTTGGGAACTACCTTGTTTCCTAATTTTTTTTTTAACAAGCTAACATGAAACACTGGATGAATCTTAGAAGTTGGAGATAACTAAAATTTATAAGCAATTGAACCAATCTTGGCTAATAGAGGACATATACCATAATATTTGGATAAAAGTTTTAAACTCTTTCAAAGCTCCAATGAGGTTTGTTTATTGAGCTAGAGTTTTTAAACACACTTAATCTCCCATTTGAAACTTTCTTTCACTTTTTTTCCTGTCAGCATACAATTTCATTCTCTGTTAAGATTTATTTAACTGATCAACAATCAACCTTTTGCCTTGTTCTCTATCTTTTAGTAATTCTTTAACATTCGCCACTTTTGCTTAATTACTTGCATCCATGTTAAGGCTAGTGGTTTATAACCATACAAAGCTTGAAATGGAGACATTCTCAAACAGTGTGATAGCTTGTATTATACCACAATTCGACTAACGATAGTCATTAAACCTAACTCTTAGGCTTGAAAAAACACATACACTGTAAATATTACTCAAAACACCTCTCGATTTGCCTGTAAGATTTTAGATGGTAAGCTATACTCAAAAGAACTATGGTTCCCAATAATTTCATCAACTTCTGCCAAAACATACTAGTGAAGACTGGATCCCTATCAGAAATAGCAATTCTTGGAGTCCCATGTAGTTTATAAACTTGGCTGAGATATATTTTAGCTACTTTTATAATTGTAAAAGGATGGGACAAAGGAAGATAATGATTATACTTAGTAAATTTATCCACTATCACCATAATACAACTAATTTTTTTAGATAAGGGCACCCCTTCAACAAAATTCATGTTGATTACATCTCAAGCTTATTGTGGTTTAAGGATTGGCTGGAGAAGACAAGAAACATGCTTGTATTTGTTCCTTTGACAAAAATCACACTGTTGGATATATTCACAAACTTGTTTCTTCATCCTAAGCCAATAAAAATTCAATTTAAGTTTGTGGTAGGTGGCTTGAATTCCTGAATGCCCTCTTGAGGTGAATCATGCAAGGCTTGCAAAATTTTCTCCCTTAACTACCCACTGTTACCTATACACACTTTTTCTTTAAATTTTAAAACTCCATTATTGAATGAATAGTGAAAATTATCAAGAGGATGGATGGTAGAAGCCTTAATTTGCTTATGTGCCACTATATCACCATTATAGTTATACTCGATCTCTTTTGCCCATTTTGGTATAAATGTAGTTGATTGCAAGCTATAGTTTTGTACTTTTTCCTCATGTTGTCTAGATAAGGCATCTGTTACTATATTCATCTTGCCCTTTCTATATTGTATAGAGTAATCCAACCCAAGTAATTTGGTTAGCCTTTTTTTTTAAATAATGGTGGTCAACTTCTATTCAAGCAAATGTTTTAAAGCTTTATGATCTATCTTAATAATGACTGGTTTTTCTTTCAAGTGGTGTCTCTATTTTGTTACTTTCATTAGCATGTCTAGATACTTCTTTTCATAAATAAAAAAAGTTTTATGTCTAGTACCTAGAGACTTACTTAAGTAAGCTATTGGCTTTCCATCTTGGGATAAAACAGCTCAAATTTTAATATTGCTAGCATCAGTTTCTAATATAAAAGGTTTATTGAAATCAGGCAATGCCAGGATAAGGTAGAACATATGGCCTCATTGAGTCGATTGAAAGCTGATACTGCTACAGATGTCCACTTGAATCCATTCTTTTTAAACATATCTAAAAGTGGCTTATTGATCTCTCCATTGCTTTTTATGAATTTTTTGTAATATCCAGTCAATCCAAGAAATCCCCTCAAAGACTTAAAGCTCTTAAGCTGTGGCTAGTTTGCATTGTTTCTACCTTAAAAGGATCTGTAAATACCCCTTTAGCTAATATGATATGCCCCAAATATTCAAGTTGTCTTTGACCAAAAAAATGTTTGCTTTTTTTTACATATAGTGTGTTCTTTCTTAATATTGGAAATACAATGTTTAAATGTTTTACATGTTCTCTCAAGTTAAAACTATAAACAAGAATATCATCAAAAAATACCAACATAAAATTTCTTAAATAAAGAGCAAATATATCATTCATGAGAGACTAAAAGGTTGTAGGTCCATTAGTAAGTCCTAATTGCATTCTTTAAATTTGTAATGTTCATGTCTAAAAGCTATCTTGTGAATATCATCTTCTTTCACCTTTATCTATCAATATCTTGATCTGAGGTCTATTTTTTAGAAGTAATGGACTCCGTTCAACAAGATCTTCCACTATAGGTATAAGGAATTTTTTTTCATTGTCATTGCATTTAATTGTTTGTAATTGATACACATCCTTTAGGTGCCATCTTTTTTCTTAACTAACAAACATGGAGAAATAAAGGGGCTTTTGTTGGTTTGAAAGAAAAAAAAAAAACATTTTTGCTATTTACCTTTTGATCTCATTCTTTTAATAATGGTTGAATCTATATGGTCTTAGATTAACAGGTTGAGAGCTTGGTTTCAAAGGTATGCTATGATTTTTCACTCTCTCTAGTGGTGATCTTGTAGGCTTCCTGAATATGTCTTCATAGAAAGCTATTATTGGCTCAAACACAACTAGTGTTTCCATATCATCACACTTCCCACTAATCATGAACATTTCCCCTAACATCTTAAGATCTTTGTAGGCTAGCTTCTACAATTTATCTCCAAAAATAAGCTTTAGGCTAGCTTTATTGGGACCACTTTTTAATGTAACTTCTTGTCTTTCTTTTTTGATACTCACTAACATATCATTGAAATCAAATACAAGAGGACTATATTTCCTTATCCAATCAACTTTAAGCACAATGTCACTACCTTTCAGTGCAAAAACTCTTAGATCATGAACAAATTTATGCCCTTATATTATCCATTCAAGCTATTTACATTTAGTGGTACTATACAACTTCACACCATTAGTCACAGTTATAGTTAAAGGATTAGTACATGTCAACTCCACCCCATCCTTAGCCAATCTGAGAGTCTCAAAACTATGAATACTCTCGTTATCTATAAGTATATTCAAAGGTTTACCCTTCATATTTCCTTTGATCCTTAGTATGTTATACCCAGTGCTACTTGTTAAAGCATTGATAGAGATTTTCAAATTACCATCCCTCGGTCTACTTCATTATTGATATCTTGACTATTGTCAATTGGTTGCTCATCATCCTTCTTTTCTTCTGAAAATTCATTCACCATGGTGGAGTTCAATTGCTTGTTCTTGCAAATGTGGCCAGGAAAGAAATTTTCACCACATTTAAGGCACAGGTTCTACAATTTTCTTTGCTTAAGGGGAGTTTGCTTCTTATGTAGTTGATGTTGTATTAAAGGTAACTTTTTATGGTTGGGAGCAAGGATTATAAGGGTTCTTAAAAGAAGTATAGGTGTTACTGGTTGAATTGAGTTTAGTAGGTGATCAGTTTTCTTTTGTATTCAACTTCTAAGGCTAGTTGGTGTAACTTAGCTTGCCTATAGGTTGCTACCAAAATCAAAGGCTTACTAGCCTTAACTCTTGGTTTGAGATTTCTTGAAGTCACTTATAAAATTGGATACAAAATATAACTCATCCAAATGAGGGTTATTCTGAAACATGAATGGCTTGAACTCTTCAAATTTCTCTTGATATTCTACCATTGTGGTCTTTTAAGTTAGCTTGTTGAATTTTTCAATCACATCTGAACAGGTCTTGTCACAAAATCTCTAGTAGAGATCATAAAAATTCCTACCATGTAAATCTTGGTTTCTGCATCAAGTATCCATCAAACCAGATTTCTACTCTACTAGTTAAATGCATAACAACTATCTCTATTTTTTAATGATCTAACATTCCAAAAATGGTAAAATACTTTTGACATTTTCTTACCCACTTTCGAATAATGGAAGTTTGATTTTTGGACGTAGGGTAAAAGCATTTAAGCCTAGGGTAGTTATTTATAGGTGAAGCCTCAATATGTTTCCTTGCCATCACGTTATTATGTATATTATTAAGGTTATTGTCCTATTGAAGTTTTGGTAGTAACCTTGGATCATCAAGGCTATAGCTAAACTTATTATATTTATCAATAACAGTTATCTCAATAGGATTCTTACCCTACCTTTTGGTTTTCACCAATGGAAATGCCAACATGCTCCTGGATCTGGCTAGGTTGGAGATTCCTTTTTTGCAATAATTCCAACATGTTGTCAAACTGTTGTGATTCTCAGACATCTTGATTACCGGCTTTTTCTTTTAGTCTTCCCACAATTTTGACATGGAGGTCTGTATTGCCTTTATGTCTTCCAACTGTGTTAAGATTTTTTGTACCTGTTATGTAAGCTATTCAACCGAGTGCTTTCAACCATGGAGAGTTGTTTCTGACTATTTTTCAACGTTGATATGAGATCGCAATGAGTTTTGATATCAATTTATCACGACTTAGTTATGACTTGGTTAATGTTTTAGAGACTAATAAGAGAATAGAAGAGAATTGAGAAGACTAAAAAGAGAACAAAGGATAATTGAGGAGAATAAGAAAAGAATAGAGAGGGATTGAGAGGAAAAAATATCTTTTCTATTCATGAAAATCAGTTACAGTCAATAAATTATTTAAATAGAGTTATTGTTGAACTATCATGCAAAATTGTGAAAAAAATACAAAGTTGCAGAGTATTCATAGCCAATAGATTAATAACTAATATCATCATCTTCTTTTTTGTATTCGCCTATTTTGTTGTAAACTTTCAACTTATCTCTCAATAACTTTTGCTCATTCTTTACCATAGTCTTACCCATGCTACTCTTACTATTTTCCATCAAGCTCGTCACAATTTGACATTTCAATAGTTTGAATGATTTTGATTGCCATTAAATTGGCTTTGACTGCATTTTCTTACTATGTCTTGAGGCTTGTTTTAAGACGTCAATGGCAATATTTGGGTGAACCATTAAGAAATATAAGCCCTAATCTCTACCTCCAACCTGACTCGAACCTGACCCGAGCTTGACCCACCCAACTTGGCGCGGTTATCAAAAGAAAACTCCAATGGCGGGAAAAAGGAAATAAAATGTAACACAATAATAAAGAGCAAAATCCCCAGGGGAAAAAAAAATAATACCTTCGATTAGCTATCCCTGTTCCGTTGTTTGGTCTAATGGACAAACACTTAGTTCCTTCTAAACCCTCAACTGAAAACCCTAAACCCAAACCAAGGTAACTTTTTCTTTCTCTCACTCTTCTATTTCTCTGAATTGAATATTTGATGAAATTCTATATATTCTTTTGAATCCAAAGGCGGCGTCCATGGCAAAGATGCGAGCTCGAATTGAAGGGAAAATTCGACCCCAAGTACCGACACAGCCTCACTGGCCTCCTCATGCGCTCTTATTCAGAGGTCTTTCAAATTTTCTTCTGCTTTCTTTTTAAATTTATTTTTTTATTGCTGGTTTTGTTCAATTACTGATCTTTGTTTTGTGATGGATTAGATTGGGGCATTTCCGCATTTCTATCACATTGATGGAAAGCCATGTCAAACCCATGTATGCATCAAAATATTTTGGGTCATTAGCAATTTCTTTTGAAATCTATTTTCTCAGCTTTCCTTGCTCTATTTAGTATGACTATGGTATCTGTTCCTAGATTAATCGGATTAACAATGCTGCGAATTGGGGTCATCAGCTTCCTTTCAGAATGTTTGTGGTTCTTATCTCTCTCTCTCTTTCTTCCTTTTCTAGGGAATATCTACGTACCATAATTATGATCTAAATTGACCTTTATAATTGGTATTGCATTTTAATAATTTGTCTGTTTTAAATTATATATGATATTGCTGTTTATCTTTTACTTTTGCTTTATAGCAATTCTTCAAAAAGTTAAAAGCATAAATATTATTATGACAGGGATGCCTCTAGTTCACAACCATAATTTTGTGTAGAATCACTTATGGTACATAAACCGTCTGCTAGAAGGAGCTAACGACTAATAAAGCTTTGTCTGGGAAAAATCAGAAATAATGATGCCTATGAATTGATTTCTTTTTCTCATGATGATGATAGAGTTCCTTTGTTATCTGTTGTTAGAAAAAGGAAATAATAGACCTGTATGATCCAAAAAAAATCATTTTTAGCCTGCACGAAGCTCAATGTGAAAGGCATGAGCTGGTGTTTGGACTTTCACATATTTCAAGCTGCATTGAGAACAGTTTGAAACGGCTGGAATTTTGAAAAAATGCCATTAAGTATATCTTTTAGATAGTTAGAATCTGATTCTTTGAGCAAATAAAACTTTAGATTTTTGCACTTATTACATAATCTTTCAAACCATGGAGTTAAAGTGGACTGACTTCTAAACTGCAGTTTTTTTCCTTGGACTGGAGCTGTTTGCTAGTTATTTCAATTTAATTCTCAATTTCTATAATAGTATTTATTTTGTTTCATAATGAAGAATCACAGATAATTTCATTTGGCCTTTCTTTCCTAGTTTTAGTTCCTTTACTAGTTACTTCAAGTCATGCTCTTGAGAATTTGTTTTAACATTGAATTGTGCATTTTCAAGTTTCTTTTAAACATGAAAAATTGTTGTTGGTGAAGCCTTTGATACTCTCTCTCAAATTTTACTTACTCAACTTCTTGTTGCATATCAAAAGATTGCTTACTATGATTCTTTTTCAGGAAAGGAATATCTGCAGTTGACTTTGACAACAAGGTGAAACCTCACACTACTAATCATAAAATTATAGCTTCTGAAAATCTTTTGATGATAAATTTACCATGCTAATTGTGTTTCTTGATGGTTCTTTTGTTTTGCACCTATTTCTTGAATAGCTAGTCTATTAAGAATGACATGTATATTGATTTGGATAGGTAAGAATGACATGTTTTGGACTTAAAATTGGACTCGAAGTAGGGTTGAGTATTTCCCCTAGCTATAGTATTTAAAGTTTGGTATAAAAACCGTTGAACATATTAGAACTTATCAAGCCATGTTTTGGAGCCAAACATTGATTTTATGATAAGCCAGCCATTTATTTGAACTTCCTGCAAATAATAATTGCATTCTAAGGCAACAATATGTGACCATTTTCTTTTGGATACTAGTTAATTGAGCTAAAGGTAGGGAGTAGCTCTTTCCCATACCATGAACCCCACCCTCTCCTCTCCAAAATTCAAACTTGAGACCTCCAATTTAAAAATTGAAATTATTGGGGTGCCCATTGGGGACAAAAACTGTTACCATATTATACATGTTTTCAAATAATGTCAACTTGGAAACTGCTGTCCAGGGCTTGGTGCGTGTAGAATAGATGTTTATTGCAGAATTGTTGTGTCCTAATGTTTATGTGATATCTGCAAGTGTATTAGAAACCATTCTATAAGTGTTTAGACTGATAAAGGCTTGCAAATTTTGGTCTGTGGCATATGGAGTTTGGTATTATTTTCACATGCAATGCATATGCACCCTGCTACTAAATGGGTCAAGTAATTTAAGTTTTATGTACTCTGCTACTGCAGTTTTTGTGACAAAAGGGAGTCGATTAGTATTTACAAGAGATACTTGCTATTTTTTAAGTTTCTTTCCTGATCTCCCTTTTCATTTCATTACATTTTTTACTGTTCTTTTTGTCCTTATTTCTCTTCTCTCTCCAACTTTCCCTAATTAGTTCCCAAATAATTGTCTCCAGGGAATATACTTAGTTTCTGTGACAAAATCAGGGTGCTTAACAGTGCACGACTTTGAGACTCTATATTGCCAGAGTAATGACTTGTTGCCACGTAAGTTGATCAACTAAAGGCTTGCTTTCCCCTTTTTTCCCATCGTCTCCTAACTTAAATAAATGTCTAATGTACATCATGTCCTAATTTCTGTATATTGGTTGAATTGAAAATTGAAATCATTAAGATGCTTTTCTGCCAATGTCCTGACATTTGTGGGTATACATGCATGTCATGTATGTAGAACATGTAAATAAAATTCCTGCATTTAAACGGTCATTTTGTGCATTAAAGGGAGAGACATTAGGCAAAGATTGTTCAAGCGGCATACCTCTTTAAATATGGTGGCTGTATTCATAGGTCATTGATGCTTATGATTCAACTATATATCCAAAAACATGGTTTGATGTGCACCTTTTTGCATCTTAGGAGTGTTAGGGTACAGTTATGAGAGACCAGAGCATAAGGTCCAAGATAGCTGCTCCATAATTCTCAGTAGTTGCTCATTTGGCAATTATGTGCCATAAAGGGATTTGGTTTAGGAGTCATTTTTACATGATGTAAATCTGCCACCTGAGCCCTCATCTTCTTGGATCTTCGGTTATACTGTTATTTTGGTGGCATTTGTTTTGCAATTGCATATCCTGAAATTGGTTTAGAATTCTGGGTGTCATTGTTTAAATCACCTAGTTGAGCCACCACCCTCTTGGATGACTTGTTTTTCAATGATTACTCATTTTGGTGGCCTTTCTGCATGGTTGCCTGTGCATTATCATGTTTAGGTCCTGCTCATATTATTGTTGGTGTAGTTAAATAACGTATTGCATCCTCAATGTAGTTTGCATAATATTCTCAACATCTATGTTGGTCATGCTTGTAGGTCTATGTTTTACCAGGATGATTATTCCGCTTTATCTTGATCTTAAATAATCTTGAATGAGGATGAGAGTAATTTGGTGACCAAAATGAAGAGTTGTTTATTGATAACTTCAAATTCTTCTTTATATCTTGAATTTCATGTAAAAGGTACATTGTTTCAGTTTTCTTCCTATTTGGACATATTTGAATAATATGAACATGTTCTACTTTCTTGTTTGTTTCTCTATTTTATTTTTATTTATGATATCCTATCTGGACATTTTTGAAGAGTATAAACATGTTTTACTCTTTTGTTTGTTTGTTTGTCTATTTTATTTTTATTTATGATTTCCTATCAGGATTCATAAATGTGTCAGCTATCATAAGTTCTCTGCCATCTGCCTTACTTGTCTGTTGCTTCTTTGGAATAGGCTTAAACGAAGATGAAAGTAAGCATTTAATGCACCTCTATTTGCAACGGCAACTTGATGTTGTTCGGTGGAATCTTGCCAACCAAGATGAGGTTTAGTTCACTTACATGTCCACAAACTTCTATGCATTTAGTTATTGTCGATGGTCAAAAGACATTCTACTTTATTGTAATTTGCACTTGCAATATGCAAAAGGAAATGCTCAGCATAATGTTCTTGTCCCCCATATTAATTTATTGATGATACATTGCGATATGGTAATTGGTCAATTTGATCAAAACCTACATGATATGTGAGTGGTAGGGTTATTGAAGTATATTTTAAAAAATAGATCGACATATGTTGTAGTCATAAACATTTTTAGATAATGAGATCATATGTCCAGAAATAATCTCAAGAGTCCAAACTTATGTCATTGGTCATAAGTGTGTATATAACTAACTATTGAAGTTTATGATACATTTACTGTTTTCTTATTTGGCATATTTCCCTTGATGACCTTATTTTCAACTAGCGTGCCAATAGTAATTTCTCTTTTATGCTTTGACATGGTTTTTTACTTTGCTAGGTTGCTTGTACTTCTGTGAAAAGTAATGAAGTACTGATCTTTGATATCGGTTATATCTCTTCTAAACCAGTTGACGTAAGTTTCTCTTTTGGTTTCGCTGTCATATATGATAAGTCTCTTTATTAGAGGTGAGAATTACCAATCTCCTCTGTGGATCAAATAATCGTAGATATGTCTATCCGATATAGTCACAATAGTTTTAGCATGCTAATCACACCAATATAAATAAAACTATTTGTTTATACAGACATCTACTAATATATTCAACATTTATTTACAAAGACCAGCTAGGGCAATGTTTAGTAGGAGTAGAAATTCAGGTATTTTCTATGGTGTTTATGAAGATTTGGAGAGAGAAAGATCAGCTTCAGGGACATGCAGAAAAACTAGAAGTTTTTAGGTGATAATTATTTTAGTTTGATTTGTTAAGCAACTTCTAAAAAGATTATGAGGTCCATGACCCCTTTGAATTGAATATTACACTTTATAATTGGTAACTGCTTCCAGTGCTGAATACCATAACCATACTGTAACACTACTTTTCCAACAGCACAAAATTTCTTCTACCCTCTGACATATCACCATTTCAGCATTTGGTAGTGTTATTGGGCAAAAAGTAGAGAGACTACCAATTTGGCAGTCTTCTATGTATTTATATTAGAATATTAAGTAGTGCAAATGACCAATAAACCTTTAAACTAAATACTTAACACTCCCCCTCAAGCTGGAGCATATATGTCATATGTACCTACTTGTTGCAAATATATCTTACTCTAGAACCAGGAGAAGATTTTGTAAACAAGTTTGTTAGTTGGTCCGTAGACGTCACTGACTGCATACTAATCACATTCCATATAAGTTTGTCTCGAACTAGGTGACAATCCACCTCAACTTGTTTTGTTCTTTCATGAAACACTGGATTTGAGGCTATATGGGGAGTTGCCTGATTATCACAAATTAAGAGTTGTAGGCTCTTATTGTTGAACCTAAGTTCTTCCATCAGATGTTTCAACCAAATCAATTCACAAGTAGTATTTGCTGTGGTTCAATACTCAGATTTAGCACTTGGTCTTGCAACCATTATCTGTTTCTTAGCCTTCCAAGACACTAAGTTACCTCCAAACTCACAATAACCAATGATAGAGATCTCCTATCATATGGAGATCCAACCCAGTCTGCATCAGTGTAACCTTTAATGTGAATATGACCATGGTTTTTAGAAGACATCTTAAGATATGAACAACATCCTAATAACTCATTCTTGAAGACTCTAAAAATTGACTATGAACACTCATTGCAAAAGAAATATTTGGTCTAATAATTGTCAAGTAATTCAACTTCCCAACCAATCTTCAGTAACAGCTCGAATCAGTTAACACATCACTTCGATTAGCTCATAATATACATAGGAGTTTCAATGGGGTCGTATCCTAACAATCTAGTTTCAGAAGGTAAGTCAAGTACATGCTTCCTTTGGGATAGTGAAATCCCCTCACAAGATTTAGCAACTTCTACACCTAAGAAAATATCGCAAATACCCTAAATTCTTGGTCTGAAATTTAGTTTGAGGATATGATTTCAATGCTCGTATCCTTTCACTATCATCACCAGTGAGGACTGTATCATACATATCGACAATCAATAAAATTTTAGCTGTTTTTGTTTGTTGATGGAAGACAGAATGGTTTACTCCACACCTTGTAAGGCCGAATTCAATAAGAACTTTACTGAACTTCCCAAGCATGCCTTAGGAGATTTTTTTACCCATACAAAGACTTCTTCGAATGACAAACTAGCTTTAACTCCCCCTAGTAATGAATGCAGGTAGTTGATCCATATAACCTTCCTCGTCAAGGTCACCATGTAGAAAGACATTTTTAATTTCCAATTGAAATAAAGGCCAACTAAAGTAGCTGCTAATGAGGCAAACAAATAAACAGAGGTAAGCTTCGCAACATGAGAAAATGTGTCAGAATAATCAACTCCACACACTTGAGCATAACCCTTAGCAACCAAATGAGCTTTTCATCTATCAATCGAGCCATTTGAATGCACTTTAACTGTATAAACCCATTTACAACCAACAATTGACTTACCAACAGGGAGTTTCACAAGTTCCCGAGTATCATTGGGCAACAAGGCATGCATCTCATCTTCCATGGCAGCTTGCCAATTCAGATGGGACAAAGCTTCAAAAGCAGATTTGGGAATAGATATAGAGGACAGTTAAGAGATAAAAGAGAAGTAGGAAGGTGACAGAGCTTGATACAATACAAAGTTGGAAATAGGATGAGCTGTACAAGAACGTTTACCTTTTTGAACAGCAATAGGAAGATCTAAATCAGTAGGAACAAAACTTGGAGAAAGCTCCGAGGATAAGGAATTTGTTGGAGTATTGGATTTAGTTGGTGGAATTGAATAAGGCTTTACTTCTGGATGGTGTTGCTTGCAAGTTAAGATGAGATAATTAACCAAAAGGACCTAAAGGACAACTTGAGTTTTGTGGAGTAGAAACAATAGGATTGGACTCAATAGGAATAGGCTGAGGAAGAGGGAAATTGGTTGTAAGATCTGCAAATTGATATATGCAGTACTTTCAAAGAAAGTAAAATCAGCATAAACAATAAATTTATTCAAAGCTAGACTATAACACCAATATCCTTTTTGAGAACGAGAATAACCCAGATTGAGGGTCCAATTTGTCCTTACCCAATGAAAGTTGATGAACAAATGACACACAACCAAGTATTCAAGGAGGTAAAGGGAAAGTTCTCGCTTGAGGAAAAAGCACAGAATAAGGAGACTGGCCATTGAAATTTGAAGAAAGCGTTCAATTAATCAAATAACATGCTTTAAGTACTCCATTACACCAAAAACATTTAGGAACATGCATTTGAAATAGAAAATGAGTAACCTCAATAAAATGGCTATTCTTTTCGGATTCACTCACTTATATGGCTTGGAACTTGGCTTTGAGCTAGCTTCATGGCTTAGGCAGCTTCTAGCCTTCTTCATGACTCATTCAAGGCATGAAATTCAGCTCACAACTTCCTCCTAAGCTCAGCAATTTGTTTCCTCTTTCCTTTATTTGCTCAAATTGCCTAAAATGAGACAATTATACCATTTAGGAGTATTTTTTAATGAAATTGCTAAGAACTAAGCAAAATTAAACCATAGAGCACTATGATAATTCTATAAAATGGAGAATTATTACTATTTTTTCATTCAGCAACCTTGTTTTGTTGTGAAGTGTAAT